>OX030951.1:71004854-71552354 GCA_943735915.1 Pherbina coryleti
AATTAAAATAATTTTTCTGTACGGCCGCCACCTCTCTGCAGACAATGGCAAACCTCAGAGAGTAATCAAAATGCCATGTAAAGCTTCTTGAGAATAAGAACATTTCGTTCATCGCCGTTCGGAGTCGGCGTTAAGCCTGTAGGTCCATTTCTCGGTCAATTGTGTACAAACTTAATAACACGCACAACACAATTGATCATAAGAAGCTAGGTCAAAGTCCATTCAAGGGCTGAAATGGCCAGTTATTTATTTTTTTTTTTACACTTACAAAAAACATGAGTTTATCGTCAACTGTATTGATATACCAACAATCATTCCACGGAATTGACATAATGTGAGAAAACAGGGAATCATTGGCAATAGACTTAAGGTCACGATACGTTATTGTAGTTGGTAGAACATTATAACAGAGATTTACATTAAACGTAGAAAAAATAAGATCATGGTCACTAACAAATGATATTTGATCAAAAAATAGAACTAAGGAAGCATCAGAAGTTATGAAAAGATCAAGTAAGCTAGGGTTAGTATTATTAGCAAACCTAGTAGGCATACTGCTATTAACAATCATTAAACCTGATTGAGATAAGCCGTCATAAAATTTCTTAGTAACATTGTCATTAACAAGCAAATTAACATTGAAATCGCCACATACAAGAAAGAAGTCTTTATTTATTAAGCAATCAGATAACGAGTCAAAGTAAGGCTGCATATTATTACTGCGATTGGGATCATAGACACAAGACATAAAGACTTTAGTATTATTACGATCACAAAATTGTACATTTAGGAACTCAACACCAACATCAACAGATCTACTAATAACTCTACAATTCAAAGACGACTTATGATATATTGCAACTCCCTCACCCTTATTATTTTTCCTGTCATTCCTCAGCAGCTCATAACTATTTAATTTATAATGGCCAATCCTCAACATCTATGTTAAACCATGTTTCAGATACGCATAAAACATCTACAAGCGAGTTTTCAAAAACATGCCTCACGTAGTCAAGCTTTGAACCGTTGAGGCTTCTGGCGTTGAAATGGGCAACTTTTAATCCCTGATACTGCTTGCATAGTATATCAACCATTACTTTTTTGTTTTCACAAGCACCATATTTATGAATATTTTTACACAAATTCAACATTATATGTACTTAAATTTAAGTGACAAAACGTAACTACAAGCAAATAGCAAGAACAAAGGAAGAGTTGTAAGAAGAAGTAGAATAAGCTCAAAATAAGGAAAAGATGAAAGATAATAGTAGGAAATATAAGAGAATATATTATCATCAACAGTCTAACAAAAATAATAAATAAACATAAAAAATAAAGTTCACTCGGATACATCCTCAGCAACATCCGCAACAATCTTCTCCAGTTCAGCTTCAGAGAGTACAGGTACTGCTTCAGAATTCTTTTTCGCACGAATTTGAACCGTGCCTCGAAAGGAAAAAGCATTGTATAGTAATTTCTGCCGCTTATAACGAATCGCTGATTGCAACAATTTTCTGCTTTCCATCGTAAGGCTTTCATAGATGTAAACATTACCATCACAATCAAAACCAGCTCCACGAAGGTTAACAGCTGTTTTTGTTCTTCTTCGATGGTCACCAAAAGCTTTTAATGCACGATTCCTATCGTATGGCGTGAAGAACTTAATGATAATAACAGAATTGTTATTATTATTTTTCGCTCTGACACGAAATATGTCTCTTATATGCGAAGGTTTAAAATCTATCGAGTGACAAATTTGATTGAAAATCGATTTTAGGTTCTCCGTTTCAAAGTGCAGTATGCCAAATAAAAGAGCATCCGTTGAGACATCAGCTGCTTCTTTTTTGTTGTTGTTGGTGTTGGTTGTCAATGAAGTCGAATTTTCTAATTCGTTACAACGCTTCACAAGTGCAGAGAGCTGATCTTCTATCGCCAAAATTCTTGCATCAAACACTTTCATTAGCGTTTTACTACGCTAATTCACTTCTTTCAAAAAAAGTAATTGATACTTCAAAAATATATCATGATGTTTTTTGAACTATTATCTAAAAAACGCATCTTAAGTATTTTGTTTATATATTTATACTTTTCACTATTAATTCATTCGCTGATTAAATGGAATTCAAAATTTACGAAAAATACAATTTTGGCAGCCGATCTAGTGAAAGTCTTGAAAATCGACCCTCGAAAAAATCGGCAACAACTCAACACCTAAAATAATTTGCTGTTAAAATTAGAAAATGAAGTAAAAACATTAGTTTTTCAGCGATTATGAAAAGTTTATTCTTTTAATGGTTCACATTGACTCACTTAACTTTAAACAATAGAATGCTTTAGGGTCGATTTTAACTTCTTTGATGACTGCAGCCATCGCATCAGGAGCTATATTCGTACTGCTTTTCACTTTTTTCGGCGACGGCATTCTGGAATCTTTTCTGAAATTTTATCTGAACATGGACAAAAATAACGAAAATATTAATTAAATGCAAAAGAAAAATTTTAAAATGATTCCAAACACTATTTGAAATCATGGTGGAATAATTATAAGGTGTTCTCATCCCATGACATTTTTCAATATATTTTTTGACAAGCTGCCTTATTTTGAGAATCTAAACGGTTTCATAAAAACTTTTTTGTATGAAAATGGCAAAATAAGGCAGCTTATTTTTTTCTGATATTCCGAATACACCTTATATTTATTACACCATGATTTGCAATCATATAAATGACAATTTTGTGCTTGCACGATGTCTGAAAATCTGTTCAGTAGTCCTGACATGATGCAAAATATTTTTTTCCATTTCACAATATTGTTTGAGTGCTCGTCGAATTGTGAAAAATAAATAATAAACTATGAATTCAACTCATAATCACATTCTTTTATCGATAAATAATACTTGAAAATTCACTAAATAGAGATGAACTATTTTTGTTCAGCTTCTTTTATTGGAATATTTTATTTCTCAACGGCCGTGGGGCTAAAGCAGCACGAGCGTGCAACTCAATGATATATCCATGGTGTAATTAACAAGGTGGGAGTGAATTTTTAACCTCTCTCACAAAAATGAACTCTCGATCTGTCAAAAACAGCTGATAGCATATTTTATGCAAAACCATAGCAAAACATATTTTGTGATATTTGTGCTTATTGTGAAAGTTTAATTTGATTATAAACGTGCAACAAACTTGTATAAGAATAAAAAGCTGCTGAGACGCTGTTCCATTTAAAATACCATTGTGCCAATTAAGTTGCACGAAGCTGGCCCATCTTGTCCGTATAGATTAGTAAAACGCATCGTTGTTCCAAACTTTTGCATGGACTGCGCTGACTCGCGTTGTACCTAAAGTAAAGCCATTAGCTAATAAAAAAACGGATAATAATAATAAAAAAAAAGATACAGTATACCGGGTATACAGTAAAGAAGTGAAACTTCTTCTTTGTATACACTCTTTCTCTTCTAGAATAAGAACCATTTTAGTGTAAAGGCTCGATTATGCAATCGTAAAGCTACGCAACGTAACGTGGCGTAGAGTTCTATCTGGTATATAACCCATCGCTGCGCAAGGTTACTTTACGATTTCACTAACCACTTATACGTATTTTTTATAAGATAGAACTCTACGTCCCGTTACGTTGCATTGCTTTACGATTGCATAATCGAACCTTAAAGGAAAACAGAGAGCTTTTTAAGCAAAAGAAATACAATAAAAAGTTTTTATAAAAAATATTCTGTTTATTAAATATTCATTGGTATGGACCTATGGCCGAAAAGCAATTACAGTACACGTCCAATATAACGAATGCCCGATTTAACAAATGTCCAATATAACGAACGGTTAAATCCCTTCATTGACTATTCTATGTAACGAATTGTTGTCATTCGATTTAACGAACACTTAAGGGCTTCTATACAATGGGCTTCAGAAAATAATGTAAACTGCACTAAAATCAATCTTTTACAAGAGCTTCAACACAGAACCAAAAACGTACTTAATAACAAAGAAAAAGTTCTTTGTCCCAATGTATTATACATTAAAATTGGTCCAAAGTACGAGTTCCTTGATTCAATGAATCTTTGTTCTTACGTTATTTCTTTGATATGTTATGAAGAAAAATGATTAATTAATGACACATAAATACAACTGTTACAATAAGTTAGTCTGTCCTTAGAAATTTTAAAACAATATCAAGATATATTTTAAAAAGTAATTTTCTTATTGAGATAAAATTCTCTAATGGTTTTATAGATATTACAACACAAGAACTGGAACAAAATTTTAATGAACACGAACAATGAACTGTTCCTTAAAATTAAGAACAACGATTCATTGAACCAAGTATTATGAAAGCGTTAAGAAACAAACGAGTTTGTTAAAGTTTTTCAAAAATTAATTAAAAAAAAAAAAGATACAGTAGTTTCGACTATGTCGTAACACAAGACGTTAAATTATTTCATTCGCTTTTGATGATATCTTTTTTAAAAAATATTTAGCAAAATATTTATTCCATACACCTGAGCATATGACCTTTAAGAGAGTGCCGGAAAGGGTTAATATGTATGACCGACCCCCATTACTTTTGCAAAAGGAGCATTTTTGCGTTTGACACCTATTCCCTCCGACCACTCCTTAGGGGGGCTCCCATAGAAATTTTATGCTTTTGTCGATAAAACCGGAAACTGTCGATAAATAGGTAGCAAGTTTAAGCAAACAAAAACATCAAATGTTGGCTTTATATTGCATGTAATTGTGAAAAATTTATATAAGTTAGAGAGTTCAAACATGAATTTTTCTCCCAGTGAGGATCAAGCAGTCCGTGGCGTAGTTGGTTAAAGTGCGTGGCCGCTATGTCAAAGAACCTGGAGACCCAGGTTCGAACCCCAGCAAGCGACAGAAAATTATTTGAATTAAAATAATTTTTCTGTACGGCCGCCACCTCTCTGCAGACAATGGCAAACCTCAGAGAGTAATCAAAATGCCATGTAAAGCTTCTTGAGAACGAGAACATTCAGTTCATCGCCGTTCGGAGTCGGCGTTAAACATGTAGGTCCGGTTCTCGGTCAATTGTGCACAAACTTAATAACACGCACAACACAATTGATCATAAGAGGCTAGGTCAAAGTCCTTTCAAGGGCTGAAATGGCCAGTTATTTATTATTTTTTTTATGAGGATCAAGCAGACCAACAAGTGCTAACATCAACATTGTACGATCAGTACTTTAGGCACACCAAAGGCTCAAAAAGTTATATAAATACCGACACCTGATCACTATCAACCACCCTACTTACCTCCGAGAATGACGTATTCTACGTCAAAAAAAAAAAAAAAAATATGCAAATATTTTATTAATATAAATAAATAAAAATTTAACTACTAAAAACTATATTTCTTTGTTTAAAATATTCATTCGATGTAACGAATTTTTCGATTTAACGAAAAGGCTGGACAAGAAACCATTCGTTATATTGGACGTCTACTGTAATTCGATAACCAATTTGCTTCGTATTTATATATAGATGTGAATACAGAATACAACTTGATATATTTTTAATTCAACATATGTACGTATTAATATTACTTATATCAAACATATTATACTTACTATTATTAATAATATTTCGATATAAAATTATATAACTACAATATGTATAAAATAGTTATCTATTGAAAGAACTTATTCCAACTTTTCTTGAGCAAGTCGGCGTCATGGAAGACAGCATATGCTTCATGAATTTGGGTTTCTATATAATTTTATATCGCAATATTATGAATAAAAATATAATGTGTAATATGAGCAAAATTCATAGAGGTTACTGAATGTTCTCGTTCTCAAGAAGCTTTACATGGCATTTTTATTACTCTCTGAGGTTTGCCATTGTCTGCAGAGAGGTGGCGGCCGTACAGAAAAATTATTTTAATTCAAATAATTTTCTGTCGCTTGCTGGGGTTCGAACCTGGGTCTCCAGGTTCTTTGACATTGCGGCCACGCACTTTAACCAACTACGCCACGGACTGCTTGATCCTCACTGGGAGAAAAATTCATGTTTGAACTCTCTAACTTATATAAATTTTACACAATTACATGCAATATAAAGCCAACATTTGATGTTTTTGTTTGCTTAAACTTGCTACCTATTTATCGACAGTTTCCGGTTTTATCGACAAAACCATAAAATTTCTATGGGAGCCCCTCTAAGGAGTGGTCGGAGGGAATAGGTGTCAAAGGCAAAAATGTTCCTTTTGCAAAAATAATGGGGGTCGGTGATGCATATTAACCCTTTCCGGCACTCTTTTAAAGGTCATATGCTCAGGTGTATGGAATAAATAAACAAAAACCATAAAATTTGTATGGGAGCCCCCCTAAGGAGTGGTCGGAGGGAAAAGGTGTCAAACGCAAAAATGTTGCTTTTACAAAAGTAATGGGGGTCAGTAATACATATTAACCCTCTCCGGCACTCTTTTAAAGGTCATATGCTCAGGTGTATGGAATAAATATTTGCTAAATAGTTTTTAAAAAAGATGTCATCAAAAGCAAATTGACTAATTCTACGTCTTGTGTTACGACATAGTCGAAACTACTGTATCTTTTTATTTTTCTGCTGGTCATCTACAGCAAAAGTAGTTTGATTAATTGGTACGTAGAACATATTAGGGGTATTCTCTATGCCTAGGATATGCCGTTGCACGGTGCAAAAATAGGAAATATACAATCCGCCATTGTTGTTTCTCAATTGCAGATATTATACATAAAACATATTGCAGATATTATAAAACATATCTTTCTTCTCTAACGTGTAATGAAATGAAGTAAATTGACCTTGAAATTTCACTCCTCAATATTCTCGTGCAAATTTCGAAGCGCCGCCTAAGAAGTTTCACTTCAAAAAACAAATATCAAACTTAACCTCAAATTGATTAAACTACTTCTCCGGCAGCTCAAGATAAATAGCTGGATTCTTAAAACATTATATACCACCTCGTACGGATTGTCATACAGCTTTCGTAGACTTTCTCGAAGATTTTAATTGGCTCTGCTTATTGCTGCTATTGCTATTCTACAACTATATGGCCAGCTCATCCGTACTTGCGGGAACAAATACTTGTTGTATTGTAACTTATTACTTATTAGCTAGAACTACCACAAGTAAACAAAACAAATAATGATTTGATAGTTACCAACAGGTATCGATGAAATATAAATTTTTCCTCTTTTTCTGTTCAAACTGCGCTGAGCACATTTTCTTGCTTAATGTTAAGTGGCGCTACTTTTAGTTTTGCGTTAAAGCTAAATATTGAGTTAATAGCGAAAAAATAACGCAGTAACGCAAAATTTTTATTTGCTCCATGCTCAGTTTTTCCTTTAGATTTGCATGCTTTTTAGGCACATAGAATCAAATTAGCATCCATCTTCCAACTTGTCTTGCGTATCAGAAATGAGTTTGTAACACTAACCTTGAACGGAATATAGTTTGACAGCATGTTTGAATTATAAAATTTTGTAATTTTTGGTTAATGCTAAAAATACGCCTTTTGTCCATTAATGCTTTATAATAATTAATGAAACTTTTACTAAGTTTAAGTATTTTTAAATGAATTCAGGAGCAATATGTGTCTTTAGATGAATATATTAAAGGGTGATTTTTAAGAGGCTTCGGATTAATATTAAAAAATGATATTAACAACTTAATGATTCTTTTGACTGAATATAAATGCTGTTTAAGTGAAAATTTACATGATATTGGTAAATGTGATCGTTATAAAATAGAAATTGCGTTGACGACGTAGAAGCCAATCGAAAAGAAACCGTACAATCTACACGCATAGAAATTTTTCGTTCACCGCAACTGAAAAATTAGCCAACTACACTTCGTTTGCGAGTTGTATTTGCCACAAACGAATATTCAGTTGTCAACTTTAAAATATATCTTATATATATATATACCGCAAGCTATTTCGGTCATTATTATTTATTATATTAACTGTCTTTCCCCATATGTCCGTCCATCTTCTTATGAATTGTACTCATCGCACCTCTGTTGCTGTCTCCGTCCGCGTATTAAGCAAATTACCACTTTTTGCTTATATAGAAGTTTGTCCATAAAGTAACTCTGAATTATAGAAGTTGTGTGTATACAACGAAGGGAAAAACAAAGGAAGTTTGCAGTTGTGAGAAACAATTTTTCAATAGCTGCAATTTAAAAATCATTCGCGTATATGACAAATGAAATTAATTACCTGCAACTAAATGACGCGTTTCTCGCAACTGAACTATTATTATGACAACTGTTGAGATGTTTGCAAATAACGATCCTAAGCACGACAAACGAAGTTCGTTTGCGGCAAACTGGTAATAAACGTTTTTTTTCTTTGCGTGTACCGATACCGAAGCAAAAATCTGTTGAACGTACAATTAAATAACTTTTAGATCTTGGTATCATACGTGAATCGAAATCATTATAAGCGTCACCAATAGTGCTAGTCCGAAAATCGAAAGGAGAAGATAGACTCTGCGTCTATCTACAAAATTTATTTATATAGAGTCCCTAAATTAGAAGTGAAAACCCCACAAAAACGTACTGAAGAATAAGAACTTAAATAGCAACAGCAATTAATCTCAAAAACATAGTTGGGATATTGTTTTGATGACGGTCACAATACCTCGTCTTTACCCACCCAACCTTTGTCCCATTTTAAATTCTATAATAGGTCCCTATATCGTATTATTTCACCCCTCAACCACCCCAAGGATAAAACAGGTTAATTTATAAAAAAAATATATTTTTGCGCGAAATCGCGACTTCTTTATTTTCACTTCAAACTTAGACTAAACTTACAATTTGTTTTGCTTAATATAAAACCCTAAGCTGCGCTGCTACCGTCTATTGTTTTGTTGTTTTATTGTTGTTAAAATTGTTGACGTTGCTTCCCACGCTTTGTTAAGCTGCAGCGGATGCGCGTGCAGTTGCAGACATGGTGTCAGCATATTCTTATTCGTAGATTTAGATTTTTGTCTAGTTAAATTGAATGTTTGAATGTTTGTTACGTTAACTCCTCCCCCTTTAGATTCAAACGTCCTCGTTTGATTTTTTTCTAAAAGAGTGGAATTTGGTTTAACCTTTTCATCTTACTTTCCAAATTAATCGTTTGGCTGTCATTATCTTGTGGAGTATTTTGTTGTTCCTCAGGATGACTATTTTGGATATTGGAAATTATTTTGATCGGTGTGGTTCTTTTTAGGAAGCAAATCCAAGCGATTATTATGATTAGTAGGACTATTGCACTGGTCGAGATTCCTAGACTTGTAAAGAATCTGGTGTTGTGTTCCGTCTGTAACAAATCGATTTTTTCTGTGTTTTTTGTGTGCAATTCTTTCAGCATCTCGAGTGAAATGATTTCTTCGAAGTTGGTGGATGCATTTTCAGATTGTACTATTACTGGTTGTGGGTTGACTATTGAAATCTCTTCGTTAATATAAGTTTGGTTCGAAATTTTTATTGTTGCGTTGTGGTATTTTATTAGGAATGATCCTTGTAGATTTATTTCTTTGTTTTCTATTTCTATAACACCTTGGAATTGGTTAAGAAGTAAAATTCCAGGTAGAACTTCTTCTGCTGAAGCTATGTGTTGGTTGTTGATTGTTGTACAGACCGATGGTTGACCTTTTAGAATTTGTGGTAGGCAGCGGTTATTCGTAATGTTATTATAATTTTCTTTTTTACAAATTGCAATATCATTTAAGGTTTTACATTGTTTTCTTATTTCTAATACATAATTCTTACAGACTTTAATGTTTTCAAAAGGAATTTTTAAGGTAATATTCTCATGTTTGATAGGTTTAATCAGGCGCGGATCCATTGAACCCCCAAAACCCCCCCCCCCGAAATTCTAAAAGAACCTGTATTTAAATGTACTGATGTTTATCAGAAAAAAAAAAGAAAAAAAAAATTGGTTTTTTATAATTTACTTTAAATATTCACACCCCTATGCTGTAAACGTTTGTAGCTGTTTCTACACGTATTTCAAAATACTGAATTCTGTTCCAGTTTTTGCGATATTGCGCCTGTAGCTGTAAACAGTCACACATACAATAACCTGAAATCACAAAAACACCGCATTTTTTGGATAAAATATATCCAAACACCGCACAGTCTTAATTTAAAAACCCACAGTTTCGATAGTATCGGAAGTGTAGACTTAAAATTCCTTTTTATACAGTAATGGAGAAAAATTCCGGTTTTTGTAGTTTTTATTTATTTTGATGTTGGTTTTATGTTGGCCTTTAAGATTTGTATTCGAGTCAAATAAACAGAGAAATAACTTTTATTATTATAATTATCTTCACCCCAGCGTCAGCTTGTGCTGTTTAACACAAAAAAATAATCCTGAGCACCACACAATCATATGTAGTGAATATGGAGTGAAATGTGGATGGCTATTTTTTTCGTAGCAAATTTTTTTTCCAATAAGTGGAATAATTTTTTCACATATTGCAGCAAAACACAAATTATAACCTTCTTTTGAAAAACCAGAGGCTCGAAATAGATTTTAGACTAACGGTTTCTTCCCACGCCTACGATTTTTTGAAAAAAAATTATCCCGCTCTAATGTATATAAAGGGTGGTTAAATTTTAAGGGCCGATGTTGAATATAAACCACACCTAAATATCAACTTTTTTTCTGCATTTCATTTGACATTTCTCAATTTCAGACTAACTCAATTTGAACCGTTAAAGTTATTCAGGCTTATTATGAAAATGAGCTTTCAAATCAAAATGCATATCGAGCACTTCGTGATTTTTTCGGTCAATTTAATCGTCCAAATGTGCGTACAATCGGAAAAATCGTGCAAAAATTTGAACAAACCAGGTCTGTAGGAGATGTGAAAATACCAGTGCATGCTCGTACTGCAGAAAATATTGCTGCTGTTCGCGATAGTGTGGCTGAAGAGCCGTCCACCTCAACTCGTCGTCGTGCCCAACAATTGCACCTCTCACGTTCGTCTTTGATGAACATTATGCATAAAGACTTGCATTTACACGGTCAGAATGGTGGCAAGAAATGGCAACAGTGGATGATCAATTTTCGAAGAAAATCATCTTCAGTGATGAGGCACATTTTCACCTCAGTGGATTCGTCAATAAGCAGAATTACCGCATTTGGGCGAATGATAATCCAAGAGTGATTGTCGAAAAACCAATGCACCCACAAAGAGTGACTGTTTGGTGCGGCTTATGGGCTGGCGGCATCATCGGGCCGTATTTTTTCCAAAATGAGGCTGGTCAGGCAGTTACTGTGAATGGTGTTCGGTAGCGTGAGATGATAACGAACTTTTTATGGCCCGAATTGGAAGATATGGATGTGGACGATATGTGGTTTCAACAGAACGGTGCCACTTGCCACACAGCTAACGAAACAATGGCTCTTTTGCGCGACAAATTCAATGGCCGTGTTATCTCACGTGGTGGCGATGTCATTTGGCCACCAATCATGATTTGACACCGTTGGACTTCTTTCTTTGGGGTTATTTGAAAGAAAAGGTGTACGTCGATAAGCCAGCAACAATTCAAAAGCTAAAGGATGAGATAATTTGGCTTCGGGGTGCAATAAAGCCAACGGCAATTTTATTTATTCCATTTGAAAAAGAAATTAAGCCAATTTGGCCTTATTTCCCTTTAAAAGGAACCAATATTAAAACGCCATCAAATAAGTTTTTAAGTTTTATTTAATGAAAAATTAAAGATATAAAGTATTGGAATAATTGTACTTAAGGGCCCATGCTCCTTTTTTCTTTTTTTTCTAAATGTGCATTTGGAGCTCCTAATGCTGCAAAAAAGGTCGGTCTCAAATGGTTTAGGAGATAAAAATCGTGAAAGTTTGAAAAATGTACATATTTTGGAATAATTGCACTCTAGGTACACGCTTCGTTTTTTTTTTTTTCTTTTTTAGATGTGTATGGAACTTCTAAATCTAATGCTGCAAAAAAAAAATAGGTAGGTCTCAAATGGTTTAGGAGATAAAAATCGTGAAAGTCTGAAAAATTTACATATTTTTTTATTGAGAAGACTAGGATATCTTATTCTAATAATAGAAATATATATCCGTTTAAAGCGAAAAATATGATCGTTTAAATGCTAAAGAACATACATCTTTTTGTAAGTGGTCGAGAAAAAAATGTAAAATATAAACGTAAAAGTTATGAATGAAAATTTATAAAATATGCGCGATTTTTACTAAAATTTTTAATGAAGCTTTAATATTATAAAGAATGAGCGCCGCAGGTTTATAATAAATCGCCGCGATTTTTAATAAAAATTTTTTGCCTGCGGCGCTCATTCCTTATAATATTAAAACTTCTTCACCTTCACTATTGAACTACTACTAATAAATTTTTCGCGTTGATACGAAAACAAACACATTGAGGTTGACAATGGCAACTGTTCTCTTGCAAATTGAGTACCTACGCTGAGTCCAGTAACTTTTCAAACAACAGACTACAGGGAGCGTACTTTTTATTAAAAATAATTATAAAAAATAATCCTTAGTTTGCAAAAATTATTTTTCGGCCTTATTACCATTTTGCTAAATTTTTTTTTAGGCTTTATATCCTTTTCAAATGGAAATAAAACCAAATTCACAATATCGGCCTTATTTCTCTTTGAAAAGGAAATAAAGCCAATTCGGCCTTATTGCCGTTGGCCTTATTGCACCCCGCCAATTCGGCACATTAACGGCATAGAACCTCACTTATGCCTCGGCGTCATCGAAAATTTGGACCATCGGATGGTGGTGTGCCGCCTAGGTCGGCGGCCATTTAGCCGATATTTTATTCCATGCATAATTGAACCATACCAATATTATCATAATAAAAAGAAACGACAATAATTTCCTTAATAATTTGTGTTTTATTCAAAATCAACATCGGCCTTTAAAATTTAACTACCCTTTATATATATAACGTACATAAATATTTTTGAAACCCCCCCCGAAATATATTCCTGGAACCGCCCCTGGGTTTAATTAAAAGTTTTTGGCAATTCTCTCTATCCGTTTTAGGTAAATTTACTATATAAATAATAGTTGAAAAATCTGAGGCTATTCTTACCTCTCCAAATTCAATAGCTTCTATTAAATTAACATATGGCATATTTTGTTCTTTAAAAACTTTTTCTGAAATATTAATTTCTAGACTTGAAAGAATAAATAAGTTTATTACTCCTACTTTTGCCCATTGAATGGCATAATCTATATTAATTAAATCATCTTTTATAATTTTAATTTTCCTTTCAATATTTTGAGTTATTTCATTTTTTATAATATTACTTGAATTAACGGTTTTCAAAATTGTATTTGTAACATGAGTTATCTCATTAATTTGTTCTAAGCTAATTTTATTTATAATAAACTGATTATTATTATTTTCGAGAACATTGTTTATTTTATTTCTTATTATTTGAAAGTCTTCGTGATCCGGGGATCCTGCCAGCCATTTCCAGGCAGTCCCTAAGAAATTTAATGATCTTTTATTTCGATTTACTTTTAGTCCATTAAGTATTGAATTTATTTGAGCTGTTTCATGTAATAGAAAAAGTCTTGCGTTATCATGTCTTGGTAGATTTTCAATAATTTGGTCTTCTAAAGTTTTTATAATTTTATCATATTGTGTCAGGTTAATAATGTGAATAATTTTATAGTTTCCTATTTCTAATTTGGCTGTTCCTGTTTCAATGGTAACAATTTGTGCATTTGTATAGTCCAATATTTGTATCTCGCATGATGCGATTAAAAGATGCGCTCTAAAAAGTAAAAGAAAATACTTTTAAGTAAAAATTCAATTTCGTATATGATTCTTGTGGACAATTTTACCACTTTCTGTTACTATAGTCGTATTTCTATTTTCCTTGACTTTCTCCTCTCTGTATCTTTTTGAAAGTTTTGTACCTAAACGTTTATTTTGTCTAACATAGATTGTATCGCCTGGTGTGTATTGTTTAGTTGTATGTCTTTTTTTGTTATTATATTTCAGATCTGCTTGTTGCTTCTGTAAAAGTTTTTGGTAATTATTTTGTCGAGTTCTGTCATAGTCTTGTGGTCCAAATTCAACATTTCTACCAAAAAATATGTCAACGGGTTTTTTCTTTATGACGGAATGAATGCTGTGATTGTATTCGTTAACAGTTCTTTCTAACAATTCCTCAAAGTTTCTATGAGTATGCTCAGCGTTGATGCATCTCATGATTTCTGCTAGTGTAGAGTGGAAACGCTCTACTTGTCCGTTTACTTCACTCTTGTAAGGTGGTGTGGGTATGTGACATAAACATCGATGCCTAGTTCGTCTTTCATCATGAAACTTAATGTAGCGGAATTAAGAGACTTTTCATTGTCGATGACAACAGATTTGGGAATTCCGAAAAAAAAAGAAGTTCTCTTAATTGTTTTCTAATATCTTCTATGGATTTTCCTTCAATAAGTTTAATTTGTGCGTATTTCGAGAATTTATCAAGTGCTGTCAACATTAGTTTTTTGTCCGTGGAAAAAATGTCAATATGCACGGTATGTCCTGGGTATTTCGGTAAGGGAGTTTCATTCAGTTTTGGTTCGTTTGGGTGTCTCTCGTATTTTTTGAGTTTACATATGGAACATAACTTAGTTATTCTTTTGATTTTGTTCATCATACTTGGAAAATAGTATTTTTGTAATATTTGCTCTTTATTTTCGAGCGCATTTCTATGGGCTCTAGAATGAGTTTGGAGTATAATATCTTCTTGTTCGTTTTCATCACTAATATCTTGAACAGTATTTGACTGAATCTGACTCGATAGTTACTAAAGTGTATGGGATAAATTCTTTGTATCATACCCATAAAAATTTCCTCCGTTTTGATACAATTTATAATGGATGGGTTTAAATATCGTCTTAAGATATTTACAAGAATTTGTTCATTGTAATCAGAATTTGTAATAAGATGACGATGATATCCCGGAAAAACAATTTTGAATCGGTAAGTCTCTGTATCACCTAAGGTAATGAATAGCTGATGTTTATAAACGTTTATTGGTATCTCGACACTTGTAATAAGATTTTCTGCAGAACTTTCGTGACTATGTTGGCTAGGAGTGAGTGAATTAAAATTAGTAGTATTAAGTTTATGGGTTTGAGATGTAGGGATTCTTGACAAGGCATCTGCTACCACGTTTGAGGTACCAGGCTTGTAGTGTAGCTCATAATTGTATTCCTCGAGAATCGCTTTCCAGCGTTTCATCTTGAAGTTTGAATTTTTGTTACTGAGTGCATAGTTCAGGGGCTGATGATCTGTATAAATTGTTATCTTCTTTGAACCATAAAGAAAACTGCGTAGCGACGTCAGTGCCCATATTATTGCGAGCATTTCTTTTTCGTTGGTCGCATACGATTCTTCAGTTTTATTTAAACTTCTGGATAAAAATGTAATTGGCTTGCGATCTTGCGAAAGAACGGCTCCTAACGCTTGATTCGAAGCATCTGTTGTTAGTTCAAATGTTTTTTGGAAATCGGGATATGAAAGCATAACCTCTTCCGAGACTAAAACGCTTTTAGCTTTTTCCCATGCTTCTATCGCTTGATCGTTCATACCTATTGCTTTAGTTTTTGTTATATTTTTGGACAAACGTCCATTCTCTCCTCTCAAGAGAGAAGTTAAAGGTTTAACTAAACTGGCATAGCCTTGAATAAATCTTCTGTAGTAGCCTGTCATCCCTAGAAAGGATCTCAGGTCTTTCAATGTTTTTGGTTGTGGAAGTTCTAGAATTGCTTGAACCTTTTTTGGGTTAGTTTTGAGTCCGTTTTTAGAAACGATGAAACTTAAAAATTCAACTTCCTTTTTTAAAAAATCGCATTTGTCGATTTGAACTTTGAAGTTGGCGTTTTCTAATGTTTTAAATATGGTTTGAAGGTTTTCAAAATGCTCTTCTTCGCTCTTTCCGAATATGATGATATCGTCTATGTAGACGTAGCAACGGACACCAATGTGTTGTCGCAAGACATCATCGAGAGCGCGTTGAAATATTCAAGGCGCATTTTTCAATCCGAAGGGGAGTCTATTAAATTCAAACTTTCCATTATTTATGGAAAAAGCTGTTTTTTATTTATCTGATTCCTTGAGCGCTATTTGGTGAAAACCACTCTTTAGATCAATTATTGTGAAGTATGAATTTTTACCAAGGTTGTATAGAACTTCGTTAATATCAGGTATTGGATACCTGTCTGCGATTGTTACCGAATTAAGTTTACGATAATCAATTACCATGCGGAATTTCTTTTCACCAGAAGCGTCCAATTTTTTTGGAACTATCCAAACCGGTAAATTATACGGTGATTTTGATGGTCTGATTATGCCGTCCGCCAGCAGTTCTTCAACTTGTTTTTCTACCTCTTGTTTAAGTGCCATCGGGTACGGATAGGCTTTAGAGTAGATAGGGGTATCGTTTGTAGTCCGAATTTCACCTTTAACTACTGTTGTAAATGTTAACCTGTAATCTGGATCAGAAAATAGCGGAGGGCATTTTCGTATTATACTATTTAGTTTCATTTCTTGTTGAGGGAGTAAATGTGGTGTACACAACTCAATACTATTGACATCCTGTGTGGCTTGTTGTTTAAGGGAAATTTTGGTATTTGAAAGAATTGTCATATAGCTTTTATCTGTGTGTATTACTGCTCTAAGTTGTTTTAATGTGTCGTTGCCAATGATACCGTGAAAAGTTTTTAGTGAAGGTAAGATGAAGAGTTTTAGTTTTTCGGTTTTTGCTCCAAAAATGTTTACAAAGGTATGGTGAGTTATGGGAATATTTCCAGCAACTGAATTTACAAAAAAGGGTTTTTTATTTGAGATAGGATTTCTTAATCGGGTGGATTGAATATAGTTCTTATTAGAACCTGTGTCTATTAAAAATTTGAGAGTATCTCCACTCCTGGCCAAAAATTCGAAATATGGGAGTGAAGAGGATTCTAATCTAAAAAATAAACGTTATCAACTTCACCTACTTCTTCAGGCTGGGACTCGAAAGTATGGTTTCCGTCGTAATCGTGTTGGTAATTATCTGTATGCTCTGAATAAATTTGATTATGGTGAGGATTTGCTTGTTGTGAATTTATTTCAGCTTCATTAGGGCTGTCTACATTCATGTGAAAATTTCTCTGTATTTTATTTGGGCTATGTGGTTGCTGAGCAGCTGGGCGTTTCTGTGAGTAATTATTTTGTTGAAAATTCGGTCTGTTTTGGTAGTTAATTTGTCGAGATTGTATCGATGGATCGACCTCCATCGGTATTGGAGGTTTGGGTGGAAAATGTGACCTGTTATTGAATCCTTGTGGATTCCAGTGACCAAATTGAGGTTTTTGGAAAAATTGAGTCTGTTGAAAATTCTGTTGTGGTCTTTGGAAGATTGGTTGTTGTGTTGGTCTTGAAAATCCAAACTGTTGTTGTCTTGGAAAATTATGCTGTTCTCTTGGAGAATTATATTGTTGGTATCTTGTAAAGGGAGCTGGATTTAACCTCGGCTGTCGATGGTACGAGTCTCGTTGAAAGTTAGTTAGTTCTGGGAAAAAATCACGTTTTGGTGGTATTGGAGTTTGGACGGGAGCTCGTGGTGGTCTAGGAGGTGGGAAATTATGAACGTGTTGTAATCGAAAGTTCATATTGTCCAATTTAAGGCACATATGTAGGGCTTGTGGCAGTGATGTCGGTTCTTTTACGCTCAGTAATCGGGGTAAATCCCCGTTAAGGCCACCAATAAAGGTATCCAAGGCTTTATCTCGGAATGTGTTTGTCATTGCTCTGAGACTTTCTTCGCTTAAGTCCAGGCACCCAACTTTGTCCAGTATCAAGGACAAGATTTGATACACTTGTTGATAAAATGTGGTAACCGTATTATTTCTTTGGGCTAAGGAAGCCATCTGGTACTCAAGAGTACCAACATCGCGCTTATCCGCGTAGTGCATCATAAGGCACTTTTTAATCAGGGCCCAATCAAGTGGAGTCCTATATGATTCGAGAGCGGTATCAGCCTCTCCTACAATTTTGTGTCTTATGACATGAAGAATGGCATAATATCTAGTAGTGCCTTTTAGGCAGTCGTAGATTTTTAATATCCTGTCGACCGATTTTCTCCACGAATTGAATTCACCTGGGTGTCCAGAGAATTCTCTTAGACATTTTACAATGTCCGGTACTTTGTCTGCGTCACGTAAACTAGTCACGTCTGTAAAGTCGTAATTCTGTTCTATATTTCTACTGTCGGTTTTGGCAGGTTTGAGTAAATCTGACACTGTTTTAACTATCAATTCGCTAATTTCTCTTTTCATATTATTTGTCAAAAAACTGGGTAGGGGTCTTTGTCCTGTAGTGGAACCTGATGCCAAATTTAGCCTATCAAAAGTCTGATTTAAATCTTCAGTTGACATTTTCGTTTCTAGTTTCTTTTTCTTTTAAATTTTCCGTTTTGATTTATTTTTAATAATAATTTTCTTTTTTATTAAACTTTTTTTTCTTTTGTTCTAAATAATTTTCTTATTAACCTGTTTTCTTTCTTTTTTTTAAACTTAAAAATTTTCCTTTAAATTTTATAGTCTTCGTTTATTTAATAATAATTTTCTTATAAGCCTTTTTTCGCCTTTTTTTAATGTTTAAAAATTTTCTTTAAATTATATCATTTTTGCGTCTTGTATCTTTAAAAAAATCTGATTACATTTTCATGTACTATGTTATATTTAATAATAATTTTCTTATTAATTTTTTCTTTTTAAACTTTTAAAAATTTTCTTTAAATTATATAATATTTTTCTATTTGTAACTTTTCTTCACTTAAATTAACTTACATAAATATAAACAGGAACATTGCTTGTCCCACGACGGCGGTGTGGATTGACTCCCTTTTATTCGTTCCAACGATGACTCAGGATCCGTACTTTTATGCCGCACTCCTTATCGTGGTGTGCTAGGTCTATTGACTCCAACACTCAATGTCCTTAGGTTCGGGACCCAGGAAAAGGAAAACACTTTTTTCTTAAAGATTTCGCAACGGGTATTTTACTCCGTTTTACGCTTTTATCTTTTTAATATTGCGATTTTAGTGTGATTCGCGACGGGGTACTTAACTCCGTTTCACGCTTTTATCCTTTTAATATTGCGATTTAAACGTGATTCGCGACGGGGTACTTAACTCCGGTTTAAAAGCTTAACTTGTTATTTTAATTAATAAACGAATCGCGTCCTGGGTGCCTGCTCGGGCGCCAATTAAATTAAACGAAAATCGCGACTTCTTTATTTTCACTTCAAACTTAGACTAAACTTACAATTTGTTTTGCTTAATATAAAACCCTAAGCTGCGCTGCTACCGTCTGTTGTTTTGTTGTTTTATTGTTCTTAAAATTGTTGACGTTGCTTCCCACGCTTTGTTAAGCTGCAGCGGATGCGCGTGCAGTTGCAGACATGGTGTCAGCATATTCTTATTCGTAGATTTAGATATTTGTCTAGTTAAATTGAATGTTTGAATGTTTGTTACGTTAACTTGTACATTATAAAAAAAAATTAATTAATAATAAAAAAAAATTTAATAAAGTATATAGTATTTATATGTATATAGGAATTTGATTACATATGCACGTTTGTGAGCTAGTAGTTGTTTAATCAACTACAGAAAATAGAGCTTAAACGTATCTAAAGAATGCGTTTATACATAGTGAAATTGAATTTTATTTTGTTGTTGTTAAACTATTTTGTAGTTTGTGTGGGCGCATGAAGAAAAAAAAAAATGTTTTAAAAAATCATAGGATTAATTAGTTTCAAGATAAAACTTTATGTTTAGATTATTAGATTTTTAATTAATTATAAATTTGATCAAAGTTTTTTTGTTTCTTTAAAGATCTTAAGACAACATAACATCAAAGACAAAGACAATTGCAGACAATGGCAAACCTCAGAGAGTAATCAAAATGCCATGTTAAGCTTCTTGAGAACGAGAGCATTCCGTTCATCGCCGTTCGAAGTCGGCGTTAAGCATGTAGGTCCGGTTCTTGGCCAATTGTGTAGAAACTTAATAACACGCACAATACAATTGATCATAAGAAGCTAGGTCAAAGTCCTTTCAAGGGCTGAAATGGCCAGTTATTTATTTATTTTTTTTTTAAATTAAATTATTTAAAAGAGTTCTAATCCTAATTGATTTCTATCGAAAAATATAAAGATTTTCCACAATCTAATAAAATTAAATTAGGTAATATTAAACTTTGTCAGAAATCCTACTTAGTTAGCAACATTTAAGAACTAATTTAGTTTTCTCTTTTGTATATCCCAGAAAAGAAAACCACATCATCTCCTCGCTAATTATGCTTTACCTCGCTAGTACCAAGAATTGGCAAAAGTCAGCTCCCACAGCTTAGAAACCACTTTGGTCTGACAGTCACGGAAAGCGCGTGGTAGAGTAAAAGCCCTTCAGAGTCAACACGAAAGAAACTAAGAAATCAGAACATAAACCTTTTATAAAAAAAAGTGCACAAAAATGAAAACTGTCGATAAACAATACATATAAAACAATCTTAAAAAAAAAAGCATAAAACTAACCATAAAACGAAAAAAACACAAAATTTAAAAAAAAGCTTCAGAAAAACCAGAAAAAAACAAAATCAGTGTCAAGGTTAAAAAAAAAAACAAAAAAAAAAAAAATCACAATTGCAAGTGAAGAGAAAAAAAAAAACTTATTTCTTATCATTTATTACTTGGTTACCTTAAATTAAAGTTAAAGTTTGATTGCAAAATTTAAATAGGTTAAACTTAATAGTAAAGTAACTACAAAAAGAGAAAAGTAATCAAAGAAAATCTAGATAGATACATACATATGTATACAAAAACAAAAAAAAAATATTATTTTAATTTCAAGCCCATCATCGAATCCTCATCTGTTCCAGAAAGGCCTTTCTTCGATCAGTTCGGATTTCGATAAGTACCCTGTAATTCATGCTATAAAAACAAAATAAGAAGAAAAAAACCTATTCAAGCATAGCTAAATATTTTTCTTTGTTTTACTTTAGGTACAAATCATTGAGTGGAGATCAATTGAAGTTGGCTAAAACACACGCTCCGGCTAATCCGAAAGCTTTACTCTGAGCGAAACTCTCCACTCTTACAGCCCACAACTTTAATTGATCTCCCACCCAAATTTGTTTTGTATTTGCTTTTCTCTTTCTTTTTTTTCTCTGCTCTCACAATTTTGACATTTGGCTTAGTCGAGTGAAACCAAAACAAAAGCAAAAGCTTTTTTTGTTTTTTAATTGCTTGCATAATTCAATTTTAAACTAATGTTCTTTAAGTCTACAAAAAAAAATAATAAAATCTTAAGATCTTTAAAGAAACAAAAAAACTTTGATCAAATTTATAATTAATTAAAAATCTAATAATCTAAACATAAAGTTTTATCTTGAAACTAATTAATCCTATGATTTTTTAAAACATTTTTTTTTTCTTCATGCGCCCACACAAACTACAAAATAGTTTAACAACAACAAAATAAAATTCAATTTCACTATGTATAAACGCATTCTTTAGATACGTTTAAGCTCTATTTTCTGTAGTTGATTAAACAACTACTAGCTCACAAACGTGCATATGTAATCAAATTCCTATATACATATAAATACTATATACTTTATTAAATTTCTTTTTATTATTAATTAATTTTTTTTTATAATGTATAAGTTAACGTAACAAACATTCAAACATTCAATTTAACTAGACAAATATCTAAATCTACGAATAAGAATATGCTGACACCATGTCTGCAACTGCACGCGCATCCGCTGCAGCTTAACAAAGCGTGGGAAGCAACGTCAACAATTTTAACAACAATAAAACAACAAAACAATAGACGGTAGCAGCGCAGCTTAGGGTTTTATATTAAGCAAAACAAATTGTAAGTTTAGTCTAAGTTTGAAGTGAAAATAAAGAAGTCGCGATTTCGCGCAAAAATATATTTTTTTTATAAATTAACCTGTTTTATCCTTGGGGTGGTTGAGGGGTGAAATAATACGATATAGGGACCTATTATAGAATTTAAAATGGGACAAAGGTTGGGTGGGTAAAGACGAGGTATTGTGACCGTCATCAAAACAATATCCCAACTATGTTTTTGAGATTAATTGCTGTTGCTATTTAAGTTCTTATTCTTCAGTACGTTTTTGTGGGGTTTTCACTTCTAATTTAGGGACTCTATATAAATAAATTTTGTAGATAGACGCAGAGTCTATCTTCTCCTTTCGATTTTCGGACTAGCACTATTGGTGACGCTTATAATGATTTCGATTCACGTATGATACCAAGATCTAAAAGTTATTTAATTGTACGTTCAACAGATTTTTGCTTCGGTATCGGTACACGCAAAGAAAAAAAACGTTTATTACCAGTTTGCCGCAAACGAACTTCGTTTGTCGTGCTTAGGATCGTTATTTGCAAACATCTCAACAGTTGTCATAATAATAGTTCAGTTGCGAGAAACGCGTCATTTAGTTGCAGGTAATTAATTTCATTTGTCATATACGCGAATGATTTTTAAATTGCAGCTATTGAAAAATTGTTTCTCACAACTGCAAACTTCCTTTGTTTTTCCCTTCGTTGTATACACACAACTTCTATAATTCAGAGTTACTTTATGGACAAACTTCTATATAAGCAAAAAGTGGTAATTTGCTTAATACGCGGACGGAGACAGCAACAGAGGTGCGATGAGTACAATTCATAAGAAGATGGACGGACATATGGGGAAAGACAGTTAATATAATAAATAATAATGACCGAAATAGCTTGCGGTATATATATATATAAGATATATTTTAAAGTTGACAACTGAATATTCGTTTGTGGCAAATACAACTCGCAAACGAAGTGTAGTTGGCTAATTTTTCAGTTGCGGTGAACGAAAAATTTCTATGCGTGTAGATTGTACGGTTTCTTTTCGATTGGCTTCTACGTCGTCAACGCAATTTCTATTTTATAACGATCACATTTACCAATATCATGTAAATTTTCACTTAAACAGCATTTATATTCAGTCAAAAGAATCATTAAGTTGTTAATATCATTTTTTAATATTAATCCGAAGCCTCTTAAAAATCACCCTTTAATATATTCATCTAAAGACACATATTGCTCCTGAATTCATTTAAAAATACTTAAACTTAGTAAAAGTTTCATTAATTATTATAAAGCATTAATGGACAAAAGGCGTATTTTTAGCATTAACCAAAAATTACAAAATTTTATAATTCAAACATGCTGTCAAACTATATTCCGTTCAAGGTTAGTGTTACAAACTCATTTCTGATACGCAAGACAAGTTGGAAGATGGATGCTAATTTGATTCTATGTGCCTAAAAAGCATGCAAATCTAAAGGAAAAACTGAGCATGGAGCAAATAAAAATTTTGCGTTACTGCGTTATTTTTTCGCTATTAACTCAATATTTAGCTTTAACGCAAAACTAAAAGTAGCGCCACTTAACATTAAGCAAGAAAATGTGCTCAGCGCAGTTTGAACAGAAAAAGAGGAAAAATTTATATTTCATCGATACCTGTTGGTAACTATCAAATCATTATTTGTTTTGTTTACTTGTGGTAGTTCTAGCTAATAAGTAATAAGTTACAATACAACAAGTATTTGTTCCCGCAAGTACGGATGAGCTGGCCATATAGTTGTAGAATAGCAATAGCAGCAATAAGCAGAGCCAATTAAAATCTTCGAGAAAGTCTACGAAAGCTGTATGACAATCCGTACGAGGTGGTATATAATGTTTTAAGAATCCAGCTATTTATCTTGAGCTGCCGGAGAAGTAGTTTAATCAATTTGAGGTTAAGTTTGATATTTGTTTTTTGAAGTGAAACTTCTTAGGCGGCGCTTCGAAATTTGCACGAGAATATTGAGGAGTGAAATTTCAAGGTCAATTTACTTCATTTCATTACACGTTAGAGAAGAAAGATATGTTTTATAATATCTGCAATATGTTTTATGTATAATATCTGCAATTGAGAAACAACAATGGCGGATTGTATATTTCCTATTTTTGCACCGTGCAACGGCATATCCTAGGCATAGAGAATACCCCTAATATGTTCTACGTACCAATTAATCAAACTACTTTTGCTGTAGATGACCAGCAGAAAAATAAAAAGATACAGTAGTTTCGACTATGTCGTAACACAAGACGTAGAATTAGTCAATTTGCTTTTGATGACATCTTTTTTAAAAACTATTTAGCAAATATTTATTCCATACACCTGAGCATATGACCTTTAAAAGAGTGCCGGAGAGGGTTAATATGTATTACTGACCCCCATTACTTTTGTAAAAGCAACATTTTTGCGTTTGACACCTTTTCCCTCCGACCACTCCTTAGGGGGGCTCCCATACAAATTTTATGGTTTTTGTTTATTTATTCCATACACCTGAGCATATGACCTTTAAAAGAGTGCCGGAAAGGGTTAATATGCATCACCGACCCCCATTATTTTTGCAAAAGGAACATTTTTGCCTTTGACACCTATTCCCTCCGACCACTCCTTAGAGGGGCTCCCATAGAAATTTTATGGTTTTGTCGATAAAACCGGAAACTGTCGATAAATAGGTAGCAAGTTTAAGCAAACAAAAACATCAAATGTTGGCTTTATATTGCATGTAATTGTGTAAAATTTATATAAGTTAGAGAGTTCAAACATGAATTTTTCTCCCAGTGAGGATCAAGCAGTCCGTGGCGTAGTTGGTTAAAGTGCGTGGCCGCAATGTCAAAGAACCTGGAGACCCAGGTTCGAACCCCAGCAAGCGACAGAAAATTATTTGAATTAAAATAATTTTTCTGTACGGCCGCCACCTCTCTGCAGACAATGGCAAACCTCAGAGAGTAATAAAAATGCCATGTAAAGCTTCTTGAGAACGAGAACATTCAGTAACCTCTATGAATTTTGCTCATATTACACATTATATTTTTATTCATAATATTGCGATATAAAATTATATAGAAACCCAAATTCATGAAGCATATGCTGTCTTCCATGACGCCGACTTGCTCAAGAAAAGTTGGAATAAGTTCTTTCAATAGATAACTATTTTATACATATTGTAGTTATATAATTTTATATCGAAATATTATTAATAATAGTAAGTATAATATGTTTGATATAAGTAATATTAATACGTACATATGTTGAATTAAAAATATATCAAGTTGTATTCTGTATTCACATCTATATATAAATACGAAGCAAATTGGTTATCGAATTACAGTAGACGTCCAATATAACGAATGGTTTCTTGTCCAGCCTTTTCGTTAAATCGAAAAATTCGTTACATCGAATGAATATTTTAAACAAAGAAATATAGTTTTTAGTAGTTAAATTTTTATTTATTTATATTAATAAAATATTTGCATATTTTTTTTTTTTTTTTTGACGTAGAATACGTCATTCTCGGAGGTAAGTAGGGTGGTTGATAGTGATCAGGTGTCGGTATTTATATAACTTTTTGAGCCTTTGGTGTGCCTAAAGTACTGATCGTACAATGTTGATGTTAGCACTTGTTGGTCTGCTTGATCCTCATAAAAAAAATAATAAATAACTGGCCATTTCAGCCCTTGAAAGGACTTTGACCTAGCCTCTTATGATCAATTGTGTTGTGCGTGTTATTAAGTTTGTGCACAATTGACCGAGAACCGGACCTACATGTTTAACGCCGACTCCGAACGGCGATGAACTGAATGTTCTCGTTCTCAAGAAGCTTTACATGGCATTTTGATTACTCTCTGAGGTTTGCCATTGTCTGCAGAGAGGTGGCGGCCGTACAGAAAAATTATTTTAATTCAAATAATTTTCTGTCGCTTGCTGGGGTTCGAACCTGGGTCTCCAGGTTCTTTGACATAGCGGCCACGCACTTTAACCAACTACGCCACGGACTGCTTGATCCTCACTGGGAGAAAAATTCATGTTTGAACTCTCTAACTTATATAAATTTTTCACAATTACATGCAATATAAAGCCAACATTTGATGTTTTTGTTTGCTTAAACTTGCTACCTATTTATCGACAGTTTCCGGTTTTATCGACAAAAGCATAAAATTTCTATGGGAGCCCCCCTAAGGAGTGGTCGGAGGGAATAGGTGTCAAACGCAAAAATGCTCCTTTTGCAAAAGTAATGGGGGTCGGTCATACATATTAACCCTTTCCGGCACTCTCTTAAAGGTCATATGCTCAGGTGTATGGAATAAATATTTTGCTAAATATTTTTTAAAAAAGATATCATCAAAAGCGAATGAAATAATTTAACGTCTTGTGTTACGACATAGTCGAAACTACTGTATCTTTTTTTTTTTTAATTAATTTTTGAAAAACTTTAACAAACTCGTTTGTTTCTTAACGCTTTCATAATACTTGGTTCAATGAATCGTTGTTCTTAATTTTAAGGAACAGTTCATTGTTCGTGTTCATTAAAATTTTGTTCCAGTTCTTGTGTTGTAATATCTATAAAACCATTAGAGAATTTTATCTCAATAAGAAAATTACTTTTTAAAATATATCTTGATATTGTTTTAAAATTTCTAAGGACAGACTAACTTATTGTAACAGTTGTATTTATGTGTCATTAATTAATCATTTTTCTTCATAACATATCAAAGAAATAACGTAAGAACAAAGATTCATTGAATCAAGGAACTCGTACTTTGGACCAATTTTAATGTATAATACATTGGGACAAAGAACTTTTTCTTTGTTATTAAGTACGTTTTTGGTTCTGTGTTGAAGCTCTTGTAAAAGATTGATTTTAGTGCAGTTTACATTATTTTCTGAAGCCCATTGTATAGAAGCCCTTAAGTGTTCGTTAAATCGAATGACAACAATTCGTTACATAGAATAGTCAATGAAGGGATTTAACCGTTCGTTATATTGGACATTTGTTAAATCGGGCATTCGTTATATTGGACGTGTACTGTAATTGCTTTTCGGCCATAGGTCCATACCAATGAATATTTAATAAACAGAATATTTTTTATAAAAACTTTTTATTGTATTTCTTTTGCTTAAAAAGCTCTCTGTTTTCCTTTAAGGTTCGATTATGCAATCGTAAAGCAATGCAACGTAACGGGACGTAGAGTTCTATCTTATAAAAAATACGTATAAGTGGTTAGTGAAATCGTAAAGTAACCTTGCGCAGCGATGGGTTATATACCAGATAGAACTCTACGCCACGTTACGTTGCGTAGCTTTACGATTGCATAATCGAGCCTTTACACTAAAATGGTTCTTATTCTAGAAGAGAAAGAGTGTATACAAAGAAGAAGTTTCACTTCTTTACTGTATACCCGGTATACTGTATCTTTTTTTTTATTATTATTATCCGTTTTTTTATTAGCTAATGGCTTTACTTTAGGTACAACGCGAGTCAGCGCAGTCCATGCAAAAGTTTGGAACAACGATGCGTTTTACTAATCTATACGGACAAGATGGGCCAGCTTCGTGCAACTTAATTGGCACAATGGTATTTTAAATGGAACAGCGTCTCAGCAGCTTTTTATTCTTATACAAGTTTGTTGCACGTTTATAATCAAATTAAACTTTCACAATAAGCACAAATATCACAAAATATGTTTTGCTATGGTTTTGCATAAAATATGCTATCAGCTGTTTTTGACAGATCGAGAGTTCATTTTTGTGAGAGAGGTTAAAAATTCACTCCCACCTTGTTAATTACACCATGGATATATCATTGAGTTGCACGCTCGTGCTGCTTTAGCCCCACGGCCGTTGAGAAATAAAATATTCCAATAAAAGAAGCTGAACAAAAATAGTTCATCTCTATTTAGTGAATTTTCAAGTATTATTTATCGATAAAAGAATGTGATTATGAGTTGAATTCATAGTTTATTATTTATTTTTCACAATTCGACGAGCACTCAAACAATATTGTGAAATGGAAAAAAATATTTTGCATCATGTCAGGACTACTGAACAGATTTTCAGACATCGTGCAAGCACAAAATTGTCATTTATATGATTGCAAATCATGGTGTAATAAATATAAGGTGTATTCGGAATATCAGAAAAAAATAAGCTGCCTTATTTTGCCATTTTCATACAAAAAAGTTTTTATGAAACCGTTTAGATTCTCAAAATAAGGCAGCTTGTCAAAAAATATATTGAAAAATGTCATGGGATGAGAACACCTTATAATTATTCCACCATGATTTCAAATAGTGTTTGGAATCATTTTAAAATTTTTCTTTTGCATTTAATTAATATTTTCGTTATTTTTGTCCATGTTCAGATAAAATTTCAGAAAAGATTCCAGAATGCCGTCGCCGAAAAAAGTGAAAAGCAGTACGAATATAGCTCCTGATGCGATGGCTGCAGTCATCAAAGAAGTTAAAATCGACCCTAAAGCATTCTATTGTTTAAAGTTAAGTGAGTCAATGTGAACCATTAAAAGAATAAACTTTTCATAATCGCTGAAAAACTAATGTTTTTACTTCATTTTCTAATTTTAACAGCAAATTATTTTAGGTGTTGAGTTGTTGCCGATTTTTTCGAGGGTCGATTTTCAAGACTTTCACTAGATCGGCTGCCAAAATTGTATTTTTCGTAAATTTTGAATTCCATTTAATCAGCGAATGAATTAATAGTGAAAAGTATAAATATATAAACAAAATACTTAAGATGCGTTTTTTAGATAATAGTTCAAAAAACATCATGATATATTTTTGAAGTATCAATTACTTTTTTTGAAAGAAGTGAATTAGCGTAGTAAAACGCTAATGAAAGTGTTTGATGCAAGAATTTTGGCGATAGAAGATCAGCTCTCTGCACTTGTGAAGCGTTGTAACGAATTAGAAAATTCGACTTCATTGACAACCAACACCAACAACAACAAAAAAGAAGCAGCTGATGTCTCAACGGATGCTCTTTTATTTGGCATACTGCACTTTGAAACGGAGAACCTAAAATCGATTTTCAATCAAATTTGTCACTCGATAGATTTTAAACCTTCGCATATAAGAGACATATTTCGTGTCAGAGCGAAAAATAATAATAACAATTCTGTTATTATCATTAAGTTCTTCACGCCATACGATAGGAATCGTGCATTAAAAGCTTTTGGTGACCATCGAAGAAGAACAAAAACAGCTGTTAACCTTCGTGGAGCTGGTTTTGATTGTGATGGTAATGTTTACATCTATGAAAGCCTTACGATGGAAAGCAGAAAATTGTTGCAATCAGCGATTCGTTATAAGCGGCAGAAATTACTATACAATGCTTTTTCCTTTCGAGGCACGGTTCAAATTCGTGCGAAAAAGAATTCTGAAGCAGTACCTGTACTCTCTGAAGCTGAACTGGAGAAGATTGTTGCGGATGTTGCTGAGGATGTATCCGAGTGAACTTTATTTTTTATGTTTATTTATTATTTTTGTTAGACTGTTGATGATAATATATTCTCTTATATTTCCTACTATTATCTTTCATCTTTTCCTTATTTTGAGCTTATTCTACTTCTTCTTACAACTCTTCCTTTGTTCTTGCTATTTGCTTGTAGTTACGTTTTGTCACTTAAATTTAAGTACATATAATGTTGAATTTGTGTAAAAATATTCATAAATATGGTGCTTGTGAAAACAAAAAAGTAATGGTTGATATACTATGCAAGCAGTATCAGGGATTAAAAGTTGCCCATTTCAACGCCAGAAGCCTCAACGGTTCAAAGCTTGACTACGTGAGGCATGTTTTTGAAAACTCGCTTGTAGATGTTTTATGCGTATCTGAAACATGGTTTAACATAGATGTTGAGGATTGGCCATTATAAATTAAATAGTTATGAGCTGCTGAGGAATGACAGGAAAAATAATAAGGGTGAGGGAGTTGCAATATATCATAAGTCGTCTTTGAATTGTAGAGTTATTAGTAGATCTGTTGATGTTGGTGTTGAGTTCCTAAATGTACAATTTTGTGATCGTAATAATACTAAAGTCTTTATGTCTTGTGTCTATGATCCCAATCGCAGTAATAATATGCAGCCTTACTTTGACTCGTTATCTGATTGCTTAATAAATAAAGACTTCTTTCTTGTATGTGGCGATTTCAATGTTAATTTGCTTGTTAATGACAATGTTACTAAGAAATTTTATGACGGCTTATCTCAATCAGGTTTAATGATTGTTAATAGCAGTATGCCTACTAGGTTTGCTAATAATACTAACCCTAGCTTACTTGATCTTTTCATAACTTCTGATGCTTCCTTAGTTCTATTTTTTGATCAAATATCATTTGTTAGTGACCATGATCTTATTTTTTCTACGTTTAATGTAAATCTCTGTTATAATGTTCTACCAACTACAATAACGTATCGTGACCTTAAGTCTATTGCCAATGATTCCCTGTTTTCTCACATTATGTCAATTCCGTGGAATGATTGTTGGTATATCAATACAGTTGACGATAAACTCATGTTTTTTGTAAGTGTAAAAAAAAAAATAAATAACTGGCCATTTCAGCCCTTGAATGGACTTTGACCTAGCTTCTTATGATCAATTGTGTTGTGCGTGTTATTAAGTTTGTACACAATTGACCGAGAAATGGACCTACAGGCTTAACGCCGACTCCGAACGGCGATGAACGAAATGTTCTTATTCTCAAGAAGCTTTACATGGCATTTTGATTACTCTCTGAGGTTTGCCATTGTCTGCAGAGAGGTGGCGGCCGTACAGAAAAATTATTTTAATTCAAATAATTTTCTGTCGCTGCTGGGACCAACTACGCCACGGACGCCACAAGTTTTTGTAAGTGTACTTAACGATTTATTTGACCAACATGTCCCTCTTCGTACTGCTCGTTGTGTTAACAGTTCCTGTCCGTGGTTCACTCTACATGTTAAGTGTGCAATAAAAAAACGAAATCAGGCATATACTAAGTGGAAAAAAGCGCCAACAGCATTGTACTGGGAAGAATATAAGAGAGCTCGAAATGAAGCAAACTCGCTTGTTAATGCTGCAAAGAAAAATTTTTATAAGTCAAAACTTGACGTATCACTTTCCTCTAAGCAACTTTGGAAAAATTTAAAAGAAATTGGAGTATGCAATAAACAGTTGCCTAAGTGCCAGATTGATCCAGAAGTTCTGAATAACTTTTTTGTCCCTGATGCATTGCCCTATGTAAGCTGCAATCAAAGCAGAAGGAATTCAGTCAACAATATTAGTAACTTTGAGTTTTCTAGCGTATCGGAATATGAGGTTGCCAAGTCTGTTATGAAAATTAAATCCACTGCTCTTGGAGAAGATGGGGTAAACATAAAGTTCGTCAAAATAATTTTGCCTTACATTTTGAGTCCGTTAACGCACATCATCAACCATTGCTTTACTAACTCATGCTATCCCAAAATGTGGAAAATAGCAACAATTATTCCCATTGCGAAAAAAGCTAGAGCATCAGAGCCGTCTGATTTTCGACCTATTAGCTTGTTATCATCGCTATCCAAAGTCTGCGAGTCATTAATGGCAGATCAGATCTCGCATTACATTTGTACTAATAAGCTCCTGTCTCCCTTGCAGTCTGGTTTTCGCCCTGGACATAGTTGTTCAACTGCAGTAGTGAAAATCCAAGACGACATTCGTAAGTCTTTCGATAAAGAACACCTTACTTTACTGTGCCTTTTAGATTTTTCTAAGGCATTCGATACTGTAGATCATTCTCTCTTATGTTCAAAGCTTGAAACCTGCTTTAGTTTTTCCTCAACTGCTGTCAATCTTATTAAAAACTATCTAAAAGATAGATCCCAAAGAGTGAAAATTGACTGTAATTACTCGAACTTTAAGTATCTAAATAGCGGAGTGCCACAAGGTTCAGTTCTTGGACCACTTCTCTTTGCAATTTTTATTAATGACATCTTTTCCATTCCGAAAAATGTAATAATGCATGCATATGCGGATGATCTCCAGCTTTATATGTCTCGTCCAATTGGCCTCAGCGAAGACCTTTGAGGACCTTTGAGACCTTTGAGGAGTTAATGAGGACCTTGAATCCATTAATAAGTGGGCGATGTGTAACAAGCTTAAACTAAATCCACTGAAATCTTTTGTGTTGCCAATTTCAAAATCTCGTTACTCAGTTGATGATATTCCTACCCTATACATAAGTAGTACACCACTGAAGTTTGTTGAAAGTTGATTATGCCTTTTATAAATTATTTTGAAGTGGTGTTTAGTAAACTAGATTCCCATTCGTTACATAAACTGCAGCTGGCGTTCAACTATGCGCCCCGTTACGTTTACGGACTTAGAAGATTTAGCCAGATTGCTGGTCTAAGCAATCGTATTCTTGGATGCAATTTAGAAAATTACTTAAAAGCAAGAAATTGTATATTCCTCCATAAACTCATATACTCAAAAATCCCCAACTATCTATTTTCTAAAATTCAGTTTTGTTCATCATCTAGAAGCTTAAATCTTATAATTCCCCGCTTTAAATATTTAAACTCCTCAAGACTTTTTTTTATAAGCACCATTTGATTGTGGAACTCTTTGCCTAGGTTTATAAAATCTATATCAAACGCACGAAACTTCAAGCAATTAATATCTGTACATTTTTCTTAAGTTCTCGTTTCTACTATTCTATCTTCCTATTTCACTCCTTCTATAATACTTCGCTTTTTGAAATACAACCTCTTGTTGGCATTATTATTTTAATTAATTTAATTTAAGTAAATAACTTTTAATATTTGAGCTATTTGTTTAATTATTGTTTTTCTTTTTTTTCATTTTAATGATTGTTCGAGATACATGAAATACTACTTATTGTACGCACAAGAATAACTTTATCTTATGTACTAATAACTGTTTTTTAAATAAATAAATCAGTAAATAAATCAGTAATACAACCGAGGCCGCCTTTTGTACTCAATCGTACTTATCTCTTAAATTTGCTCATGGTAAATCGGAGTCTGAATGTTACACATTGATATCATGCCACAAATTATTGTGCATTGAAAAAAGTTGTTTAATAATAAAACCATGTATAGTGTACTCATAAAGTCACTATTACTCCCCAAAATTTTTTTCATAAAAAGACCAACAATACGCAAACTCATAAAACCTTGCACTTGAAAATCAAAATTTTCGATAAGCATTTTTCATGCTTACCTTAATACTTTTCATCCCCTTCGGTTTGCACCGCTAGTCTTACTTAACATAACCCAATGCTTCTGCAGTTCACACGGTAAACGGGCAGCGAACTCGATACAATGTGCAAAAACAACAACCTTTGCCTACGTGAGGAAAAACGCTGACGCAATCCCAGACTGGAGCTCTTTTTGTTTTCTTTAGTTTATCAAAAAATTGTTCAGTTTAGTTTTTAAGTGGATACGAATAAAAACGGACATTAAGTCCGAAAAATATTTCTTTTAATAAAATAAAACTAAAATTCGTTAACTTATACAACAACAACAATAAAATTATGAGTGCATTGCCCAGAAAGAATATTATGTTACAATAGTGCTAACGACACATTTTAATTCAAGGCCATAATAAATGCACTTGTTGTTGGTGTTTTGGATTAAAAATTAAAATATGTTAATGTATGAAATATGTAAATATGTAAATAGTTATGTGATCGACCAAAAATGAAATTGATTGGCGATCGATGTTAAAGACAAAAATTAAGGGAGGAGTATTATATATATATTTATATTTTAGAAAATACTGGCAGAATATTTGTTAAGAATAATAGTGGTAAAAATTGTATATAAACTTGGATATTTCAAAAATAAAGACAGATTTTAACAAATAGCCTATGTGGCTTTAAAACTAAAAAAAGATCTCACTCTTTTAATTAGCCTTTGCGGCTTCACACAAAAAAAAAAGCCTTGCGGCTGAATAAATAGGCGTGTGCGCCTCTAATACACAAGTCCCCCACATAATACACTACACACAAACAGTTCAAAATACAGAACTTGGCGACACTACACTTATTTTTGCACACATGTTTTATCTAATGAAACGCTGAAATTTGCTGCAATATTTTATTTAAAAATTTTAATTTACAAATTTTTTAAATATTTTTTATAAGTTTTTAACATTTCCAAAAGTTTTAGGACATTACAAAATGTTCTTAAAATTTGATTTGTGCCATTGATTTGGCTAAATGCTACAAAATTAGTTAAAAACTTGATTTAGCACTCTCCATATGATAGTACCTGACCTTCGGTATATGCAACTGCAAATAGAAAAAATAAAAAAATAATGAATGATTATATATTTTTATCACTTTTGTTTTTTTTTTTTTAAAAATAATAAATTATATTTGTCAACTATCAGAAAATTTATATAATATAAACTCGAAAAGTAGAGGATAGAAAAATTATAATACGTTGAAAAATGGCTTTGAAAGGTGTCAAATGGGAGTTAGCAAAGGATGTAAGTCGGATAAAAAGATTTTTGCAGAATATATCCATTGGGTTGACCATTTCCTGAAAGTTTTTGTTGATTCATGTGGTGTCGTTATATATTATTTGAGAATTTTTTTAACAGCAAAATATCGCATTGGATAAGCTCGATCTTTTAAAAAGCTTTGAAAGAAAAATTGTGCATACTTTCGGATAATACGGATAAAAATTTTTTTATCCGAAACACCAATTAAGCAAAGCAAGTGACTCAACATACGAGATATTAAAATAAAATCATGCGTAATGAGCCATATCACATCGTTCCTATACGCCCTTTGTCACGGCAACCGTGGAGTCTCAATTTTTTGAAATATATTAAGTTTGAGTTTTATGGGCACAAATTATTTTTTTTTTGGGTCCTATGACTACCGGATTTCTTTCAACTAAGCATCGAATCTGTGTTTCGTCTTTGACAATTCACCGTATAAATCCAATACTTACCGCTGTTCATATTCCAATCCGCCTCCAAACAATTCAGTCTATTATAAAAGGTACATAAACTACTGTGCGTACTGATTTTTCCATCAATTACCGCACAAACTTTTGGTGGATTTTTGGATTTCCCACAAAAAACTTCACAATTATCAAAAGTATGAAAAGGACAGGCTCCTTTAGTGACGTGGATATCTGAAAATATAATAAAGAATAAAAGTAAGAAAAATTTTACAACTTGTTGAACTCTTAAACAGAAAATGCCAACATTTGCCATATTTTGAATTACAAGCGATCTTAAAAAAATATTAAAAGCATTTATTAATGGCTATAATAGGCCATTGAGTACGATCCAGACACACCCAGAATGGTTCTAGAAAGCGTGATAACTTAATGTGAGTTCCGTTCCATATTTAGTTTATTCAGAGTTTCTTCTGACAGTTCCATTCCCTATAAAAACTCCTTATTCAAAATGTTACACCAAAATATCAATTGTTTATTTTTTCGTTTTTTGTTTTCGTTGGCAATTCAGCAAGTGCAAGCACATATGACTTATTCGTAATTGAACGAATAACTCCAAAACTTACCTATTCCCTCCATACGCTTTGCACATACTGCTAAGTTATCAGATTCACACTTAGACGTGGTGAATTGATAATGTCCAAAATTGTTACAAACTTTATAATTGTCTTTACTGCTGGTACAGCTAATAGCACACTTAGTAGTTATAGACCCTTCGGCCAATCCACCAAATATAGCCAAAGTGGCAAAAATGGCAACAATATTCAAGACACGCATAATGAAAATTTAGATATGAATTTAACAGTTCACTTTAACAGTTAGTGACTTTATGATTTAAGTTTATAGAAATCAGCGTATTTATAGGAAAAAATATGCCTGGAAAAAACCAATCGTCAAAAGTACGTCAATGGAGCAACAAAACAACAACTGATTCAACAAACTGTTTGCTTAATAATAAAATTAAAAACAAAACTTAAAAAACGCATATTTTTGGATAAACCATGGTTCGATGTTGTTAGGAAATGTCAACGGATAGAATAAATAACTAAAACAAATAATGAGTTAAGCGAAATAAATAGCCAAAAGTTTACGAACACATGTGTACTTAAGACTTCGAAAGCGTCACAGAACAAATTTCGGAGCTGCAAAATGCGATGAACGGCAAGGCCAATGAAAATCACCATATTTGGAGATGTTACGATCAAGAAAAATTTTTCGCAGTGCATCCATTATTTTTCGAGCAGTATGAGCCGTAATACCGTCTTATTGAAACCATATATCCTGCAGTCCTTATCAATTTATCTTGGATATCACAGACTGTAATTGTGATACCCCTGGTATTTTCAAAAAAATAAGGCCCAACGTTGAATTGGACCGTTACTTGGACCGTGAATTGGACCATGCAGTGACCTTGCGTGGAAGACAAGGCCTTAAGTAAGTTTGCCTTGGATTTTCAATTCTCCATAACCTATAATTTTGTTTATTTACTATTCCATTCAGCATGAAAGTATCGTCTTTGTCTGATATTAACAGTTTTGAAGCAAAATTCAAAGCCTATCGTTGTCATGATGAATACAAAACCTTCCTGATGACCAAGTCCGTCCTCTTTTTTCAATTTCTTGCACAATTGCAGGCAGTAGAGATTTGAGTCAGGGGCACACTCAGAAAAAAATTTAGGGGGATATTTTATATTTTGACGTGACGAAGTTACGTTTTACCACGCAGGTTTCCAAAAAAGTTGAAAAAGGCATTTTTCAAAATTCATCGGCGTTGCATTGAATTGTTATTCGCTGAGTATAAGAGCTATGGTTAAAAAAATGGTACGACCGTAAAGGTTGATTTTTTTTACTTCCTTATAAATCATACTTACTTGCTTATCTGGCGCTTACAACCGTAGGTCGGTCAGGTTGCCAGTTGAAAACACCAAGCGTGGTCAGGCTATCCATGACCTGATCCTTCCAACGAAGATGTAGGCGTCCTCTTCTGCGTTGACCACCACCGGGCACCGAATCGAATATTTTTTTCGCTGGAGCGTCGTTTTCCATTCGCTCAACATGACCTAGCCAGCGGAGCCGCTCGATTTTAATGCGCTTAACTATGTCGATGTCAGCGTACAGCTCATACAGCTCGTGGTTCCATCGAATTCTGAACTCGCCATTGACGCAGATTGGACCGAAGAGTTTACGAAGGATCTTTCTCTCGAAGGTTCCCAAAGTCTTTTCATCAGAACTGCTCAACGTTCAACGTCTGCTTCTCAATTGCCTACTCAGCCCAAAGTAGCACCTGTTGGCAAGAGTTATCCTTCGTTTTATCTCAATAGTGACATCGTTGAAAGAGTTTATGCTGGATCCCAGGTAGACGAAGTTCTTAATAACCTCGAAGGAGATGTTGTCATCCTTCATTTTAAAAACAAAACAAAAATTCAAAACGTCAACGGGACGCGGTGGGAGCCGCTTAAGCAACTCAACTGAAAATTTGTGACATGGAATTATTACTCACTGAGTATTAATACTAGGATTAAAAATATGATACACCAATAAAGACCTGATCTAAACCCTCACAACAAAATTAGACAAAAAAAAGGGTTGGCTGTGTCGTGGACACATGTTGATGTGTTTACGTTGATGTTGATGTTGGTGTTGGTGTTGGTGTTGGTGGTGGTGTTTCTTTTTTTTTTTTTTGTAACGAGGAGTAAAAGCATCGAAAGCCTTAATCAGTGCGAGACTTTAACCCGCTAAATATCTCCTCAGTCGAACGGTTGGATCCTCCAGGAACCACCGTTAGGTATTTCGTCTGGAAGCCGTCAGAGCATTACGTACTCAATCGTCAGTTATTGATCATCAGATCGTCGGTCCGGTTGTCCGTCATCAGTAAAAGAGGGGACTGCCGTTGCGCCTGCGTTGCGTAGGTTCGTGCGCTCGTTGTGTCGTACCCGTTCAATTCGGCGAAGCTCAATCATAATTTTTGCAGCTGCTGCCTGAAACGCTTCCCATTTCTGCAGTGTGTCACACATCTGATTCACAATATTTCCTAAGGTAGGAACCATACCAAAAGCTTCCGCTATTTTAGCTCGTTCCACGATGAAGCGCGGACAACTGAATAAAATATGCCCAGCATCTTCAATCTCCTCAGGACATTTTGTGCAGAACGGGTCGTCTTCATGTTTAAAATGATGAAGGAACTGCTTGAAGCAGCCATGTCCGCTAATAAGCTGTGTGACGTAGTAGTCCACTAGCCATTTTTCCCGCTAGCCAATTTTTCCACATTAGGGATAAGAGCTAATGTCCATCTCCCCTTTTTTTATTGCTGCCAGCGACGTTGCCAAGACTCGATAGTGCGCCGTATCTCGTCAGCCTTTGATGAGTTTGCGCCAGCTTGAAAGGAGCGCTGAAGTTCGCACGCCAGTATGTCTATCGGCGGCATTGCCGCTGTCACTCCGATTGCTTCGTCTGATACCGTGCGAAATGCGCTAGCAACCCTCAATATGATATATTGAGCCGAATATGTAGCCCGAATACCCGATATGTACGACGCTTTGTGAGTGGTATCCGCCCACACTGGTGCTGCGTAGAGAATGATGAAGCTTGTGACTCTGGCTAGGAGTTTCCGTCTGTTGGATCTTGGTCCACCGATGTTCGCCATGATGCGCGATAGTGCACCGTTAACCTTCGACGCCTTTTCGCTAATTGCCAGTAGGTGGTCCTTAAAGGACATACGAGTGTCTATGAGCACACCGAGATAGCGCAAGTATGGTAGTGAGGTTATTATATGCTCTTCTGCTCTAAGGGTAGTGCTTTCGCGTAATTTACGAGAGCTAAGGAGAACCACCTCAGTTTTTTGCGCAGCCAACTCTAGATCAACACTTCGCAGCCACGTTGTTACTTTGGATATCGCTTCGCTGCATGATGCTTCAAGCATATGAAGGTGTTTTGCCACAGATACCAAAGCAATGTCATCCGCGTAGCCAATTAAAGTGGTATCCGCAGGGAGATCAATGCCAAGAACGTCATCATACATGACGTTTCATAAAGTTGGCCCCAGCACTGAGCCTTGTGGACCACCTCTAGAGACTTTGTAATGTTTTACACCATCGTCAGTGTCGTAAAGCAGCCATCTGTCTTGGAGATAATTGGCGATAATTCGCTGTAGATACCCTGGTGTGCCGAACCTGCCTAGAGCTTGCAGTATTCGAGTCCAGCTCGCTGAGTTGAAAGCATTTTTGACGTCGAGAGTTACCACTGCGCAGTACTGCTTATCGCCACTCTTCCATCTTACACCATTTGTTGCGTCGATTTTGATTGACGGTTGATTTTCCTCGACGAATACCGGATTGCTTCACGGATAGGCCACCTGGTCCTTCCATGGTCTCTTGGAGTTTTCTAACGATGATGTTCTCGAATACTTTTCCCAGTGAGTCGAGCATACATAGGGTTCTGTATGCCGATTGCTGATCGGGCAGTTTTCCTGGTTTGAGAAGCAATACCAACCTTTGGTATTTCCAGCAAGACGGAAAAATTCCTTCCTGAAAACAGGCGGTGTAGACACCACGTTGTTCATCAGAGCGGGATCCGAAGGCTGTGGGGCTCTAGGTCCTCGTAGTCTGGCTATAACTATCTTATACGCCTTGCCCCAGAGGTCAAAATCCGCGGTGTCCCGTAGTTTTTTGAAGCATGACTCTTTGCTGGCTCGGATCGTCTTCTTAAGCTGCAGACGGCACGCTTTAAGGTCATCATGTAGCGATTGCCAATTCGGGCGATTTCGCGCACGATGTGCTCTTCTGCGAGCTTCGATGCAGCGTCTTCTACACTCGGCAATCCCTTCGTTCCACCAGTGTGCTGTCTTCCTGGATGGTGCTCGTCTCCTTCTTGCCATTGCTGCGTCGCATGCAGTGCTCAGTCGCTGTTTGATGTTTGCCACCATGATTGAAGCTCTGTTGTCTACCGTTTCTCCTTTGTCCCATAAAAGCCGGAACACTTCAGCATCGAAGGCATGTTGCTTCCAGCCCTGTGTTTGTGCAATGACAATTTTTTGTGGACGACTTATATGTTGCAGTTCGATGACGATTGCACGGTGTTCACTATGTGTGTAAAGATCATCGACGCTCCATGCCGTGTTACACGCAAGGGAATTGTGTGCAAAGGTAAGGTCTACTGCCGACCGCCTCGTACCTGCCTCAAATGTGTGGTGACCATTATTAAGAAGCTCGACGTCTAGTATTGCAAGACATTCCATCAACACTGTGCCCCTGCGATTTGCTCCTACTGCCCCATCTTGTTGACCATGCATTAAAATCACCAGCAATCATTATGGGAGACGTTCCCAGAGCCTCCGCAACAAGTTCATTCATCATCAGCTCAAACTGCTTTATGTCCATATAAGGTGGCGCATAGCATGAAAAGAAAAAGATTCCCTCGAACTTCACCCAGATGAAACCCGTATAGGCCATTGGAGCTTTGCTTTGGTATGCCCTTCCACTAGGTGTCCATATTGCTGCTTTGCCTGTAGCGTCTGTTATCCACTTGGAGCCAATCATATTATGATGCTGCTCACTCAATAGGGCGAGATCAAAGTGTCCCTCGAAGACCGTCTGTATCAGCAAGTCCTGTGCTGCGATACAGTGATTTAAGTTGAGTTGGACTATTCTCATACGAGTAGTTGCCTTTTCTTTAACACCTTCTGATGTTCTGGGCAACGAGTGCTGCCAGCGGCATGGTCACCTTGGCAGAGTGCGCATTTTTGTTTATTGGTGCACGTTGCCGCCACATGTCCACCTTCTCCACACTTTCTGCAAGGTGCACTTCGATCTACATCTTCCGTGCAGGCCCTAGCAACATGGTTGTATTTCCAACACCTGAAACATCTTTTCGGCGTACACTGCAGGTGCTTTCTCGTACTCTGCAGGATACCCATCCAATACGTATCCGCTGCACTTTTAGCACCTTAACTGCATCTTCGACCGGTAGACAGATATACGCTGTTTGTGTGCCTTGACGTTCTCTTTGGAGATTTCGTATCGATCCCTCTTCCGGGTGCCGTATCTCGCACTGCGTATGAAGTGCGTCGCATACCTCGGTTGCTCCGGTGTACGCTTGAGTTCCAGCAGAAGCTCATTCCTCGCGGTGCGTCGGATTGAACTTACATTCTCTCCTAGAGACTAGCGCATGTTCTTCCTTTAACTTGCGCAGAATGCCAGCGTACGTCTGGTTTTCATTCGCCGATATGATCAGGGCGTTAGGCTTGGCTTTAACCCTCTTCAGGGGCCTCTCCTTTCTTTTTGGGTGAACTTTTGACCACTCCTGTTTCTGCTTAGGCAGTGCTGGTAGTGTTACGTTGTTGCCTTTTGTTCGTGCCTCGGGATCTTTTACCCTTTTTTTTTTTTTTTTTTTTTTTTTTTTTTTTTTGGATTCCCCTGGAGGTAAGAAATCTTCATAGATACATATGACCCGGGCCATACGCATGCACGATTTACACTCTAAGAAGTTCCCGGATCAGCCGGACTGGATAGAATGCACCTACGTGCTAAAACTTACCACCTATTGGCAAATAAAAGCCTCCACTAAGCACAATTGCTTGGCCTTTCAGCGGAAATCAAAATTAAGTAAAGAAACATTTGAAATTTCAGTATTTTTTGCGCTTATGTAAACATCATAGAATAAAAGCACAATCTTCATAATACGAAGATATACAAGACAACATCCAAAGTAATTCACCAGACCATACATAACCACGTTCATAACTGCTGTCATTAGGCTTGGAGCTACTGTCCAACCCAAGATCCTACGTGGAAAAGAGATGCAACTCTCAAACACCAAACCAATACCAAACATAGCACAGATATACAAACATATATTGTGCAGGCACAATATATTTATATATTCGGGTCACTAAAATAAGGGAACACCGAGCTAAAGTTATTATTTGGATATGCATTTGGGCCAACGCAGGTAAAAACTTGTATGGAAAAGAGATAAACTCTGACGCACCAAGCCGAGAGACACGGTTTTCATGGTCCCATTTCAAACTTGGGAAGCTATAGAACTAAAGATCTAAAATAAATTCATGAAAAAAATAAAGCAACAAAACTGAATAAAACGAAAACTTAAAGTATCTACCATATTCGATGATGCTTATTTGTTAAATCGTAAAATCTACACAATTAGCGCGAGTAAAATTTGTTAAATCGTAAAATCTACACAATTATCGCGAGTTGTATTTGTTATCACAATGAATGTGTTAACTATTCAAATGTAATATCATTTTACGTTTTAAGACATCCACCGAGTCAGAAAAATTTATCAAGTTCAAGTTACCATTGAAATCACTACACATACATCGGAAAGGGTTGTTAAGGGCATAATTAGAAGTGCACTGGCTCAACTTAAAAAGCTGGAAATGTCTGGCTCCGCTCCTAGGGATGTTGAAGTTTAATAAAGAAAGAAGGTATTGTGAGTCTATATCGCCACTGAGTAGTTTGTATAAAAAGGAGACATTTAGCATAATTCTTCTGCTTCTTAAGGAAGGCAGGGAAATAATTTTAAGGCGGGTTTCATAAGGGGGAAGAATAATATTAGGGTTCCAACGATAATGTAAAGAATTGTTTTTGAACCGATTCTAATGCATCGATGTGGACATTGTAATGAGGGTTCCATATTACGGATGCATATTCAAGAATTGGTCTAACAAGAGAGGTATAAAGTATTTTAGTAGTGAAAGGATCGTTGAATTCTTTAGCCCATCTTTTAATGAAACCAAGAACACCTCTAGCCTTATTTACGACCAAATTAACTTGAAGATTGAAACGAAGTTTAGGATCCACAATTACACCTAAATCAAGAAAACTGTGTACAATTTCTAAGTTAGTATTATTTATAATGTAATTTATACTATTAGCATTTCGACGTGAGAATGTCATTTGCTTACATTTTTTTAAGTTTAATTTTAAGAGGTTTAAATTACACCACTCCACTAGACTGTTTAAATCGGATTGTAAGAGTTGTTGTTCTTCAGGCGATTTGTAAGTTAGAAAAAGTTTTACGTCCTCGGCGTACATTAAGACGTTACAGTGTTTTATAACAGAAGGAAGGTCATTTATAAACAGTAAAAATAAAACCGGACCAAGATGACTTCCCTGAGGAACACCTGATGTGACCAAAATATTTTTTGACATAGAATTCTTATATAAAACTTTTTGCGAACGATTCGACAAGTACGATTTAATCCAGTGTAATAGTTTGACGGGAAACCCAATTAGATGAAGCTTTTTCAGAAGAAGATAATGATTAACACTATCGAAAGCTTTGCTAAAGTCTGTAGATAACGTCAGTCTGTCGTCCTAAAGTGAAACCTTTAATGACACGCGTAGTAAACTCCAAGAGGTTAGTTATCGTAGATTTTCCCTTTAAGAAACCATGTTGAGAGGTGGAAATAGAGGAAGATACGATGTGGGTTATTTGATCAGTAATAATTTTCTCAAATAACTTAGGGATTGCGCTTAGTTTTGCGATACCTCGGTAATTGGAAACATCAATTTTTGAATCGGATTTATGAAGAGGTATTATATAAGATTTTCTCCATATATTGGGAAAATGACCACTGTGCAAGGATGTGTTAAAAATTTTTGATAGGGGAGAACACAAACTATTAGAACAATGTTTTAAAATGCAGCTCGGGATTTCGCCAGGACCAGTCGTAAAAGAAGATTTAACTTGTTGAAGGTAATGCAATGTATGTAATTAGATTCTAATTAGATGTAATATTAGAATCTATTACGGGGGTTTCAAAAGAGTTAACTGGTGGTAGGTAAGGATATTCAAGACTCATGCTCAATGTAATATCAGAGTAGGTTGTTTTAAAGAAGTTTGCAAACATATTGGAAACATCGATGTCGCAAGATGCTTCATCATGATTAAATTTCATAAGAGGTGGGAAGCTGGAGGTTTTTCGTTTTGAGTTGCCAAACGTGTAGAAAAGTTTCGGATTATCTTTGAATTGAGTTTTTATTTTGGCTATATATGCAGAGTAGCATTGTTTATTCAATAGTTGATATCTGTAACGACAAGAGGAATAGCAAGCTAAGTCTAAATTAGAGCCTGACTTTTTATATTTCTTAAATAAGCGATTTTTGGAATTTTTTAAAGACTTAAGCTCATTAGTTAACCAAGGAGGGCTTAAAGGCTTGAAATTAATATTTTTTTTTGGCACAGATAATGAGAAGCATTTTTGCAAGGTATCATTGAGAAACTGCACTGAAGATTCGACATCATAAAAAGAGTACGAAGACCTATTATTTAAAATTGGGGACCAGTCAATCCGCGCGAGAAGAGCGAGAGATTAAGTTTAACATAATCTGTTTTTTTAAAGTTAAAAATTTTATTATTTCGCGTATCTGGAGCTAATTTATTTTCATTTTCATTGGCAAGTAATATTGTTATTTCAAGAGTTGGATGATAATCATCTTCCGGAACAGAAACTGGGTTCGAACGACGGAGATTTACAGAAGTGCATCTGTCTACAAATACAAGGTCAAGAGATCTACAATTATTATTAAGAATATTATTAACCTGTTGAAGACACAGATCAGACAACTTATCTAAGAAATCATTTATCCAATCAGAGGCAGAAATAGGGGCAAGAAATTCGGAATCATCGGACAAACTCCAGGACACGGAAGGTAAGTTGAAATCACCTAAAACAATGAAGTATCCATATTTTTAAGCATATTATGGACAATTTCGATGGCATTAATATGGTTTAAGTAAATTATTAAATCACTTTTAGGTGGAATGTAAGAGCAAGTAAGAAAAATAGTATTATTATTAAGTTTAACTGTAACACAAATAAACTCAAGATCGTGGGTACCAGGAATTGTTAATTCCTCAGAAGCAAGGGAGTTATGGACAGCTATCAGAACGCCACCACCGATCTTATCATAGCGATCTTTACGAAAAATTTGGTACTTATTGCACATTATTTCAGAATTTAATACGTTAGAGCGAAGCCAAGTTTCAGTAAAAATTATAAAGTTATATTCAAAATCAAAACTATTAATAAAAATATCAGAAAGTTTAGAATTGAGACCTCTAACATTTTGATACACAAGCTCTAATTTAGACTTGTGATTTTTTAATCGTTTTTTAACCCTTTTTGGCAACCCTGGCCTCATTTGTCAAAGTTGAGCGCTTTTTTATCTCTAAAAAAAATTTTCTAAATTCATTATTTTTTCAATTAAAATCGTCTTGAAATACATCGGTTTCGGTTTTTTAAATGTTCAGTACTCAAGTTTTTATTAAAGATAAGTAACTTTTCACATTTATTTTGTTTAACAAACTTTTTTGCTTACATATTCATTTGCATTTTAAGTGTTTCTTTTGTTTGCTTTGTTTATCTGAAGTTTAAGACATCTGCCTAGTTACAGTGTTTCTTAAACTGTGGAAATAGGAAGGAAGGAAGGAAGGAACATTGAGACTTCAGATAAATTAGAACAGATGTACATGGTGTTTTTTTTTCCTTTGTATTATGACTTAGAACTGTAAGTATTATTCTAATCAGAAATACATGTATACGCTACGCGCTTGTTTAAGTGAGAAGAAAACCTGAATATAATATTCGACTTGAAATGTGTTTGTGTGTTTGCTCGCGACACATAGGAGTTGCCAGAGAATCATGTTCTCTAAAAAATTAGACTTAAACACTAAATATAAAAATAATATTAACAATTATATAAAAAATTATACATATATTATTTAAACAGAAAAATTAATTAAGTATTTCATAGTTTCATACAATAAGGAATCAATATTTAGACATAAAACAATAAGGGTACATTTTTAATAACATAAAAACAATTTAATTAAAATCGTCAAGAAATAACTTCAGGCTAGCCTATATGCGTGTCAGGAGAGATTTTAGAATAGAAGTGAGGCAAAAGGGGTGCCAAATAATCAATTTCTGTATTAATTTCAACATTTAATATGCCAATCGGCGATAAGTAGCGACAGTCAGACCAGCTGAAAGATTTTTGAAAGTTGTATATATCTGTTATAAGATAATTATCATGGAATTCCACTTTATGAACAAATCTATCTAACAGAGATATGGCGTAAATGCAAAGAGGCAAAATATAGGATTTACTATAAATAAATTTATTAGAATATTTTTTGGTGTAAGATTCATAATTACGATCAACGCAAAGTCTAATGATTTTCCTTTCAAAAATTTCAAGTTGCTTAGCAACTGAAGGTGAAACGGAAAACCAAATAGGAAAGCCATAAACAATAATTGATCTGATGCACACCTTATATATTAAGAGTTTAGAATCTTGGCTTAAATATTTATTTTTTAATAGGTTAGCAAACATAGATTTAATTTTATTGGCCTTTTTTAGGGGAGCACGCTAGATTGCTCGTTGAACTTAAACAATTTATTAAAAGTGATCCCCAGATATTTAAAGCTGTTTTTAAAGGGGATTCCCACGCCATCCAAATATAGAGCTAGTGCTTTACTTTCCGGGACTACGTAATAGGGACATCTACCTGAGAAATTTCTGAGACAAATTGCCTCCGATTTGGAGATATTTATTTTAATGCCCCAGTTTTTATAAAAGCTATTAATTCTCGCAAGATGAGCGGAGACTAGATTCGATGCTGCAAGGGGAGAAGACGCATGTGCATGCACCAACGAGTCATCAGCATAAAGAATACTCTTAGAAGAGTGAACTTCGTGTGGAAAGTCGTAGATAAATCTATATATATATAAAAAAGGAGCTTATGTTTGCAAGGCCGCAATAGACTTCTAAACTACTCATCCGATTAGCATAAAAATTTGTGTATAGAAGTTTTTTGGTACGCTGCGTGTTTGTGGGCTATCAATTTTGATCCACCTTGAACACCAGAGGGCGCTGTAGTACAAATATTTTACAAAACTGCCTAAAACTCATAAACTGCTAATGCGATTAGAATTAAAAGTGGTATACGGTGAGTTTCATGTACGTTGAGTGTTCTGCTGCTATCGTTTTTGACCTATCTTGAACACCAGAGGGCGCTAGAGTAAAAATTTTTTACAAAACCACCTAAAACTCCCAAACCGCTCATGCGATTAGAATAAAAATTGGTATATAGTAGTTTTCAGGTACGATGAGTTTTTTAGCACTATCTTTTTTGTCCACTACCAATCTTGGACACCAGATGGTGCTGTAGTACAAATTTTTTACAAAATCACATATTTTTAGTTGTTTTCTTATGTACATATTCAGATATTTACAAAATATAAAATATTTCTTAAATTTAGTAAAATTAAAAAAATTTCCGTTATTTTGACATCAAAAACATGAACATATCTTGAAAACTATGAAAAATTTTACTACAACGATATATTTAATGCAACATCGTTGCTTAATAATAGAAAAAAACAATCAGAAATTTAATTTTGTGACTTTCGATTCAAATATCTCCGCTGCATTTGTATACATTTTGGTAAATTATTTTTTGTCTTAAAGCTTCATCAAAGTACTATGAAAACCTAATTGCAAAAATACCGTTAGTTGAGTATATATATATTAAATTTGTTTTTCAAAAAAGGTCTAAAATTTTGGATTTTTCCTCAAAAAAAGGCTCAAAATTTGTTTTTGTTGTAAAACTAATTTAAATTCAAATTCAAAAATTGTCAACTCTATTTAAAAGTTATAACATTTGTAAACAAAAATTATTTCAATTTTACGCAAAAATTAAAAACCATTTTTGTGATTCAAAAAGCAAGGCCTCCTTGATTTTTTCGAACAAAATTTTTTTTTCCAATATTGTGTTTTTATATTTTTGTAAAAATATTAGAGCTAAGAAATTAATTTATTAAAAAAAAAATATCTTAGTATCTCTTACCAATCAAAAGTTATAACCAATAAATCTTTATCCAAAATATATATACAAAAAGCAAAACGCTGCCTGTGTGATGGCTGGAAACTTCACAATTACTGAGAAACACAATTGCTGAAATTTTGGCTGCACATTTTTTTCAAGTACAAGATGGCTTAAATTTCTGTCACACCCCCTTTTACCACCCACAAATCAATAAAAATGCTATATTTCCTACGGTTTCCGTCGATTTGGCTACATTTTTGTAATTTAGTTTGTATGCTCACTGTCGGCAACTGTACTAAAACTGGGTAATGTCCATCTACTAGAAAACTGGGATGAGCATTATATAAGAGGGTGTGGCTCCGCCCATACAGTTAAAATTTGTATTATCGAATAGCTTTGAAAGTAAAAGTAGCAATACTTACATACAAACTCAAAATGGAGTTACTATTTGGTGATCTCCTTGTAGGGTCAGAAGCGTTTTTCTGTCTATTGCAAAATAAAATACAAAGTTTGTGGGGGATCGTGTTAAACGCACGACTGTAAAAATTGAACTGATTTTATTTCTTCTCATAAATTACAAGTTAACTTGTTGGCCTTGAATTGAAATAGAAGTACATAGGGTATTTGAGTGAAAATATTCTTCTGTTATTGGAAATTTACAGTTAAAGTTAAAGATGAGAAAATTTTGTAGTTTTAACATGATTAAGTATCGATATATTTTACTGAATTAATAAAGATAAATTAATTGAATGAAATTGATTATACGGTGACCTAACACTTATGCTACTGGGAAACTGTAACGGGCAGTGGAAAATAACAGTGGTGTCAAACTATGATTCTAAGAAAAGTTTTGAATACACCTATTATGTTCCCATATAGTTGCAGGGTGCAGCAACGCGCGCCGGGAAAAGCTAGTATATTATAAAGAAGAGGGGCCAAAATGGATCCCTGCGGAACCCCACTACGAATTGATCCCAGATTAGAAAAGCTATCATTGACCTGAATCAAAAACCTTCTATCACTAAAGAAGCTTTTCAACAACCTAATCACGAATGGATCAAAACCAATATCCATTAATTTAAAAAGAATACCATATTGGTACGCGTTATCAAATGGCTTTTCAATATCTAGGGAAACCGCTGCCGTGCATTTTTTCTCTCGAAGGTTAACAATTACATCATCTTGAAATTTGAGCAGAGCATGTGTTGTGGAGTGGCCTCTCTTGAAGCCAAACTGATGACACGGGATATAATCAAGAACAATATTATAATCCATTTTATTTTTAATGACACGTTTTAGAAGTTTCCCTAGATTAGAGAGCATTGAAATTGGACGAAAATTCTGAATATTAGCGTTGCCAGGCTTTTTTTGTAGAGGAATAATCTTAGCTGTCTTCCAAGCGTTTGGTAAGTATCCATTGTTGATACAGTTATTGAATATACAGGAGAGAAAATCAAAGGCAGAGGAAAAGAATTTTTTAATTAAAAAATTGGAAATTTTATCGATTCCAGCTGATTTTTTGGCATTAAAATCATTTGTAAGATCCTTAATTAATTCAGGAGTAACAAAATGAACGCTATCATTGTTACTCAAGGAAGAGAAGACAAGACAAAGTGTTATCGACCACCGATTTTATATAAGAAAAATCTGTAACGGGAATTTTCTCTTTATATATTTCTTCGAAGTGATGTCTAAAAGCTTCAACCTTATCTTCATCCTTGATATAGGTAATTTCATCAACAGTGATATTCTCACATTTTCTACTCTTCTTGGAAATCTTGCCGTAAATTTCCTTAAACGCATTTGGACCAGGGCGAAATGAAGCTTGTTATTAAATTCCTTAGCCTGGTGAATGTTAACCTGTTCTTTGATAATAATCTTCAATAGTTGAATTTGTTTGGAAAGCTGAACATAATCAGGACTTCTCCTATTATAATTTATGTGATAAATCCGTTTTAAATCTTTTTGCCACGCGTACTTGGTTCTAAAGAGTTTTTTAATACTCTCAGGGAGTAAATATTTCTTATTTTTAAAATCGAAAGACTCAGAATGCGAGGACGAAACTGAATTAACGATATCAGTAAAATTATTTACATAGTTGTCAATTTCCGAGTTTTCTAAGTTACGAAAATAGGGAGGCAAATTAGCAGATAGTTTCGAATCTAAATCAGACTGGAAATCCTTCCAAATGGTTTTACGATAAGACGTGACAAGTCTCGGTGAATTCAGATGAAACATAAACTCATTTAAAAGGACCGTCCAGAAAATCCATAGTGTCACATGAATCGCTTAGTTGATGGTGCAATGTAGCAACTGAACTTGACAGCTGCGACTGAGCAACGGGCTGATGTTGTTGTTGTACTAGATGTTTTTGAAGCTGTTGTTGCTGCTGTTGCTGAAGCTGCTGCTGTTGTTGTTGTTGTTGTTGTTGTTGTTGTTGTTGTTGTTGTTGTTGTTGTTGTTGTTGTTGTTGTTGTTGTTGTTGTTGTTGTTGTTGTTGTTGCTAGTGTTGTTGCTGATGGTGCAATTCTGCAACTGAACTTGACAGCTGCGACTGAGCAATGGTCTGATGTTGTTGTTGTACTAGATGTTGATGAAGCTGTTGCTGCTGTTGATGTTGTTGTTGTTGTTGATGATGGAGAAGTTGTTGTTGCTTTTGTTGTTGTTCACCAAACTTTGTGCTCGAAAGCATCCCAGCAATAGAGTTATACTGGTGTAACTGTGCAGAATGTTGATTAGTCATATTTTGAAAGGTCTCGAGTTGTTGGAAGGCAGACGCCTGTTGTTGTAGAATAATACCCGAAGGCTGCTGATTCGGGTTATCACGCGGGAATTGCGTAGAATTAGGATGAAGCTGACCTGAATGGAGTTGGCCTGGATGGTTGTGTAGACCATTTTGGTTTAGGCCATCGTTGTCTGGCAACAAGCTTAAGAAGGTTGCAGCATCAGGTTCCACCTGCCCATACTTATCAGGCGTTTTTTTTTCTTGGGTTAAATCGACATTACCCTTCACTACCGTCTCCATGGCGCTCATTGTGCCACCAAGAGCCCACTGATTTTTATTTTTAACAAAAGTGAACTCTTTTTTGAAATTTTTTCACAATTTATTTTTTGTTTTTTTTTTTTTTTTTTTTTTGTCAATGAAAATTTTTCAAGGCAAACACGACCGGTTTTATTGAGGTCAAAAATCGGAATGACAACTGTGGAAATAATTATAACCAGTGTTGCCATTTTAGCTATTTTGTAGCTAGATTTAGCTTCTTTTTTTCTCATTTAGCTCCAAAAATTGTGTTTTAGCTCCTAGCTTCTTTAAAGCTTCTTATTTTTCGAGTTTAGCTATTTTTAGCTACTACTTTTTTTTTGTTAAAAAATGCATTATTTTCATAATTTTGTGACATCTCTAACTTATACATACGATGAAATCTAATGGAGAAAACTTCACACTTATCCATGGATTAAAGTATCGTCTTCTATTGATTTTTGGATATAAGTAAGAAAATGGAAGGGTGCTTTAAAAGAAAACTCTTTTTCTGATCTTACTAAATTCGTTTTTTATTTTTTACTTTTACCGTTAAGCAACGCTGAAAAAGAGAACGTTTTCAATAATGAGTCTTATAAAAACAAAACAAGGAAATCCCATCATTCGTATCACGAAACAAGGCATGAACGACAAAAAAGAAACGATCAGCACTACTTTCTGCTATATATAAACCAACAGTGATACAGAATGGAGGGGTAAGATATATCTTAAAAAAATAAACAAATGTTGCCACGATTACATTATAAATGACGATCTCGTAAAATTTATGGAACGGATTATGGAAGATATTTACAAAGATGACGATTTTGATAGTTCAGATAATAATAGTAATGCAACTATGGAATTTGAGATCTGAACTGATTGTATACCCTACAAAAATTTTCCTGCATATAAATATTAATTCATACATATATGTATTTATTTAAAACTAGACTTTTTGGCCTTTTTCTTGTAATTAATTTTTGTTTTAATTAACACATAACCGTTTTAAAAAAATTATTAAGTATATTGAAAGTGTATTTTCAAAATGTACCTTAGCATATGAAAATATATTCCTTTTGTTGTTTTTATTTATGTACACAAAATTTAAAAAAAAAAAATTAGACTGAATGAATAAAATATAGTAACTAAGTTGTTTTTAAAAACTAGCTTCTTTTTTTAGCTAAAAAAAAAATTGTTTAGCTCTTTTTAGCTACTTTTTGCAGCATTTTTAGCTGCACCCTCAAAAATGTTCTATCAACACTGATTATAACCATATATCAAATAAAAAAAAAAAAAAAAAAACTTTGCATACTTTTAGTCACTTTTGAACTAAACAGTGTTGCTATACTGCATAGTTCATTTTAAGTAGCTATATTTACTTTTTATTTACTTTTTATTAATTTATTATAATAAATAAAAAAATAAATAACTGGCCATTTCAGCCAGTGTTGTCACTTGAAAATCTTAAATAGTGGTAGATTGAGTCTAAAAAAGTGGTAGATTTAAAAAGTGGGTAGAAGATTTTTTTTTCTTAAGAAAACCATTCAAAATCCTTATTTGTATGTACTTTGTATGTATTTATATAAGTTTAAGTTTTATGGAAATAAAAATAGAAGAACATACATAGGCATTTTTTAATATTATTGAAGTTACATTTTAAGTTATCAATCATTTTTAATGAAACGTTGACTAGTGAAAAAAATAATTTTACATTCAGTTTAATACTAAATCTTTGAGAAAATATCAAAAAAAAAAAAATAAACATAACAAAAATAATTCATGAAAAAGTATGAGGGCTAATTTTATTTGTGAACTTTCAAACCTTTCGCTCAACCCTTTGAATTCTTGAAATAATGCACTATTTGTCCTTATTTCACAAATATTTTAATTAGAATGCACTTGCATCTGTTTCTTTCACTTCTGAACTAGACGATGAGAAATCACAATGACACGCCGAAAAAATGCATTCACAATGATAAAATTCAAATCCTAAACAGAGCTCAGTAAATATTAAAGTGGTAAATAAAATTTGTGATAAAATCTAAAAAAAATGTTATGACTGAAATAAAAAAGTGGTAGATTTTAGGAAATTGCAAATAGTGGTAAAAGTGGTAGAAATGAAAAATGTCAAAAAATGTGGTAGATCTACCACAATTGTGGTAAAGTGACAACACTGATTTCAGCCCTTGAAAGGACTTCGACCTAGCTTCTTAGGATCAATTGTGTTGTGCGTGTTATTAAGTTTGTACACAATTGACCGAGAAATGGACCTACAGGCTTAACGCCGACTCCGAACGGCGATGAACGGAAATGTTCTTATTCTCAAGAAACTTTACATGGCATTTTGATTACTCTCTGAGGTTTGCCATTGTCTGCAGAGAGGTGGCGGCCGTACAGAAAAATTATTTTAATTCAAATAATTTTCTGTCGCTGCTGGGATTCGAACCCGGGTTTCCAGGTTCGTTGACATAGCGGCCACGCACCTTAACCAACTACGCCACGGACGCCACTTTAATTTATTATACATTAATATTATTCTTATTATTTTTTTTTGTTGTTGGTTTTTCTAAAGCATTTTTTAAATTAGAACATTATTGTTTACGCTTGTTGAAATCACTACATTTCTTCTTTTTCTTTTCCATTTTTTTTACAATTATCTCTTTAACTTCAATTATTTTAACTTAAATTTTAAATAAATTTTCTTATCTTCATTTAAAATGATTTGTACCAAACCTGGCTGCTTTACGAAGGGTGATACCGAGCGGTTTTTGTCATGTTGGTTATGTGACAACCCTGTTCATATCAAGTGTGCAGGCGTGTCAGGTCGAGTAGCAGACCACATTGATGAAGGTAAAGGCTTACGTTGGTCTTGCGAAAAATGTAGGTTGGCCGACATAAATTTTTACAAATTATTCAAGCAGACGAAGCAAGGTTTCTCTGAAATGAGTAGGGAACTTTCCTCGCTTTCTGCTAAATTTAATAAATACCAAACTCTTTTCAATGAGTTTAAATATATTGATGAGCCAAATTCGTCACCCAAGCGAAAAAAGAAACACATGACCCTTCGAAGCAAGCAGAAAACTGACTTGACACCACCACCACCTTCTTCCGAACAGGACATTGTTGAAGACATGGACACTTGTACTATTAGTACTCCTCTTCCTACTGTTGCTTCTTCTTCAAATTTAACTCATTTAACTGTTTCTGTTCCTTTGCCGTCGGTGGCTCCATCACTTACATTGCCAGATATGTCGTATGTCCAAACTGTTTCTCTTGCTCCTACTGTTGTCGATGCTCATCAGGTTGCACTTACTTCGGAGGCTTCTGTTCCAATCTCACCTAAACCATTGATTGCGGTTCCTCCAAATAAATCAATCTTTGTTTCGCGCTTAGCTGCAGATACAACAGAAAATGATATGGACTTTTTATTAAAGCAAAGTTGAAGTGCTCTTTGTCTCTTTCGATCCAAAAATTCAAATATTTAAATCCGAGACTGACGACTTCGTTTAGATTGACTGTTCCGGAAAATTTATTTAATACTCTTGTGTATGTAAACTTTTGGCCTCGTAATACAATTGTTCATGAATTTGAATTCAAAAACAAACCACGTATTGCAAATGTTGTACACTTGCCTCGTCCTTCTAATAATCCTCAGTACCATACAATGATCATGATAACGTCACCGCCACCACATTGTACATTAGCTTGCCAGCGTAACAGCAGAAAAACACGTAAGCTCCATAAACATCCCTTATGTTTAAAGTGGGTTAATGACAATTATTTATTTTCATAATATAAATGAAACAATGCTTATATACCAAATTTCATAAAAATACTTTTAAATATAGCGAAGATAATTTTGAAAAAACGTTCTCTTGTAAAATTTACTAAATGGCGCCTGAGTTATTTTTGCGGATATGGCTCGATTTATTCGCTTGCAGTGTTCATGGTTGAATAAATAAGGTTGTCGCATGGGTGAGAGCGAGTTCCCATAAATGACAAATAGAAGATAACAGCTCATACCATGGTGTAATAATTACAAGGTAGCATCGACAGTTGCTTGGGAAACCAGCATCTGTAAAAAAAAAATATCAAGAAAGAGAGCATTCAATTATTGCTTTTTTTTACGCCATTATTTATGTTTCAAAGCTTGCAAATAACCAACATTTGATTACAAAATAATGCCTTAATCTTATTTAATTAATCTTATTTAATTTATAGTGAATTATTATTACTACAACGAAAATAATCTGTAAACATAACACGGTGTAACAGTGAAAATAAACTCGGTTCGAGACATAGTAGAGGTTGTAGGTCTGGTTGAACATAAGATAACTGCATACTTAGTTTTTTTAATATACCCTCAAAATCGGGATTTGTGGTCAAAAAACCGATTTTAGGTAGGTGCATGTATAGTTTGTTATGTAACTCCGTTATATCTAGCTCAATTTTAAAAATTTAAACATTGATAAAAAGAAGAAAAATATACCCTTAATATAATATATAGACCGTTTTTTTACAAAAAGAATTGACAAAGTTACAGGTAAAATCATTTGAAAATTTCTCATTTCTTTTTAATTTTTTCAACTTTAACAACGTTTTGTTAACAAATTTTGTTTTTTGGCACTATTAGTTTTAGTAGGATTCTGAAAGCCTGTTAAATTTTGCGTTCAATAAGCTATCATTTACTTCAATTGGCTGAAATACAAATGCAGTATCGAATTTTTAGTATTCGTAATAAAATACAAAAAAACATTTTTTTTTTCTAAAAATGTTTATTTTACCTTTTTCGTTTATATATATTATAATCGATTTTACGTTTTAGGGACCTGCAGTAGTCTGCCAGTATGTTTATGGAATTTTTTCCCTGAAAGCCGGTTTCTATAGCTTCCATCTCCTGGTGGAACCTTTCTCCTTGTTCATCACTAAACTGCCCAAGGCTATTCGGGAAAAAGAATTTTGATTGACATATTGCAGCCCAGTTTTTCGTAAGCACTTAAAAATTCATTTACAACATCTAAGTAATTTTGACTCTTCTTCTTGCCGAGGAAATAAATGCATAACGAAATAGAACTATTCCAAGCTCTTTTTTTCAACTGGATTTAATTTAGAAACGAAATAAGTGTCCAAGCAAATTTTCCAAATTTGTGGGCCCACAAATAAACCTTAGAATAACCGAAATGAATAAATAACTTTTATAAAAGATATGAACGTGCAGGATACTTTATTTGATTTTGGCCTCACTTAACCTAGGAAACGCTGCAATCAAATTTTTTTTTTTAGCTTTGAACCAAGGATTTCAGGTGGAATATCTATTCAGTCAAGTCTGCCTTGGTTCGAAAATGGGACAATAGTGGGATAATTAGTGGGAAGAAAAGGGCAATCAAGTGAAACACGTGTAGGATGTTCTAAGCATGGTGGAAAGCCAAAGAAACATGTGAATTTGAATCAGACGCAAGTGTTATGCCTTTACCTCAGTCAATTCAAGTTATAAGTCAATCTCATTCACAAACTTCTCTACCATCAACTACAACTTCATGTCGTAAATATTGATGAATTTTTAATTTCAGTTAATTAGAAATGAGGATAGAAAATTAAGAAAGGTTAAAAGCGAAGGACCATGGCCTGGCCAGGAATCGAACCCGGGACCTCTAGGGTGGCAGTCGAGCACGCTACCAACTCGACTACCGAGGCCGCGGTAGGATTACATTTTCAGGTCGCACAAGTGGAGTATTCAAAACATATTTTTTGCCAACTAAAAATAAAGCACGCAGTGGCTACTCCTTTTGCTTATATTTATTAGTCGCACGACTATCCCATTCGCAAATAATGCAAGGATACTTGGTTTATCCACCTTGCATTCCAAACAGTATTGTTAGAGCCTTTAAGTCGGCGACATACATATATCAGAATTTAACATATCAAGAATCACACAAAAAGTTTTTAAATAAATCATACTCTTGCAGGATCCCTCAATAAACAAACGCCATTCATTCGGAGTGTGTTTGTGGTTGAAAACTGCAAACAGTTCCGTCACATCCGGGCAATATACCAGATTTATGATAATACATATAAACGAAAAAGGTCAAAAAAACATTTTTAGAAAAAAAAAAATGTTTTTTTTTGTATTTTATTACGAATACTAGAAATTCGATAGTGCTTTTATATATCAGCCAATTGAAATAAATGATAGCTTGTTGAACGCAAAATTTAACAGGCTTTCAGAATCCTGCTAAAACTAATAGTGCCAAAAAACAAAATTTGTTAACAAAACGTTGTTGAAGTTTAAAAAATTGAAAAAAAATGAGAAATTTTCAAATGATTTTACCTGTAACTTTGTCATTCTTTTTGTAAAAAAACGGTCTATATATTATATTAAGGGTATATTTTTCTTCTTTTTATCAATGTTTAAATTTTTAAAATTGAGCTAGATATAACGGAGTTACATAACAAACTATGCATGCACCTACCTAAAATCGGTTTTTTGACCACAAATCCCGATTTTGAGGGTATATTCAAAAAACTAAGTATGCAGTTATCTTATGTTCAACCAGGCCTACTACCTCTTCTATGTCTCGAGGCAAGTTTTTTGATTTGTTTTCATTTTGTAATACCGTGTAATTAGTGTTATTATGTGCAAACATGAAAAAAAATGTTGAAATCGTTTAAGTGCAGCAACCTCAGCAGCTGCAGATGCATATGGACGAAATGAAAGAAGTTTTCAATTTAAATTAAAGCACCACGACTGGAAAACATTATACACATATCACACATAATTTTTTCACAACTTTTATTATTATAATTGTTTATTTAACGCACATATTTTCTAGAATTATTTAATTTCACATTCTGCACTGAACACATTGACGACGGCAACGACATTACGACATCTGTCAAATTTTTTTACATGTACTTCTTATGGAGAGAATTTGCAGCAGATATAGCTACAAAAGTCAAAAGTTGCGAGATCCCCAGTAAAACCTCAACAAAGACTAGGAAATTAAGACTCAAACAGTCACACCACAACACCAACAGTGGCTGAAAGCAGCAAAAGTCGGAACTCCACGTCTTTCTGTAAACTCGGAGAACATATAAGAATGCTTGTGGAAATGTTGGAAGATGGGAAAAGGCGCTCAATCCATCAGGCAATGCGAGACACAATTGAGAGTATCAAGGCGCTCTATGAGTTAACTGCCATAGAACAGCATGACGAAGTTGCTAAGGAGGTGAACGGGCGGAATAACGCCTCACAAACTTCACCGTGGCTGCAAACAGGGGCTTCTCAGAAGAGGAAACCAGACTCTGAGATAGAAACTCCCCAGAAAAAGCGCTCATATGCAGCGATACTGTCTGCAAATTGAAAGGAGATGCAAGCGCAAGAAGCTAAGGTGCCTTCTAATACTGGAGCAGCAGATAATTCCAAATCCACTAGAACGTACATACCTCAAAAAAAAGTGCGCCGTATACCAGCGAATATGACGCATTTTTGCAAGACAATTATGGAAAAAAAATTGACATATTTCTTTATATCTTTAATGCTTACAGTCGGATTTTAAAGTTTAGTATATCAATGTTTTTGTCTCAAGGATACCGATATGAACTCCATGGAGGTCATTTACCTCAGATGCACCGTTCTAGTACTTACCCTTCAGATCTCAGTTCCTACGATCCTAATGTACCACACTAATATCAAAAAAATAAAGCTCTTAAAATATCATTAACCTTTTGCTCAAGAAGTATATCGATATTTTCAGCAGAACTATTTTTAAGAAATTTTTGAAAATTTTTTGCCGAACGTAGGGCTCCCTTTTTTCATTTCCATCATATCATCGTTATTAAAAGTCTGATCATATGGAATGACATATAGATGTTTTTGTCTGAAAGAGACCAATTATTTTTTCCCCAAAATAAAAAATAAAAATATTCCTACAAGTCCTTGGAAGGCTTTAAATTGATTTTGAGGAATTTTAAAGCTCGTTAAAGAATAAAAAAATCTGTAACGCCAATGCTAAAAGAGGTATCGACACTATTTTTGTTGTGATTTATTAAATACACAATGTTTTATTATTTTATTTTTTTACATTCTTACAATAACTCCTTCTATGTAGCCGGTGTTGGTAGGTGTTCTGTCGCAACTAATTGCAATTAAGTGATCCATGCTATAATTTTCTTTATTCAAATATTCCACGATGCTCCTCTGGACACGTACTGCAGTGCTGTCAGCGGACGTAGCATAGCCGATGAATTTTGAATTTGACTCTTTCACAATGGTGACATGTTCTTCATTCACAACAACGTTACGCGTCACATTTGCCTCCGTGACTCTTTTGAAAGTTGGCTCTATTTTTCCATTGCTGCCTTTCGGAGGATAAATGGGGGCCAGGCATGAAGATGATTTTCCTGTGATCCACTCCAAGAGAACAAAACTCGTATTCGGCCGTTCCAAGCCTAATGCAAGGAAAAATGATATCATGCCTTCTATTTTGCCTGAAATTTTGTCTTTAGGTTCGTTTTCAAATAAAGGGTGGTTAAATTTTAAGGCTCGATGTTGATTTTGAATAAAACACAAATTATTTAGGAAACTATTGTCATTTCTTTTTATTATGATAATATTGGTATGGTTCAATTATGTATGGAACAAAATATCGGCAAAATGGCCGCCGTAACCTTGGCGGCACACCTCCATCCGATGGTCCAAATTTTCGATAACGCTGAGGCATAAGTGAGGTTCTATGCCGTTAATGTGCCGAATTATCTCATCCATTAGCTCTTGAATTGTTGCTGGCTTATCGACGTACACCTTTTCTTTCAAATAACCCCAAAGAAAGAAGTCCAACGGTGTCAAATCACATGATCTTGGCGGCCAATCGACATCGCCACCACGTGAGATAACACGGCCATTGAATTTGTCGCGCAAAAGAGCCATTGTTTCGCTGTGTGGCACCGTCCTGTTGAAACCACATAGCGACCACATCCATATCTTCCAATTCGGGCCATAAAAAGTTCGTTATCATCTCACGATAGCGAACACCATTCACACCGATGATGCCGCCAGCCCATAAACCGCACCAAACAGTCACTTTGTGGGTGCATTGGTTTTTCGACAATCACCAATGGTGAAAATGTATTTTGATTTGAAAGCCCATTTTTATGTATAATAAGCCTGAATAACTTTAACGCCTTGCTCGATTGTGTATCTTTCCATAGTTCAAATTGAGTTAGTCTGAAATTGAGAAATATCAAATGAAATGCAGAAAAAAACTTTACGTTTAGGTGTGGTTCACTTTCAACATCGGCCCTTAAAATTTAACCACCCTTTATAACGGGGTGTGGCTCCGCCCATACAATTAAAATTTGTAATATCGAATAGCTTTGGAAGTAGAAGTAACAGTACTTACATACAAACTCAAAATGGAGTAATTATTTGGTGATGTCCTGCTACTGGGAAACTGTAACGGGCGGTAGAAAATGCCAGTGGTGTCAAACTATGGGTTTAAAAAAGTTTTGAATATAACTATTATCTTCTTCATGTTGTCTTGTTGTCAACATGATTGGCCTAGAGCTCAAAAAATTTGTGTTTAATATAAATAATGAAAGGCCGTATTCAAACATTAAGATTAAAAAGTTTTCAATATTATTATGTTCCGATATAGTTGCACCCAGCAACGCGCGCCGGGAAAAAGCTAGTTATTAATAGAAGTCGATAAAAAAATTTTGTCAATGCAGAAGTGTGAGTATTGTCAATTTACTTATGGAGTTGCTTTGATAAAAGACAATAATATTTTTAATCTAAAAAATTCAATTTAAAATAAAAAACATTTTCTACTGACAAGTGCTTTTGTGAACAGAAAAACATAATTCAATTTCTTTCAAGGACAACTATATCTTTGTAATAAAACTATGTTCTAATTTGTATATGTATGAAAATGTTTGAACAAAAATCGCAAGTTAGTTTTTCCCTATGTGTATACTGGTGGTTTAGCTGCCGAAAGTGAGATTTTTACCAGCACTCATATCCATCCAGAGGGGTGAATTCATCGAGAATGCATCGAGAGGGGTGAGTTTGTCATGAAATTTTACAAACACATTTATAACATTTGTATTAGTGTTGACTGCATTTCAGCATAAGTTTCTTATCTCATTATCTCTGGTTCCTATAACGCTATCGTGAGAAGGTGCTCGGTGTGTATTTTGTACGATCTGAGCCCCAAGTCATATTTAAGAATACGAGAGATCGATTGCGCCGAGAGATTCATCTCCCGCGCAAAGAGTTTCTACTTTCACAGTGGTTTCCGCTTGATTCGAGACTTCACCGCCTTGATGGCTTGTGGTGTTCTTTCAACACGCGGATGGCCGGATTTTGGACGGTCGATTATTCCAGTACGATACACAAAATTATAAATGACTCCGAGTCACTCCTCTTACCATGTCACATTTTTTGGACCAACTATTTATAACAACTAGGATCGCCTGTGGTGAAATCTCAAAAAACGACACTTTTTTCCGACACCATTTTTCTTAGAATTGATATTGTTTTTTGCTTGCGTCTATTGCAACAATAATATTTTAAATTAAAAATAATTTCTTGTCCGCTGCAGGAATTGAACTCGTTACCGTCGAATGATAGTTTAACGCCCTAACCATGAAACCAAAAATCCTCGTTAGTGAACATCGCTGATTCAATATTTAGTATTAACTAAAACTATGTAATAGGAGATCAACTTGGTTGATTGGTTCTCAACTTGCAAACAGTTCGGACGTGCTCTATAATCCGCTCCAGTTTTAGTAATCAACACAATAACAAAAGTCTGACCTAATTTATTGTGCCTTTCAATTTTAAAATAAATATTTTGTGTTTTTGCCAACTTGCACTTTAACAGATTAACAGCAGTACTTAATCACACCAAAAAAAAAAAAAAAAAGAAAGTTGATTGCAAAAGTTGACTTATTTCCGAATTAATAAGACAAGTAAAAACCTATAATTAAAATAACAATTGTGCGTGTCATCATTTTTTGAAAAAAAAAAATCTCATTATAATGGAATTCACTTGTGCCAACAAATACTGCTCTATCGAAGACAAAAATGCACTAAAACTTAGCTGCAATGGTCTCTGCGGGAAATCCTCCGATGGCTGCTGTGTGGGCATGACAAAGAGGAGTCTGAACAACATTCAGGATTACTCTTCACATTTTAAATTTTTCTGCGACGAGTGTAGGGATTTGTCGCTTTCACACGTGATGCTCGCCATTAAATGTCTGAGTGACTCTCTGAATGTAATGCACTCGAATTATAAACTACTGTGCAGTAAACTTACCAACTTTGACGTCTTCACACACTTATCTGACGATCTAGCTAGAGTAGAGTCCACGTGTAAAGCAAATAACTCTGACATCTCAACTATTTCTAAGAACCTCAGAATATTAACTGAAATAGTAAGAGATAGTGAGAAAGCTTTGCATTGTGATAAGGCGATCAGTGAGCTAAAAAAAGAAGTAAAAAAAGCTTTGAAATCCTTAAAAATTATGAATCTACCAAAAACATAATGAGTAATCTTACTTCCTTGCGGTATGATATGAATATTGCACTTCAAGCTACATCAAGTAAAGCCAAATTAACACCTCTGCAGCCTGATCCTATGTTTCAAATACTATTTCAAAAAATGAATGACATCAGCGATGATCTAGATGTCTTTCGAGTGACGTTCGCAGATATAGCTGATGAAGTTAGATCAGCGCCCAATAGAGTTGAATCCCCACCACTACAGACGCTTCAACATAACTCCTCCTCTATTTTCGAAGAAATCACGATAGCATCCAAGCGTCCGCCATCAGTTGCCTCTTTACCAAAATCAGTATCGCTAAGCGTAATTTTTTCGTTATACGCTGTTGACAGTAGATGCTATAGATTCTATTTTAGATCTCATGGATCCATTTGATACCGTAATATTTTTGGGTGACTTTAACCTCCCTAATCTTCAGTGGGTTTTATCAGATGATGAATGTCATTTCTTCCCTTCAAATCCAATATCTGAAAAAGAAATTCTCTTTACTTGTTGCCTCTCCGACTCCAGACTCTTCCAGTTTGTTTTTGTTTTGTTTTTTCATCAGAAGTTGAAAATTGTGCAGTTTCTGCAAGCAACCACCTACTCTCAACACTGGATCGGTACCATCCACCTCTTTCAATTACCTTTTTCTACAATAATACTAATATAAACACACACTCCGAGCACTTGGACAGTTTTAACTTTCGGGAAACGGATTTTGAAAAATTAGAATCACTTCTCGGTGGCATTGACTTCCCTAACGTTTTTGAAAGTGCTAATGAAGATATCAACAATGCTGTCGGCTTTTTCTATGGCATAATGTTTAACTGCTTCACACAATCTGTTCCTTTTACAAGGCAGAAGAGCTTTTCGTCTTCGCCTCCCTGGTACAATAAAGAGCTACGTTCATTTCGGAAAAAAAGAAACAAACTTTGGCGTACATATTTAATATCTAGATCTTCTGCTGACTTCACGAGATACCTTAACCTTTACAACCATTTTTCTTATCTTTGTGATCATCTTTATGAATCCTATCTAAACCATATCCAAACCAAACTTATCACTGATCCAAAAAAGTTCTATCAGTTCATTAATATCAAGAGAAAATCAGATAATTACCCGTCCACCCTTAAATTGTCAGACAAATCTTCGGATGACCCTGAAATAATTGCAAATCTTTTTGCAAGTTTTTTCAGTCAGTCATTTACCAGTCATAATGATGTACTGGACTCTGAATACTTTTCTTCTTTAAGAAATTGTGCCTAAACGTCTTAAGTTTCGGTTAATATTACACTAGCTAATGTCGGACGATCGGATGAAAAAGGACGATTACTCTCCTGGACCCGATGGTTTGCCTGCTATTGTTTTAAAAAAACTTTCAAACACTTTAGCTCATCCCCTTTTAGCTCTTTTCCAGTTCTTTATCTCTCATTCAATTTTTCCTAAGTTTTGGAAGAATTCGTACATTATACCTATGCACAAAAAAGGGCCTAAAAATTATATCACAAACTATAAACCCATTGCAAAACTATCATGCACACCCAAAATATTTGAAAGTATACTCTACGACATTTTATTTTTTCACTGCAAGTCTATCTTCTCCCCTATCCAACATGGCTTTCTCAAGGGAAGATCCACTACTACCAACCTCACAGAACTCGTCTCGAATACCCTATGTTCTTTGGAAAGTGGTTACGAAGTTGACGTTGTCTCAACTGACTTTAGCAAAGCATTTGACCAAATCTCGCACACTGTCATCCTTCGTAAGCTTAAAACTTGCGGCTTTCAACCCCCGTTTTTGCTTGGATTAAATTTTACCCGAGTTTTTTACAGCAACTTCTGGTGTCCCTCAAGGCAGCGACCTTGGTCCTTTGTTATTCGTCTTAACAATAACCGTTGTTGACGAGGTCATCAAATACTCAAATCTTTCTGTTTATGCTGATGACATAAAAATCTATCAACGCATACATACTAATGCTGACTCAACCCGCCTTCAAGATGATCTAATCAGTTTTTCTACTTGGTGCCAAAAAAACTTCCTGGAACTCAATATCAACAAATGCCAAGCTATGACATACTCGCGTAAGAGACCCTAATCTCCATCGCGAACTTATTATATATTTGGCGAGCCGATTGCCTTAATAAGTTCTTTGCGAGACTTGGGTATAATTTGCGATAAAGAACTTAATTTTCGATCCCATATCGATAATATCATTAGTAGAGCCAACTCTGCTCTTGGTTTAGTAAAACATTGGTCCAGGGAATTCTCTCACCCATATGTTACAAAATCTCTCTACCTAACCTTTGTGAGGCCCATACTCGAATATGCTAGCCAAGTTTGGTCACCGCTCTATGTTTCTCATTCGTTGCGTATTGAAGCTGTACAGCGTAGATTCCTTCGATTTGCGTTACGCGGCCTCCCTGGTTCCGACAACTTCAATCTACCTCCTTATGCTGATCGTTTGATGTTGATTAACATGCAATCTCTTGAAAAACGCAGGGTGGTTGCCGATGTCCTCTTCATCCATCAACTACTAGGCGGCACCATTAACTGCCCTACACTGCTCCAATTGATATTCCTTAATACCAACCCACGCTACCTAAGGTCTGAACCTCTCTTCCATCTCAACTTTCATCGCACCGACTATGGATATGGCGAGCCTATAACTAGGATGCTTCGTCTGACCAACAATTTGATCAATGAATTCGACTTCCATCTCAGCAGATCCGAACTCCGAAATATCCTTCTTAACTCAAACCCGCTTCCTCCTCTTAAATAAATTGTGATATCTTTTTCTCATACGTCTTGTGGGCAGACTATTGCCCAAGTAAATGTAAATTCCCTACCCTACAAATAAAAAAAAAAAAAACAAAACCCTAGGATTAAGAAATGTTAAGTATCTGCTTGTATTAAGCTAATCTTATATATATATTACGCAATATTTTTTAAGTTATAGCTTATTAAAGTTTGCATATATCTACATATAATTGTTGTTGTTATGTTGGGTTTTCTTTTATTAACAGCAGCTGAGAACAACCTTATCAAACTCAGAGCAAAACTATTCGCTGCTCACATTTCGCTCTCTTCTGTCTCTTCTTAATAGAGCGTATGTTAACCGTGATACAATAAGAAGGTAGGGTAAGGAGCTTTGACAAGACCTACTGCTTATGTCAAAAAGCATTTTAGCGATACCACTTTTCTGTATATTTCATAAATGTGAGATAAACACATAGAAAAGGAATTTTATATAGGGTAAATAAGAAAAGTTTGAATCAATTCTATAATTGAAAAAACGCATTTTTTAGTTATTTTATAGCTTTATTTTCACTAATTTAATATTGCCCATAAGTTTTTGTTTATTTTTGTTTTCTTTTTTAAAAATTTTATTCTAATGTGCAGACGATATCTTAAAAAAAAACTTTTTTAAGTCTTCTTAAGATAGTGGAACTGTTGAAGATAAATCAACTTCTTTTTTAAAGTTCCTCGTTTATCAATATTTTCAGCAATACATTTTATATAAAACGCTTACCCACGGAAATCATGAAACATAGATTTGTCATAGGATTTTTTTCTTAAGATATGGTAGCACAGTATTTTATGGGTTTGACATTAGCAGTAGGTCTTGTCAAAGCTCCTTACCCTACCTTCTTATTGTATCATGATGTTAACAACAAAATGAAAGTCAGAAAAATATAGATAATGCTGAAATCGCAATACTGCGTTAGGTCGGTCGGCCTTTGATCGTACTTTATATCGACGTTGTAAAAACTTTACGATATGAGCTCTCAGAACGCACGACCTTCTAATGCAGCCCATACACACTGCAACCAAAGCAAAGCTGGAAGTGTGACCTGGAAGTTTTTGACGATTACCATGATGAAGTCGCAGCGTGTGTGTCGAAGTTACGCAACTGTTTGACGGTTGCAACTCAGGTTGCAGTAAAATTAAAATCATTTAATATTTAGGGGCGGAGCTAAAGTTGCAACCATCTGGTTGCAGCGTGTGTGGGAAAGTTGCATTGTTTTATTGTTTATCGCTAAACATATTTGTCATCACCAGCACAAATTCATGTGAAATAGTTTGGTTTTCTAATTAATTTTTAAATTTAAAATAGTAATTTCACTTTTGGTTATGCAGGCTATTTTTGCAATTGAAAATTGAAGCAACTGACAGCTAGTTAAAAGAAAAGTTACAGCGTGTGTGGCAAAATTGGTTGCTGCAACCATCGCAGTGTGTGTGGTAAAATTTTAGAAAGTTCTGCTTTTTGGTTACACTTTCAGCTTTGCTTTGGTTGCAGTGTGTATGGGCCGCATAATAGCTGAATTACAATACTGTGTTAGTCGGTCGTGCGTCTGCCACTTAGATGATGCCAATTAAACCAGCCATGCAAGAAATCCCACAAAAGTTGTTGGGCGCTATTCATTTTATTTATTTATAATTTGGTTTTAAATTTTGGACACCCCGAACGGAGGTATCTAAATTTCAATCCGATTCAATGCAACAGTTTAATTTATTTATTACAATTAAAATGTTATTTATTTTGTAATTATGATACATAAAAATTTATTTATTAACTCATTTATTATTTATTCACCGGAGTTCACCCATTGATCGAAATTCGATCTTTGAAAGAAATTATTTAGCATTTATATAGTAGTACAATATATACATATTTTCGTCTTTCAGATCAATACCATTTAGACTATCATTGTAAATGTATATACAGTGTTGCGCAAAACAATAGCAACAAATTCAGTGCGCTGCTACAAAATCGTGTATCTTTTTTAATATTAGGAACACACAAAAATCATTATAGGAACCAAAGCACATATTCATACATCATATAAAAAACAAATCATATTCAAATTTGGTTTTGTTTTTTTTATTAAATTTAATATTAATGTGACTACATGCAATTTGTTTGAGTGCAAAAGAAAAGCAACAAAACTTAAAAAATGTAAAAAGAGAACAGAAGTTCCAAATATTATTGGTAAAAATTATTTTATTGTAAAGCACATGTTGTTTGTGAGTCATAAACATTAAAGCTTAGTTTTGTTTTTGCGCTAATTATGACATTGACTGTTCCATTTATAATGGCACTTGATAAATACTGTAAAACTCTAAAACAACAAACTATTTCCGAATATAAAACGGGAAAATCGCAAATATCTATCGCGAAACAGTTTGATATAAATCGGTCAATAGTTTTTATATTAATAAATAAGTATATCATTACAAAAGACGTATTGAATAAGGCTGGTACATTTTAGTGCAACTGATTTTTTAACACAAGTTTTAATTTTGTATTGATTAAATCAAATAATATCTACCTTCATTTTAAATTCCTTGATGTAGGGAAAAGAGACCTTTTGTGGAATTTCTTATGTGACTGCTTGCATTGGCATCACCTAAGTTGATCTTATTGGCTGAATTACAATACTGCGTTAGGTCGGTCGGCCTTTGACAGCAAGACTAGAAACAATGGGTTCTTATGAAGCAACACAAAATATGACCTCATGCATTGCGTCGACCTCATCCCGTAAAAATGAATTTGAGGGGGTGACGTACGATCAACGCTATGAGTAGCGACATGCTCTACTAGCTCGTGCTTTTGACATTCCATATTAACGCTGGGTTGCATTTTTGTTGAGAAATGCTAAAATGTGGGTATTCTTGGATTCCGATGGAAAACTCAGATTTTCATAGGATTATCGTGGGAATTTATATTTTGATGCGAGTTTTTTTTAAATTGATCAAATTTTTTATATTAACATGCTGCTTAAGTAGTATAAAAATGATTTTGATGAATTTAGCATGATATTAATATTATTCAATTGTGTTTCATATTAAAATTTATGCATTTTTTAGTATATTATAAATAATATTATAAGGGTATTCATGCAAAATGGCAAACTTATATATTGGTCAATTAGATATTTTAATGAGGTTGGTTGAGGACGAATACCCTTAATATCATTGTTTGAATAATATAACACACAAAGGAATGTTGTGGTAAGGTAGATTGGCAATTGCAGTTCACTTTGTTTTTGTAAAGTTGTACCCAAGTACTCACTAATTACAAGTGATTCAGCTATCATTGTACAAGGGGGCGTGGCAGCTCGAGTCTGCAATATCGAAAAACTTTGGAATTATAGGTCGCACAACATTGGAATTAGGTGTTCGGCCTCGATTTACATGTGCCGTTCCACTGGTAAAATTTTATGGGCGTTGAGAAAAGGGTGTGGCACTTTTTCGGATTCCCAAATTGTGGGTATAACTTTCGAACTATTAGTCACACATCAATGAAATTCGGTAAGAATGTACTATTTAGTCTTGTCCTTTGACTGGAAAAATTGAGTGAGCATTGGACAAGGGGGCATGGCACCGCCCATATAAGTCAGACTTATGGTATCAAATAGCTTTGGAGTTAAATGCCGCATAATAATGAAACTCGGTATGGAGTTGCCACTTGGTAATACCCATCTACTAGAAAACCGAGACGGGCATTGTGCAAGGGGGTGTGGCTCCGCCCATACAATTACAATTTTTGATATCGAATAGGCTATGAAAGTAAGTCACAAAACGTTGAATTTTAGAATAGAATTACTATTTGGTGATGCATTTCTACTAAAAAATTTGGACAGGCATTGTTCAAGGGGGTGTGGCTCCGCCCATACATGGAAATTAAAGTCCAAGTGTCCAAGTTGGATCAAAGAAGATAGCGCCAAAATACTCACCGTACCTCAAAACCACAATATACCAATTTTCATTCTAATCGCATAAAGAATCGTACTACAGCGCCCTCTGGTGTTCAATATGGTTTCAAAAAAGATAGCAGCCAAATAATCAGCGTACATGAAAACCACTATATACCGATTTTCTTTAAATTTGTACTTAAGCGCCCTCTGGTGTTCAAGGTGGATAAAAATTGATTGAAATTGCCCCAAAACACGCACCGTCCATACACAAATTTACATGAATATTTCCAACTTGCTTTCGTTGACGAAATTTCCTACATTTTGCTTTCAAAATTTGCAAAAATCTCGACAAAAATTAACAGTAATAATAATAATAAATAGCAGTAATTTTGACAAAAACAAGAAAATAATGACATCAAGCAATCACATTTTATAAAAAAAAGCAATATACTTATATATATATATAAAAATATCGATCAATCAAAGAACAATTTTTTGCCATAAAAACTGAAATGTGTTTCCAGAAATTCCATTTTAAATTTTAATTTAATTTCACATTTTATCATTAAATTGGAAAGCGTTAATTAATTTGAAGCTTCTAGTCCGAATTTTCGCGTTCATATGTGACATTTTTCATTATTTCGCAGATTATATTACACTTAATAAAAAGATCTTAGCTTTCTAAAGTAGGTTTTATGGTTCTTAATGATTTTATGACAATATCTTTTAATTTTTTATTGATTAAAATTATAATTGCATGATTTCGGAAAAAGGGACGTTATGTGGGATTTTTAGTATAGCTGCTTTTATTGGCATCACCAAAATGATAGACGCACGATCTGTCAACGCAACATTTAGTTTTGCAAAATTTGAGGTCGTCCGTTTTGACAGCTTATATCGTAAAGTTTTTATAACGGAGACCAAAGTACGGTCAAAGGCCGACCGACCTAACGCAGTATTGTAATTCAGCTATATTGAAGACGCACGACTTGCCAAAGCAACATTGAAGAAGTTAAATTAGAAGGTCGTGCGTTCTGACAGCTCATAGCGTAAAGTTTTTACAACGTCGATATAAAGTACGGTCAAAGGCCGACCGACCTAACGCAGTATTGTGAATTAGCTATTAGCAATAAAGCTTTCGTAAGCCGCTCGCGCTGAACGCTTGCAACCATGATACATACAAGTTTTTTTTATTGCAATTTTCCGCTCACATTTCACTTTATTCTGCCTCTTCTTTATAGAGCGCTTTATAGAACAACGGCAAAAATCTTAGAATATTACTATTATTATTATGTTTATTATTATTATAGTTGCTGGGGGCAGCAACGCGCACCGGTGGTCGCTAGTAAAAAATAAATAAATAAACAAAATAATCTACAGTAGGGGTGGGCAAAGTTGCCCGTATGGGCATTTTGCCCGTACGGGCATTTTGGTTGCCCGCTGCTTGCTGCACGGGCGACAGCATTGCTTCAAAAATTCGATGGTAAAGGAAACGAGGGACATGCGAAAATATAATGAGATAGAGCGTAAGAAGAGCGTTATATAGATAGTGATATCTACAGGGTTGCCATATCTTAAATACTTTTATATAAATTTAATAAATATTTAGCAAAATTGTATAGAATTGATGTTTCCACAATCAATATGTTTGCGAAAGAAAAATTGGTCCAAATTTTGGAAATTGACCTGGATAGTAAGGTACATCTTATAAATAAAGATATCTTTCAAAATATGTTTTAGAGTCATTTGTTTTGAGGTAAAAGTAATAAATATACAAATTTTTAACTGTCAACAATGTACAACTGTCATTTCCCCGAATAAGATCGTTAAAATGTAAAAATAATTTCATCCTTTTTTTTTAAAATTAAGCACTATTTCTTTTAAGTAAAAAACATTTTTGTATTAATATAAACATAACATTTCAAATAACTTATATGTATTGTATAATATGTAATTTTCTAATTGTTTGGAATATACAGTATTGGTTCACTTTTTTTCATGGTTTTTCATAATTTCAGTAGTCTGCATAAAAATAATATTTTTTGAAATGGGATTGTGAACTCCACTCAGTAGCTCATGGAAGATTACTGCAAAAGTAAGGAAAAGTTTAGCTTAAAAAATCGGTAACAATTCTATTAATATTGGGTTCAATTTCGCGTGCGGTGGCAAGACGCATTATTGACACCAAGCTCATATCAGAAAGTTGACTTCGCAAACGGGACTTTTGCATTTTCATTATAGAAAAAAGTTGCTCGAAAGAGAATGTGCTTCCAAACATAGCAATAATACCTGCAGAAAATAAACGTAAACTATTAAATTTTTTTGGACATAGATTTTTATAAAAATCTATGATGTTTGTGGTATTTTTAAATTCGAGGATTAAACGAGACGAGGACTGAAGATCAATCAGTTCCAACTGAAGGTTTATTGGAGCATTGTAAACATCCACAGAAAAAGGTGATAAAAAAATATCAAATATTAATTTAAATTTTTTCTTAATAGTAACAGTCTATAGGTAAATGTTTCATACATTTCATATATAATATTAATTTTTGTATTATATATGAAATATTTAAAATTGTGCTACTTACATTATTCGTTACAAATAAAAATCTTTAATTAAAAATTATAGAATTTGTTTTAAGAAACAAAACACAGTGACTTGGCAACCCTAGTATTTGAGTACGCTTTGCAAAAATCATAATTGTGCTCATTGCGTTCAGAGCAGTTCATAATCAATGTTGCATGCCATTTATATAAAAAACAAGGCCGTTTTATAATTTTACTATTTAATATTTTGAATTTAATTGAATTCAATCATGTTGAATTCAATCATATCTCGATAACGTCTTGTGTCCTACACTTGCTTTTAAGTAGTTACGCGCTAAATAAAAGTATAAATTTATTATGCGATTCAGTTCTAACGAAATATTAGTTAAAAATATGTTAGGAGGCAGATGTAGAATTATAATGGTTGCATGTTCTTGCGAAACAATTATAAATATGCCAAGAAGTTGTTTTTGCAAAGCGATTTTATAGCTGCTGGTAGTAATTTAAAAAAAAAAAAAAACTCCCTTTTAATAAGCAATCCTCTTAATATGTAAGATATGCAACACTTACTTTTCACATCATCATGCTCTCGCTCTTACGGTTTCTATAAAGCACACTGAAAACAAAGTAGTGCTAAAGTGGTTTCTGCAGACATCTTATAGATATTTGTGATTTTTTTCTTTGCTTTTATTTATACTGCGAAATGAAATAAATGTGTAGTGGACGGTTTATAAAAATTAAACACACTGACAGATGGATAAAGTGAAATACAGATAAGCAAACGGACATGTAAAAAGCTTAAAACAATCCATTCTAAATTTTTTTGGTTTGTATATCTCGGCTAAAAGTGCACAAATTTTTATTATGAGACGGCGATGGGTTCATGGAAAAATGATAAATGAAAATAAAAAAAAGAACAAAAAATGTCATAGAATGTTAGATTTGATTTTTTGAAACAAAGAAATTGTTATAGATCTTGAATGATTTTAACAAAAAATAAAAAAATTAAATCTGACTTCATGGTCGATTATTTATAATTAGTCGTATTTTAAAAAAAAATTTATAAACAAAAAACTACTGCAATGAAAAAAATATACAGTTTGATGCAGAATCATAAAAAATTTTCCATGCATGAAATTTTGTACAGTGTACAATTTTTCGTCATGTATTCAAAGAACAGACCAGCGCAGATGTCGCCTGCTTGACGTTCGCTTGAACACTGAAGCTTTGATCGTTCTGTACGTGAGATTAATACACATTTTTCTGCACTAACGCAATCTCAAGTGCGCTCTTGTGATTGCATATTGTGAGAGGATTACAGAGAGGATTTTCCATTCCGCAATCCGATTCACCTCCAAATTCATCATGCAATTGATTTCGCACGCTGCTTGCCCGCTGCTTGCCCGCAGTCGCAGCACGGGCAAGAATTGTGCCCACCCCTAATCTACAGGATTGTGTATTGGCTATATATCTTTCATCTCCTACAATAACCATTAGCTAATACACAATAAACACTATAGATTGTGTATTGGCTATACAAACAAGAGTACTAAAAAACAAAAATGTTGCTTCTACTTACTACTAGATGTCGTTATGCTTAAAACTAAGCAACCTGTAAGTTAAGCCAGTTTTCGTGCTTGTTAAATATGTTGCTTTACGTTCTAAGCAACAATGTTGCCTAGCTAGCTGTAAATTAAGCAACTTAAAATTAAGTTGCACACGCGGCAAGGATCGAAAATGTGCTGATAACGAACATTTATGATAATGTCATAAAAACATGCCCACGAGCTGTTTAGTTTTTTTATTGCATATTAGTTCTTTTTTTCTATATTTATTTCCTACACTTGAACGGGGTCTTTAAGGCAGGGCCGGAGAGGGTCAATATGTATGACCGACTTCATTACTTTTGCAAAAGTAACATTTTTCCGTTGGGGGCCTAACCCTTCTGACCCATTCTTAGAGGGGTCTCTCATACAAATTTAATGATTTTTGTATATTTATTCCCACATCTAAGCAGGGGGCTTTTAGGGAGGACCGGAGAAGGTAAATATGTATGGCCAACCCTCATTACTTTTGCAAAAGGAACATTTTTCCCCTGAGGGATCATTTCTCTCCGACCACTCCTTATGCGGGCTCCGATACAAAAACGTAAAAGGGGTATATTAATTTTGTCTCTCCGTTTGTAATGCCCATAAGGAGGCTTAGTAGTTATAGAAAATTATACATATTCTTGATAAGCATCACCACCCGAGTCGATTTAAAAAAATACAAACGATTTTTAATTGTGTTGTTGGTACATGGTGTTTTTGTTTGTTTTTTTGCATAGCGCGAAGGACCATCAATTGACCAAGAGTGCGATGACAAGCGCGTTTTCTAAGTGAAAGAATAAAAAAACAAAAAAATAATAATAATGAAATATAATAAAACTTGAAACTTGGCGTGAAGATTAATTAACGTGTGTTTTTTTAATTTACTTTGTTATTTTAAAGTCTTAAATTGAAAAATTATTTTAATCGAAAAAAGCCATTAAATTAACAAATCTATGAAATTGCGAAAATGCTTCGTTTTTCTCGTGTGCCCAATGACGCACCTGTGTTTTTTTATTCTTGTTTTTTTTTTTTAAATTTTATTGAAAAACGCTTAGCAAAGTTAAAAAGAAGTTGTCTGTATCGTACTACCACTGTACTACCGATTTGACGTGATAGTGTATTTATATTCTTCTCCCTATCCTTTCATTCGTTCCCAAACTTGTCTTCATTTATATTCTTCTTCTTATATTTGTTCTAATTTGACCTACTTGCAGTCCAAACTCTTGTTTTAATCCATGTCCAAATTCCTGACCTTATCCTTGTTCAAATCCTCTTCTAATCCTTGTCCCACTTCCTTTCAAAATCTTTATCCTTATTGCGTTCAAATCTTTGTTCTTTTCCTTGTTCTATTTCTTGTCCTTATACTTTTCCCAATCTAGTCCCAATTATCATTTTGTCTCAGTCCTTGGCGAAGTCATCTTCCCAATTCTTGTCGTAATCCGTGCCCAATTCTATACTCTTATCTTTTTTTCCAATTTTTGTCCAACTGCTGTTCTTATTCCTGGTCCTGATCTTTGTCCAAATTCTTGGTCTTATCCTTTTTAAAATCCTTGTTATAATCCTTGTTCTACTACTTTCCTTATTTTAATTTAAATTTTTTTTTTTTATATTTTTACTTTTTTTTTTGTTTTTGCATATGGTGCATTCTGCACCGAGAAAAAAAAACAATTGTAAAATCACCCAAGTCGGCTTGGGAGAAAAAAAATTATGGAAATTAAAAAGGGATGTGAATAAGCATAAGTTTTTAATTCCATAGAAATTCCATAGAAATTATTTTCACCAAAGCCCGGCTTAGTTGATTTTACTCCTGCTTTTTGTCGGTGTGGTTACTTTAAGGGGTTCCCTGAGAGGCAATATGTAAACTAAATTTAAAAAGTTAATTTAAAAAAGGTCATATAACCATTTATTATTGTTTTAAAATTAAATTTTTCGTAGTACTATGCAAAGACAATATATTATGAAGACATTGCATCTGAAAGCCACTTTCAATATTGAACAAATCGTAGGATGTAATTATCGGCACGGCGAAAAACATTGGCACGTAGAGCGAAAAAGCAGCGCTGACTGAACTTGTGTTGCTAGCATTTGTTGATAGACTCTAAATTTTATCAACAAAGTTGTCGGTAAGCCATGTTTATTTAATTTTTTTCATTGGAATTATATGCGGACGGACGGTTTGATTATTTACTTTTTTTTTGCATAGTTTTTGTTGTTGCTCTTCTTTCTTTCTTTTTCTGCAGGTTTTTGTTTCGCTAGGATTTACATTCCTTTTTTTAGCTTAATATTTGTCGATTGTCATAAAAGTTATATTTTTGCGATTTTGTCTATCTCGATGAAGCTATAGAACAATCGCTGTAACTTTTTGACGTAGAATACGTCATTCTCGGAGGTAAGTAGGGTGGTTGATAGTGATCTGATAGTGATAGTGATAGCTCTGCTTGATCCTCACTGGGAGAAAAATTCATGTTTGAACATTCTAACTTATATAAATTTTACACAATTAAATGAAATATAAAGCCAACACTTGATGTTTTTGTTTGCTTAAGTTTGCTGTTTATCGACGGTTTTCGGTTTTTTCGACGGTGAAGACACCGCCATCTAGCGTGAAGACATAAATCTTATAATTAAAATAAAAAAAACCATACTTTTGGGGGCATGTTGTTTTTAACAGAATCGCGTAGCCCAGTAATTCTGAGTAATTTTAAGGGGCAAAGGGGAAATGTCAAAATTCCGCAGCCAATTAAATATCCGGGCATATTATCGACAGTGAAATTTTGACATTTCGACTCTCCACATGGGTTGTTGAACTTGGTAGCATTGAACAAATTTGGTTGCTTGTTTAAGTTTTCGACCTATTTATCGACAGTTTCCGGTTTTATCGACAAAACCATAAAATTTGTATGGGCGACCCCCTAAGGAGTGGCCGGAGGGAATAGGTGTCAAAGGCAAAAATGTTCCTTTTGCAAAAGTAATGGGGTTCGGTGATACATATTAACCCTTCTTGGCACTCTTTTAAAGGTCATATGCCCAGGTGCATGGAATAAATATACAAAAACCATAAAATTTGTATGGGAGCTCCCATAAGGAGTGGTCGGAGAGAAAAGATGTCAAAGGAAAAAATGTTCCTTTTGCAAAAGTAATGGGGGTCGGTCATACATATTAACCCTCTCCGGCACTCTCTTAAAGGTCATATGCTCAGGTGTATGGAATAAATATACAAAAACCATAAAATTTGTATGGGAGCCCCCCTAAGGAGTGGTCGGAGGGAATAGGTGTCACAGGCGAAAATGTTTCTTTTGCAAAAATAATAAGGGTTGGTGATACATATTAACCCTTTCCGGCACTCTTTTAAAGGTGATATGCTCAGGTGTATGGAATATATATTTTTGTATTTGTATTTAGTATTTGTATTTTGTATTTATTAGATAAAATATGTTGACATTTAAGATTTGCTAAATATTTTTTAAAAAAGATGTCATCAAAAGCGAATTGAATACGTCTTGTGTTACGACATAGTCGAAACTACTGTATCTTTTTTTTAATTCAGTTTGGATTGAAATGCACTGGCGGACAAAATTTTAGAAAATTTTATCATCTGTAAAATCACATAAAAAATTATTTTTTTTACTAAAATTTTGTTGAATGGTTTTTGTTCTTGCTCAACTTTTTCAGTTTAGCAGAATTTTCTTAACTGTTTTGGCTGCAGTTCAATTATCGTCAGAAATGTAATATTTTTGCGGTTTTGTCTATCTCGATGAAGCTATAGAAAAATCGCTTTAACTATTTTAATTCAGTTTGGATTGAAATCCACCCAAGGACAAAATTTTAGAAAATTTTACCATCTGTAAAATGACATAAAAATTTGTTTTACTAAATTCATTAATGTTTTTAACTTAACTTAATATATCTATCTATCTAAATCCACCCCTTCTGTACTTATATAATAAATATAATTTATTTCATAATAAATATATTGGTCTTCTTGCCACGCAGAACAATCGCCTGAATTTTCAGACTGAATCTATATATGTATATAAAACAAAGCCGGGTATGTTACACCATTTATAACTCAAGAACGGTTGGACCGATTTTAATGATCTTTTATTTGTTGGATTTGTGTTCATCCCGAATTGCAGAATAACTATTAAAATATCGGAAAAACTCAGGGGACGTGGCACCTCCCATACAAATAAAATCTTCTATATCGAATAGCTTTGGAATTATAGGTCGCACAGCAACAGAACCGGACCTACAGGCTTAACGCCGACTCCGAACGGCGATGAACGAAATGTTCTTGTTCTCAAGAAGCTTTACATGGCATTTTGATTACTCTCTGAGGTTTGCCATTGTCTGCAGAGAGGTGGCGGCCGTACAGAAAAATTATTTTAATTCAAATAATTTTCTGTCGCTGCTGGGGTTCGAACCTGGGTCTCCAAGTTCGTTGACATAGCGGCCACGCACTTTAGCCAATTACGCCACGGACGCCACTAGTTGAGTATAGTTAGTTGAGTATATATGTATATTTTAAATATTTTTTTCAAAAAACGTCTGAAATTTTGGAGTTTTCCTCAAAAAAAGGCTCAAAATTTGTTTTTGTTGTACAAATAATTTAAATTCAAATTCGTAACTTTTCAACTCTATTTAAAAGTTATAACATTTACAAGCAAAAGTTATTTCAATTTCACGCAAAAATTAAAAACTGTTTTTGTGATTAAAAAAACAAGGCTACCCCTTGATTTTTTTCCAATATTGTGTTTTTATCTTTTTGAAAAAATATACAAAATTATCTTAGTATCTCTTACCAATCAAAACTTATAGCCAATAATCTATATATACAAAAAGCAAAACGCTGTCTGTGTGATGGCTGGAAACTTCAAAGTTGCTGAGTCGATAGAGCTGAAATTTTGGCAGTACATTTTTTTCAAGCACAAGATGGTTTAAATTTCTGTCACACCCCCTTTTACCGCCCACAAATCAATAAAAATGCTATATTTCCTACGGTTTTCGTCGATTGTTTGTATGCTTTAGTAATTTAGTTTGTATGCTCAATCGGCAATTGTACTAAAACTGGACAACGTCCATCTACTAGAAAACTGGGATGGGCATTATATAAGGGGGTGTGGCTCCAACCATACAATTAAAATTTGTATTATCGAATAGCTTTGAAAGTGAAAGTAGCAATACTTACATACAAACTCAAAATGGAGTTACTATTTGGTGATCTCCTGCTACTGGGAAACTGTAACGGGCAGTGGAAAATGACAGTGGTTTTAAACTATGGGTCTAAGAAAAGTTTCGAATATAATAATTATGTTGCGATATAATTGCTTGGTGCAGCAACGCGCGCCGGGAAAAGGCTAGTTTTATATAAAATATTTTGTAATAAAAAAAAAAAAATCAAAACGGATCTTATTTTAAATATTTCAAATAAAAAGTTACCTGTAAAAAAAATTGTGTGGAAAAAATAAAGTTAACAAAATAAACTAAAATAAAAATACATAATATTGACAAAAAAGTGTATTTTTATTATTGTTTTATAAATAAACTAAAAGCTGCTTTAGCCCCACGGCCGTTAAGAAATAAAATATTCGAATAAAAGAAGCTGAACAAAAATAGTTCATCTCTATGTAGTGAATATTCAAGTATTATTTATCGATAAAAATATGTGATTATGAGTTGAATTCATAGTTTATTATTTATTTTTCACAATTCGACGAGCACTCAAACATTATTGTGAAATGGAAAAAAAATATTTTGCATCATGTCAGGACTACTGAACAGATTTTCAGACATCGTGCAAGCACAAAATTGTCATTTATATGATTGCAAATCATGGTGGAATAAATATAAGGTGTATTCGGAATATCAGAAAAAAATAAGCTGCCTTATTTTGACATTTTCATACAAAAACGTTTTTATGAAACCCTTTAGATTCTGAAAATAAGGCAGCTTTTCAAAAATATATTGAAAAATGTCATGGGATGAGAACACCTTATAATTATTCCACCATGATTTCAAATAGTGTTTGGAATCATTTTAAAATTTTTCTTTTGCATTTAATTAATATTTTCGTTATTTTTGTCCATGTTCAGATAAAATTTCAGAAAAGATTCCAGAATGCCGTCGCCGAAAAAAGTGAAAAGCAGTACGAATATAGCTCCTGATGCGATGGCTGCAGTCATCAAAGAAGTTAAAATCGACCCTAAAGCACTCTATTGTTTAAAGTTAAGTGAGTCAATGTGAACCATTGAAAGAATAAACTTTTCATAATCGCTGAAAAACTAATGTTTTTACTTCATTTTCTAATTTTAACAGCAAATTATTTTAGGTGTTCAGTTAGGGGCCGATTTTCAAGACTTTCGCTAGATCGGCTGCCAAAATTGTATTTTTCGTAAATTTTAAATTCCGTTTAAGAAGTGAATAAATTAATAGTGAAAAGTAAAAACACATAAACACAAATACTTAAGATGCGTTTAGATAATAGTTCAAAAAAACATCATGAGATATTTTTGAAGTATCAATTACTTTTTTTGAATAAAGTGAATTAGCGTAGTAGCGCATTTAAGTGCTTCAACTCAATAACGCAACCAAGGCCGTCTTTTGTACTCAATCGTACTTATCTCTTAAATTTGCACATGGTAAATCGGAGTCTGAAAGTTCCACATTGATATCATGTCATAAATTCTTGTGCACTGAAAAAAAGTTGTTTAATATTAAAACCATGTTATATCTAATGAAACACTGAAATTTGCTGCAATATTTTATTTAAAAATTTTAATTTACAAATTTTTTAAATATTTTTTATAAGTTTTTAACATTTCCAAAAGTTTTAGGACATTACAAAATGTTCTTAAAATTTGATTTGTGCCATTGATTTGGCTAAATGCTACAAAATTAGTTAAAAACTTGATTTAACACTCTCCGTATGATAGTACCTTACCTTCGGTATATGCAACTGCAAATAGAAAAAATAAAAAATTATTGAATGATTATATATTTTTATCACTTTTGTTTTTTTTTTTTTTTAAATAATAAATTATATTTGTCAACTATCAGAAAATTTATATAATATAAACTCGAAAAGTAGAGGATAGAAAAATTATAATACGTTGAAAAATGGCTTTGAAAGGTGCCAAAGGGGAGTTAGCAAATGATGTTAGAAACATTTTTGAATGAAGATTCTATCTAAAAAAGTTTGGATTAAGTCGGATAAAAAGATTTTTGCAGAATATATCCATTGGGTTGACCATTTCCTGAAAGTTTTTGTTGATTCATGTGGTGTCGTTATATATTATTTGAGAAGTTTTTAACAGCAAAATATCGCATTGGATAAGCTCGATCTTTTAAAAAGCTTTGAAAGAAAAATTGTGCATACTTTCGGATAATACGGATAAAAATTTTTTTATCCGAAACACCAATTAAGCAAAGCAAGTGACTCAACATACGAGATATTAAAATAAAATCATGCGTAATGAGCCATATCAAATCGTTCCTATACGCCCTTTGTCACGGCAACCGTGGAGTCTCAATTTTTTGAAATATATCAAGTTTGAGTTTTATGGGCACAAATTATTTTTTTTTTGGGTCCTATGACTATCGGATTTCTTTCAACTAAGCATCGAATTAAAATCTGTGTTTCGTCTTTGACAATTCACCGTATAAATCCAATACTTACCGCTGTTCATATGCCAATCCGCCTCCAAACAATTCAGTCTATTATAGAAGGTACATAAACTACTGTGCGTACTGATTTTACCATTAATTACCGCACAAACTTTTGGTGGATTTTTGGATTTCCCACAAAAAACTTCACAAGTATCAAAAGTATGCATAGGACAGGCTCCTTTAGTGACGTGGATATCTGAAAATATAAAAAAGAATAAAAGTAAGAAAAATTTTACAATTTGTTGAACTCTTAAACAGAAAATGCCAACATTTGCCATATTTTGAATTACAAGCGATCTTAGAAAAATATTAAAAGCATTTATTAAAGGCTATAATAGGACTCAATGGCCGATTATACTAATATACTAATGGCCGACTCAATGACGATCCAGAGACACCCAGAATAGTTCTAGAAAGCATGATAACTTAATGTGAGTTCCGTTCCATATTTAGTTTATTCAGAGTTTCTTCTGACAGTTCCATTCCCTATAAAAACTCCTTATTCAAAATGTTACACCAAAATATCAATTGTTTATTTTTTCGTTTTTTGTTTTCGTTGGCAATTCAGCAAGTGCAAGCACATATGACTTATTCGTAATTGAACGAATAACTCCAAAACTTACCTATTCCCTCCATACGCTTTGCACATACTACTAAGTTATCAGATTCACACTTAGACGTGGTGAATTGATAATGTCCAAAATTGTTACAAACTTTATAATTGTCTCTACTGCTGGTACAGCTAATAGCACACTTAGTAGTTATAGACCCTTCGGCCAATCCACCAAATATAGCCAAAGTGGCAAAAATGGCAACAATATTCAAGACACGCATAATGAAAATTTAGATATAAATTTAACAGTTCACTTTAACAGTTAGTGACTTTATGATTTAAGTTTATAGAAATCAGCGTATTTATAGGAAAAAATATGCCTGGAAAAAACCAATCGTCAAAAGTACGTCAATGGAGTAACAAAACAACAACTGATTGAACAAACTGTTTGCTTAATAATAAAATTAAAAACAAAACTTAAAAAACGCATATTTTTGGAAAAACCATGGTTCGATGTTGTTAGGAAATGTCAACGGATAGAATAAATAACTAAAACAAATAATGAGTTAAGCAAAATAAATAGCCAAAAGTGTACAAACACATGTGGAATTAAGACTTCGAAAGCGTCACAGAACAAATTTCGGAGCTGTAAAATGCGATGAACGGCAAGGCCAATGAAAATCACCATATTTGGAGATGTTACGATCAAGAAAAATTTTTCGCAGTGCATCCATTATTTTTCGAGCAGTATGAGCCGTAATACCGTCTTGTTGAAACCATATTTCCTGCAATCCTTATCAATTTATCTTGGATATCACAGACTGTAATTGTGATACCCCTGGTATTTTCAAAAAAATAAGGCCCAGCGTTGAATTGGACCGTTACTTCGACCATGCAGTGACCTTGCGTGGAAGACAAGGCCTTAAGTAAGCTTGCCTTGGATTTTCAATTCTCCATAACCTATAATTTTGTTAATTTACTATTCCATTCAGCATGAAAGTATCGTCTTTGTCTGATATTAACAGTTTTGAAGCAAAATTCAAAGCCTATCGTTGTCATGATGAATACAAAATCTTCCTGATGACCAAGTCCGTCCTATTTTTTTCAATTTCTTGCTTAATTGCAGGCAGTAGAGATTTGAGTCAGGGGCGCACTCAGAAAAAAATTTAGGGGGATATTTTATATTTTGACGTGACGAAGTTACGTTTTACCGCGCAGGTTTCCAAAAAAGTTGAAAAAGGCATTTTTCAAAATTCATCGGCGTTGCATTGAATTGTTATTCGCTGAGTATAAGAGCTATGGTTAAAAAAATGGTACGACCGTAAAGGGTTGATTTTTTTTACTTCCTTATAAATCTTACTTACTTGCTTATCTAGCGCTTACAACCGTAGGTCAGTTAGGTTGTCAGTTGGAAACACCAAGCGTGGTCAGGTTATCCATGACCTGATCCTTCCAACGAAGATGTGGGCATCCTCTTCTGCGTTGACCACCACCGGGCACCGAATAGAATATTTTTTTCGCTGGAGCGTCGTTTTCCATTCGCTCAACATGACCTAGCCAGCGGAGCCGCTCGATTTTAATGCGCTAAACTATGTCGATGTCAGCGTACAGCTCATACAGCTCGTGGTTCCATCGAATTCGGTACTCGCCATTGACGCAGATTGGACCAAAGATTTATCGAAGGATCTTTCTCTCGAAGGCTCCCAAAGTCTTTTCATCAGAACTGCTCAACGTCCAGGTTTGTGCTGCATATAATAGGACGGGCATGATTAGTGACTTATAGAGCGTGAGTTTTGTTCGTCGAGAGAGGGCTCTGCTTCTCAATTGCCTACTTAGCCCAAAGTAACACCTGTTGGCAAGAGTTATCCTTCGTTTTATCTCAATACTAACATCGTTGAAAGAGTTAATGCTGGATCCCAGGTAGACGAAGTCCTTAACAACCTCGAAGGAGATGTTGTCAACAGTGACGTGGTTTCCAAGACGCTGGGACTGTTTATTTGTTGACACTAGGTATTTCGTCTTATCTGCATTCACTGCAAGACCCATTCGACTCGAATTCTTTCGCTAATCTGGAGAATGCTGCACTGACTTCGCGCGTATTATGGCCAATGATATCGATATCATCAGCATACGCCAGCAGCATAATACTTTTGTAGAATATCGTGCCACTGCGTCTCAAATCAGCAGCTCGGATGATCTTCTCCATCATTAGGTTGAAAAAGTCGCACGATAAGGAATCACCTTGTCTGAAACCTCGTTTGGTATCGAATGGAGGAGTGAGATCCTTCCCGATCTTAACTGTGCTGCTGGTGTTGCTCAGTGTCATTCTGCAAAGACGGATGAGCTTTGCAGGAATTCCAAATTCAGACATGGTGGAGTATAGATAATTCGTTATTGGACTGTCGAAGGCGGCTTTATAATCGACAAAAAGATGGTGTGTGTCGATCTGCTTTTCTAGGGTCTTCGCACTTGTTTCACCTAATACATTTTTTACAAGCATAGTACCTTTCGTTCGACCGACAGATATGTCCTTTATATAAGGACCATAGTCTTTATTAAGTTTTTTATGAATTCGCATAAATGGGGAATTATGTCGAAAGACAAATTGTGTTCGACTGCAAACACAGCTAGGTGAAGCTCAGTGTGCTTTATATTGGCCAGCAAAGAAGATGAGCTAGCAAAACTTGAAGAGATTGTCGCCTGCTTTTGCTGCAATTTTCCATTTGCTTCATGGCTTTTGGATTCGGCATGTCTTAGGACATCCGAAAGGTGCGACTTACCATGAATGTCGCAAATACCGCAATTATACACGCAAAGAAAAAAAACGTTTATCGCCAGTTTGCCGCAAACGAACTTCGTTTGTCGTGCTTGAAATCGTTTATTGCAAACAATTCAACAGTTGTCATAAACGTTGAACGAAAAATAAACAAAATTTTCAGTTGTGAGAAACGAGACATTAAGTTGCAGGAAATGAATTTCGTTTGTCATAAACGCGAGTGATTTTTAAATTGCAGCAATTGAAAACTTCGTTTTTCCCAACTGAAAATTTTGTTTATTTTTCCCTTCGTTGTATAAACATAACGCTTATAGTTTAGAGTTACTTTTTGGACAAATTGTTACTATATAAGGAAATTGGTAGTTTGCTTAATACGCGGACGAAGATAGCAACAGAGGTGGAATCCATAAGAAGACGGACGGACATAATGAGAAAGATTATTAATATAATAAATAATAATGACCGAAATAGCTTGCGGTTTATATATATAATATATATTTTTAAGTTGTGACAACTGAATATTCGTTTGCGGCAAATACAACTCGCAAACGAAGTTTAGTTGGTGAATTTTTCAGTTGTGGTAAACGAAAAATTTCTTTGTGTGTAGTATTCCTTGCCACGTCTACTAGGCTTAAGCCAGCCTTTGCATTTAGAATTTTCCTCCCAAGAATTTTGATAGTATCTTGTGTATATTTTGGTCTCCTTGAGCATTATATTTATTCAATGTTGGGATTTTTTTATTAAATAAAATGAAAAAAGATAGCTAGAATAGTTATATACCTTTAATTAGTTTAAAGAATAGTTTATATTTTTTTACCATCAATATTTAGCGCGTTGATTAGGCAATAGTTGAGTTAAAGCGAATGTCAAAAAGAAAAGCGAAGAAATCTACGTTGCCAACTACGCTTTTCAATGCAATGGGTACGTTCACTAATATAGAAATTTAGCAAAGATTTTGAAGCATATCAATATGGTACGATTTTATGATTTGATATTATTTTTTAATGAATTGAGCAAAACAAAAGTAAAATTTAATCAATTCCCCCCCAAATATTGACTAATTCCCACACTCCCCCTCGGGTCTTAATTCAGCCCTGATCGCAGCCCAATATTTGTGTCTCTCTATTACCAAAATGTGAGAGGACTACGCACAAAAACTTCCTCAGTATTCCTGAACTCTATGAAACTTCCCAATGATATATTTGCCGTCGCTGAAACTAATCTCTGCCAAGATTTCAAGGATCAAGAAGTTTTTGAGTCCGATTTTTTTAGTGTTCAGAGACGATGGACTAGACAAAGACGATCATTCCTCTGGCCGTAGAGTCCTTTTGGCAATTCATAATCGTTATGATTCAACGTAAGTTCAGAATTCACATACTGCAAATTTTGAAATTATTTGTGCCAAAATCAGTACCGCTAAGCGTTATATTCGCTGTTATATTCGCCCGTCTCAACCAACGACTGGCTATCAGTTGGCAGTAGATGCTATAGATTCTATTTTAGATCTCATGGATCCATTTGATACCGTAATATTTTTGGGTGACTTCAACCTCCCTAATCTTCAGTGGGTTTTATCAGATGATGAATGTCATTTCTTCCCTTCAAATCCAATATCTGAAAAAGAAATTCACAGATATTGGAAAAGAAAGTTAAGTGGAGTAACTAACTATATGGGTAGACAACTAGACCTTGTTTTTTCATCAGAAGTTGAAAATTGTGCAGTTTCTGCATGCAACCACCTACTCTCAACACTGGATCAGTATCATCCACCTCTTTCAATTACCTTTTCCTACAATAATACTAACATAAACACACACTCCGAGCACTTGTACAATTTTAACTTTTGGAAAACGGATTTTGAAAAATTAGAATCACTTCTCGGTGGCATTGAGTTCCCTAACGTTTTTGAAAGTGCTAATGAAGACATCGACAATGCTGTCGGCTTTTTCTATGGCATAATGTTTAACTGCTTCACACAATCTGTTCCTTTTACAAGGCAGAAGAGCTTTTCGTCTTCGCCTCCCTGGGATAATAAAGAGCGACGTTCACTTCGGAATAAAAGAAACAAACTTTGGCGTACATATTTAATATCTAGATCTTCTGCTGACTTCACGAGAAACCTTAACGTTTACAACCATTTTTCTTATCTTTGTGATCATCTTTATGGACCCTATCTAAACAATATCCAAACCATACTTATCACTGATCCAAAAGAGTTTTACCAGTTCATTAACCCATTTACAACCGCTCCTAAACCGCTTGATGAAAATCAATGAAACTTTATACAGATGCTATTTACATAAAATAAAAAGTAAACTTTTAAAATTTTTTTTATCTCATCAGGTTTGGTCTGTAGAGAGTGGTCGATTTTTCGACCACTGCACTATGGTCCAGCCGATCACTTTTATTGGCCAAAACTCAATTTTTTTACGATCATTAAATGAATTCTGTTTAAGAGAATCTTATAGCTAACACTTAGAGACAACTAAATTCATATTTTGTTTTATTGAGCGGCAGTTTACCGTTATGTAACAAACCATCGAAGTTGATTCTCTTAAAGTGTTTACAAATAGAATTCCGTGTGCTTTTGTTTTAGTGTCTAGTTCAAGTTGCGTCTACGAACGATAAGCACGTGTTTAGTGAAACCAAAAATATGGATAACGAAGGTGACAGTGAGTATTTTAATTATATAATAGAAAACATTAAATAGAAAAATGTGTTGGTGCAAATATTTTACTTGTGCTTTTGGGATAAATTTTGGGTTTTTTTTTTTTTTTTTAATTCATACAAGCTTTTAAAATTTTCTCTAGACTTCTGAAGCATAAAAACAAAAACCAAAATTAGAAAAGATAGTTTTGTACATTTTGAACAAGCATCAATGCGCAGTTTTGTGCACTTTTTAAGGAAAAAAAATTTCTTTCAGACTACTTCAGTTTGCAAAATTCTGAACTATTTAATATTTGGCTGACAAAAGAGAAGAGAGGAGGTGAAAAGGGCGCTCTGTTGAATTATGTTATAAACAAAAGTGGATGTGAGGTCATACAAGCAGATTTAAATCATCAGTTGTCAAAAAAAATTGAGCCTTTTTTGCATTAATTTGGCAGCAAAGTGGACAAAATGTCACAGAAATTTGAATTTTTTTCAAGCAAAGTATTCGGATTGGCTAAACTCAAAACAGTCTTCAATATAAATATAACCACGACAATGTCTACCCCAGAAGTGGAGTGTCAAATGAACGTCAGTTCACATGGAACTGGGCGCCCACAACTACCGTATTCTGAGAAAACTAAACGCAGCAAAAGAAGACAGGCTGCAGACTTGTCAATTTCTCAGAGCAACGAAACGGTTCTGCTAGTTCGGGCAGCAGTAATTTCGGCTCGAAAAGAAGGTCACGTAGATTTAGCTATCGTTTTAAAAGAAACAATCGAGAGTCCATCAAGACCTTCAAAAATTCGAAAGAAATGCACGCAAGAGGTAAAAACACCCACGGCCATGACAGCAGAGGAAGCGTTAGCGTTTCTCCTTGAAAATAATTTTTCTAAGCGACAATACTGCAGTATTCGCAATGAATGCGTGCAACGCTTTCCTCCTTACAACCACATTTTAGAATATAAAAGAAAATGCAGACCAAGTGGAATAGTTCTCAGCGAAAAATGTGCAAGAGTTCCATTAAATATGTTGTTAATTCATACTGCTTCATGAATTGGAGACTGAAGAAACTTCAGATAAAAGTGATACTTCGGATTATGAATATGACGAAAATCAAGAAAAAGGATATGAATCTGACAATTTAGTATTAGAAAACGAATTGAATATAAACGGAAGTGGAAATTAAATAAAAATTGAGAATGAATTTTACACACTAAATTAAAAAAAAAATATTTTAAACAAAATATAATTTGAAATTTAAAAAAACCATAAAATACTATTTTTAATTCTGTCTATCACTTGAAATTGAAACCAAACAATTTTACTAAGTAAACAAAATATAATTTGAAATTTAAAAAACCAAAAATTATAATTTTTCAATCTGTATATCACTTGAAATTGAAACCAGAATATTTTAGTAAGTATTATATTTTAGTAGAAGTTATATTCCACGCCCACTGATCCAATCCCGCCCATTTTTGGTTGGGTCACGAATTTTGCTGTGTTACTCATCTACACAAATTTTCAAGGCATCGCTGCATCTTTCATCCAGATATTGCATTCTCAAAAATAGGGTCCAATGGGTGGTGCCACGCCCCCTTTTCCAAAAAAATTATAGCCTATGTTACTCTCCAGGTGATTCTGAAGATTCCCTGAAAATTTCATCAAAATCGGTCCAGCTGTTTTGTATCAAATAGTTTTGGCCAAGAAAAGTGATCGGCTGGACCATAGTGCACTGGTCGGTGCACAATATATTGATTTTTATTGCTTAAAATATTTTTATTTTGTTAAATATTTTGATAGTTGGTTATTGATTATTATTATTAAATATTGGTTATCATTTTTGATTTTTAATATTACAAAAATTTATAATTTGTAGAATATATTAAAATATTTTGTGTGAACAGCCATCACATTTTGAGCATTTGAAAAAATAATATATATGAAAAACGCGGCAACGTCGAGGTTTTCCAGCTTTTATGATGCCATGGTAGGTTATATAATAATACTACTTTTTGCCGCATACTCGGATTCGGTAGTTGCTAATGGCATTGTCAAATAAATCGACGCCTCCCATTCGCTTGTTATACGCTTGAGTAATATGTCGCATTTTGGATAGTAGTCATTTTTCTTGCTTTCCAATCCAATCGCTTAATATAATGCATAGGTTCAATCCCTTCGTGGTTTGATACAATTGTGACGGCAAAGTTATCATTCCAACGAGCCATCAACAATTTATTGGTCTTGGTTTGTATAAAATCCAATGAACCCCGCTTCTTATTTTCCTTTTCTCCAATATCCATTAGTGGAGCGCTATTAGTTCGGTTGTTTCTAATGGTGCGGGTGCAGAAATAATTCATCTAATATTCGAGACATCAATCGATGAGTCGTAAAGAAGTTATCGAATGCAACACAATGTTGATAAGGTTGCTCCACTTAATCAACAGCTTTAGAACGACTGTTTCTCCCAATCCATGATCGAAGTAAGCTGGATCCGTAACTGCATTAGCACCACCATACGAAATGAAAGAATATAAGTAGCCTTCGGCCAAGCACAAAACCCAGTACTTAAATCCAAAACGGATTGGCTTTCCTTTCATTAAAATTTAGGCAATAATAGTAGGCAATCATTTGTTCGTCAATGGATAAGTTATAAGAAAACAATCCAAACTGCATGCATTTCTCATTCATCAAATCATTCAAGGTCGTCACTTTGGAGAATTTGTCACTTGTATTTAATTAACGATTATCGCAGTGATGGAAATATTGTTTCAAGAGCATAAAACGATTGCTCGGCATTGTCTTACGAACCAATGGGCATTCCAATGTCCCGTTCATTGACCAATAATTATTAATAATCGGCCGTGTACACAGGCGGTTACAAATAGTATATCGATAAATTTTCTTATTTTCATAGCATCTGCTGAAAACGAGGCGTCATTATTGTCTATGGCAGCATAGTCGATAGTGCACTTTACAATCCAGTCAATCACTCCATCGTCTATGAATAACTCAAATAATTGAACTGGAGAAAAACTACATAAAAATTGATACGAAATGTGTGAGCATGAAATGATTGATAAAAAAAATTAACAAGTATCCACGATTTCCTATCGTATTTTTTAACAGCTCCGCAGTTTTTTCTTTTTCAACGTCGACCTTTTTTGATGTTGACCACTTAGCAGAGGAAATATCCTTAGAACTTTTCTTTGCTCGCTTAGTCGGTTTATTACAGTGGTAATCGTCAGCATGGCCAACATCAACGTCGACAACATGGACAATTTCATCATCGTCAGCACGCTCAGGTTAGTTTCTGTCGGAATCATAAAATTCACAAAAAACCTCGATAGGGCCGACAACTTCACCAGGTGTTACAGCATTTGGATTATTTATAGTTAGCCCCTCTTCGTCGATATCGCCTACATCACTCAATTCATCGACTGTGTCCGGTGGCAATAACACCAAATCAATATTATCTGCATCACAAAAAAGTGTTGCAGCTTCATCCTCATCAACCAATTCTTCTATTTCCACTTTTGTTAAAAACTTTTTTACGATAGATACATTTTGCATCTCTTAAATAGGCAAACAATAAATCAATAGCACGGAATTGAACGAATTTTCGTATGCATTTTAGAAAAATAGGACTCTCCTGCTGAATAACTAACACAATCCACATACAGTCCACATACAGCCCACATACACAACCGGGGCAGTTTACAAACAGAGATTTTCCCTGTTTCAAATATGCTGATCAAAGCACAAAGGCCAATAAAACTTAAACAATGCATTTTTATATATCGTTTTCGACCAGTGGTCGAAAAATCGACCAATGGATTTCAAGCTCAGGTGTTTGCGTAAGTAAACCGCGGATCTGGCTCAAACTATTTTGAACCGACTTCAAAAAGGAGGAGGTTCTCAATTTCGTTGGTTTGTCCGCTTTTTTTTTTTTTTTTTTTTTAAATGTATGTACATCGATAACTCCTAAAGCACTTGCCCGATTTCCATAATTTTTTGTCAACAGATAGATATCATGAACGCGGAGGTCCTTTTTTAAAAAAGTGGGCGATATTCGACAAAGAGGTGTGTCAATTTAAGAAAAACACTGTATTTCAGTTAATATTGACACTAGGGTACTGAAATTTACAGTAAAAATACCGGGGTAGACACAATTATTACAAATTACGATCAAAAAAGTGGGCGTTATTTGACAAAGGGGTGTGGTCATATTAAAAAGACACTGTATCTCGAATAGTATTGACACTAGGGTACTGAAGTTTAGTACAGGGGTAGACACAATTTTAAAAAATTACTGTAAAGAAAGTAGGCGTTATTTGACAAAGGGGTGTGGCAATATTGAAAAAACACTGTATCTCGAATAGTATTGACACTAGGGTACTGAAATTTAGTACAGGGGTAGACACAATTTTTATAAATTACTGTAAAGAAAGTGGGCGTCATTCGACAAATGGGTGTGGCAATATTAGAAACACACTATATATCGAATAATATTGACACTAGGGTGCTGAAATTTAGTACATGGGTAGGTACAGTTACTACAAGTTACGGCCAAAAAAGTGGGCGTTATTCAACAAATGGGCGTGTCAATATTATAAAAATACTATATCTTAGTTAATATTGACACTAGCGTATTAATATTTGGTATGCAGGTAGGTGGGTAGGTAGAATCATTAAAAAAGTTGGCGGGATTGTACACAGGCTGTGGCACTTTAAGGAAAGTACTATATTACGGTTAATATTGATACTTGGAAACTGAAATTTGGCACAGGGCTAGGTAGAATCATTATAAGGTACGGTAAATAAAGTGGGCGGGATTATATAAAGGGCGTGGCACTACTTGTAAAGAAATAGAAATGAAAAATACCCAACAAACTTTCAGGAATTAATAAAACAAATTTTTTATGAAAAAGTTTCATATTAGAAATTTTCCTCAAAAATACTATGACATAAATAATCTCCAAAAAGGAAGAAATAAAAACTTTTTAACAAAAAAAAAACCCCGACTTCAAAATCACTACAAAGTAAAAAATAATTTTAAATAAATTTTCCCATTTATTTCTTAGTCCAATTTTAAAAGTTATTTATATGTATTATAATATTGGAAATCTTATCATTATCATTTTTTCTATTTTGTTTTATTATCATCAATATATTAATTGCTTTATGAACATAAAAGCTTTAAAGGCGGCGCTAATCTTTGACACACAATCATGATCTTTTACCATTTCTGCACTATTTTAAACTTTTTCATTTGATGCTATGCTGCCTTGGTGACACTGTAGTAATTTTAAAAGCTTTGTACACATTAAATATCTCACTAAACTGGTTTGGGTGAGCTTGTAAAGCTCATATTGAATATGACATAGTGTGAAACAGCTGCACAAATAATGCATGGAACACATTGGCTACATTCAGCGTACTCAAAAATTGCCAACTGAAAGAAAAAAAATCGCTAAGAAGCTTTTATATTCTTAAAGTTAATAATATTTTTATGATAAAACAAATTAGAAAAAATTAAAATAAAAAGATGTCGAATAGTAAGATAAGCGCCGACTTCAGAGCTTTTATGTACATAAAGCAATTAATAGATTGATGATAATAAAACAAAATAAAAAAAATGAAAATGATAAGATTTCCAATATTATAATACATATAAATAGCTTTTAAAATATGACCAAGAAATGAATGGGAAAAGTTATTTAAAATTATTTCTTACTTTGTAGTGATTTTGAAGTCGGTTTTTTTTTTGTTAAAAAGTTTTTTTATTGTAAAATATAGTTGTTATATAAGATTTTATATAATGAACTTCTCTTTTCGATTTTGAAAAATATATTTTTCAATCTTTGCAATTTTTTTGTCTTCATCTTCTTGGAAATCGATTTGCGCGAGTGCAGCTAAAAACAAGTAAAAATTGAAACAATTGTGTTGCTTTAGCAGTTCCCACCGCGTCCCGATGATGTTTTGAATTTTTTTTTTTCCTTTTTATTAATGAAGTCTAAGAATTAACCTTTTTACCATTTTTTTAGTCATAGCTCTTATACTCAGCGAGTGCCAATTCAATGCAACGCTCATTTATTTTGAAAAAATGCATTTTTGAACTTTTTTGGAAACCTGCGCGGTAAAACGTAACTTCGTCACGTCAAAAAATAAATTGAATTATCGATCTCTAGTTGTCAAAAAATGAATTAAATTCAAAAATAGCAAAACAAAATAGCTGGTAAACCCCGGCTTATACACGTTAAGAGTTGACGGTCAACTCCTGCATTTGTTAATGAGAGATAAATATATCGACTCATAACCGCCAAAATATCTTAAGCGCCAAAAAGAAAATTTTACAGGAGAAGGTTTTTTTTAATTATCTTTGCTATTAATTTTATCTTTTATCTCTTATCTCTTTGCTATTAATTTTATTTTAATAATTTTATCTCTTATATTGATTAATTTCTTTTAGAGAATTTCATCTTAAGCGACACTTTGCTGTCATGAAAAATGTAAACAAACATGTAGTGTGTACTTAAGCTAAAATTGCTTTTGGTTTAAATTCATAATCTAAGTTCGTACACCTATGAAATTTTGACAGACGATGTAAACCATCGCAAATTATCGATTTTCATCAAAAAACATAAATCGGATTAAGTATGTCGCTTAAGATATTTTGGCGGTTATGAGTCGATATGTATACTAACAAAAAAATTATGACGATTGTAAATCATTTGAAAATTTTTTAATTTTTTTATTTTGGGAATGGGTAAATTTTCTCCGAAAGTGGTAAATTTTTTCACAAATAGTGGTAAATTTCAGTTCCTCTCTCTGGCAACACTGGTCATCAGTGCCGTTATTTTCAACGCTCTCTGAACGATTTCGAAGAAAATATGTATACAGTGAATCAAAAAAGTTTAGAAACAAAACAGTTTCTTTAAAATATTTATTCAATTTTTACTCTTTTAACACAAAACTAAAAATATTTTTACATATTTAATATTTCATATATATTTTTAACGCAACATCAAAAATTCAAACCAAAAACAACTTTCTTATCACTACAAATGAAAAAAGAAACAAAAAACTAAACATTTCATAGCCAAAAAAGTTTAGGAACATTTGTGCTTTTGATTGAACTTTGCATTGCTTCGTTTGAAAAAAGCTTTAAAATAACGGGATCTAAAGTCTTTAGCTATAAAGGTCACTAATATACGCATCAGTCACTCGCTTTTTTGTAATAAACGCAGATTATTTGTCTTTCTGTCTTAAAAATGGGAAAAAATACCGAAATCTCACTGGACGTTCGTAAATTAATTCTAAGGCTATATTTTCAAAATAATAAAGTGCGAGATATTGGCTAAATAATCGGGAGAAGCCATTCTAGTGTTCATACAATTATAAATAAATATTTATACACGGGATCATTACAACCAAAACTTCGATCTGGTCGGCCAAGTTCTTTAATAGCGCGCCATGAACGAGTTATTTTGTCAGAAATAAAAGCAACTCCAAACGTTTCTGCTCCGAAGATTGCTGCGACACTAGAGAAATTTCATGATGTCCACGTAAATACCCAAACAGTTCGAAATAAGCTCCATAAGGCTGGCTATCATAGTAAAGTTGCTCGAAAAAAACCTTTCATAAATAAGCGAAATGCGGATAAACGCTTAGAGTACGCAAAAAATTACATCAACCAATCGGAACAGTTTTGGAGAACTGTGGTATTCAGTGACGAGTCGAAATACAACATTTTTGGTTCGGACGGACGTCGTATGGTGTGGAGAAAGGCAAATACGGAGTTCAATAAAGAAAACATTCAAGCAACAATAAAACATGGAGGCGGTAGTGTGATGGTGTGCTAATGTGTTTCAGCAGCTGGCGTGGGAAACTTGAAGTTCATTGAAGGAGTAATGAATAAAGAACATATTTAGCCATTTTGAGAGAAAATTTGCTCCAAATTATGAACAAAATGGGGCTAGATGAAATCAGTTTCTTTTTTCCAACAAGATAATGACCCCAAGCACAAGTCGCGTTTGGTCATGGAATGGCTGCTTTTCAAAGTCCCACACCAGCTGCATACACCCCACAATCTCCAGATCTCAACATAATTGAAAATGTGTGGGACCTTATTGAAAAAAGGATCAGGCACCATCATATTACATCCAACGAGTCGCTTAAACAAGCCATATTAGAAGAATGGAATGCAAATACCCCAGAAGACCTCGAAAAACTATCTTTTGGAATGAAAAATAGACTCCAAGCGGCTCTTGATGCGAAAGGCTATCAAAAGAACTACTAAAATATTAACAAAGTAGTTTTTCTTTAATTTTTCTGTATAACGTTTAATTTGTTTCTAAACTTTTTTGGCCATGAAATAATGTTCTTTATGTTGTTTTTTAATTTCTTTAACAATTAATAACTTGTACGAATATTGTAATTGTTTTTGATTTCATTTTTTTGTTATTGTGTTGTGAATATATATAGAATAAAAATATATAAACAAAATTTGTGCAACAGCTTAAAAAGTGTAAAATTTCAATGATTGTTTGAGAGAAAATGTTTTGTTTCTAAACTTTTTTGATTCACTGTATGTACAAAGCATCATTAGTGATGTGCACAACAGATAGTCGAAATAAAGTGAAACAAATGCTAGTTCTGTTGGAAGTTTTTAGCTAAAGAAAAGTTTTTGTGTAATGGGAGCGTAGACTTACGACACTTAGTGTAAGTTGCTATCTTCACGACCTGATGTCGTCAGAATTTTATTATTTTATTTCTGTCGTACAGCCAAATATAAATCCTTCATTTTCTTTTTTACCACATTTATCATACACTCTAAAAACAGATTGGTTAATCACTACAATAAATGTTATGCAATTTTACGTATTTATTGTCGTTTTATAAAAATTATCACGCCTCGCAGCGTGAGCTTTCAATACAGTAAAAAATTAACCGTTTTTTTTGTTAATTTCTCTCTTTCCTGTCTTTTTCCCCCGCTTTTTTTAGTGTGTTTTCGCTCATAAAATCATCCAAGAGAGAGAGAAATCTTGTTAATGCTGCAATAATTGCTGGCAACTGATTTCCTACATTAAATGTAGGTTGCATTTTTGTTAGAGTGTAGCTTATATACTTACTGAGAAGAAATTCAATGCAACTCCGTTCAGGCGCGGATACAGGGGGAGATAGAGGGGGTAATTACCCCCCACCCCCCAAGAACTTTTAAATTCTTTACTTTTTAATATTTTATTTGAAGTAAATAATTGTGCCCACAGCTTAAGGGTACTTTTATGTATACATACGCGATTTTGAAGGCTTTTTTTGAAAGAATGCTACAAAAAACAGGTCAGAGATATTGATATAAAGTTTTTTTATTAATTTCAACAATTATTAAAGTATATAAAAAAAAATTTTTTTTTTTTTAGTTTTGTGACGTCATTTGCGTTTAGGTGACGTTTTTATGAAGCGATGCGAGAAGAGTAGGACCATTTTGCTTGTAGAATAACATGATCTGTAGTCATCTGAAAAAAACAAAATATAATTATAAAACAAACTCTTACGTCGAGGTAGTGACTTCGAGTTTTTTTAAAGTTTTAAGTAGCATCTTTCAAAAACCAAATCTCTATAAGAATGCAGCAGAACGTTCAATAATAACTTAAAGATCACTGCTTGATAAAAAAAGAGAAAACGCAGAATCATATTTTAAGACAATATTTGCAGATGTGCAGGAATTACACGAGAGGTTAGGTATGTCAATTAATATATCTCGTATTGCTGGAAGACAAGTTCATCGTAGTCAGCGCTTCAACACCAGAAGACTACTTTCGAATTTCCATATTTGCACCATTACTAGATGATATAATTGCTGATATGGAGGCTCGTTTCAGCGAAAAAATTTTCCAAAAACTATATGTAAACAAAATCCTGCCAAACAAAATTAATAAACACAACAATCAAAATTTAAACAATTTGTGTGTTAACTTTTCAAAGATAATAATTCCATTTTGTGGCGGTAATAAGGAACTAATTCCAATTCAATTATTTCATGAACTTCAAATTTGGCAGTGTAAATGGGCGAGCGAAACTAAGGTTAATGATATCAACACCGTTTTTACTCTTTGTGATATTGACATTTTTCCACTAATTTCTAAAACGTTTGCTATCTTTGCCACGCTTCCTATCAGTGTAGCAACAGCTGAGCGAAGTTTTTTTTAAACTGCGACGATTAATGATAACTAGTGTCAGCTGTGGCCGAAATTCGGCCATCTGTTTCTGCAAGGTAACGAAACTCAAGTTGTTTTTCACATAATAAATTGTTATTAATTTGCATGGAAATTCTTAGTGCTTTCCTTGACGCTATGAGGAAAATAGTGGTAAGGACAAAAAAGGAAGCCTATATGCGTCAATAACAAAAATTTATTCATCATATAATATTCATTTAAGGAAATAAAAAAATTAAAAGTAAAGTAAATAAAGTAAAAGTAGATAAACGGTAGAAAAGTATAACAAATAAATCAAGATAAATGATAATTCTCAAGATAATAGAAGCAAGCAGCAGTTTTTTTGTTTTTTAACGCTGAGAGATATTAAGAGAAAGCAACAACCACAACAACAACAACAACAACAACAACAACAATGCTACTCAGCTCTTTTTAAGTGTTTGCGTCACTCCCGCATTCTACACGTGCTTTTGTAAGCTACAGCAGCGATGTTCAACAGAGCTTTGTCGCTTTGTAGTTTCTCATTGTCCCAATGGTAAATAAAGCGTTTTACATTTGCTCAGTTTTACTTATCTTAATGACAACATATTCGAATAAAAATTATATTGTGCAAATCCTCTCCAAAATACTTATCCATCGATATAAGTATTATGTGAATATCTTGAAGATAACACAGAAAAAAGGGAACACAAACTTTTTGTTTGCCTATTAATATATAGATAAAAATGATAATTTATTGATGATAATAAAACAAATTAGAAAACATGGAAATGATAAGAATATTATAATACACATAAATAACTTTTAAAATTTGACCAAGAAATGAATGGGAAGAGTTATTTAAAATTATTTTTTACTTTGTAGTGATTTTGAAGTCGGGGTTTTTTTTTGTTAAAAAGTTTTTATTTCTTCCTTTTAGGAAAATTTCAAATATGAAACTTTTTTCATAAAAAATTTGTTTTATTAATTCCTGAAAGTTTGTTGGGTTTTTTTCCCATTTATGTCTCTTTATTTTTATTAAAGTGCCACCCCCTTTTATAATCGCGCCCACTTTATTGATCGTACTTTATAATGATTCTACCTAGTGCTTTGCCAAATTTCAGTTTCCAAGTATCAATATTAACTGATATATACTACTTTCCTTAAATAGCCACACCCTATGTACAATCCCGCCCACTTTTGTAATGATTCTATTTACCCACTTACCTGCACACAAAATATTAGTACGCTAGTGTCAATATTAACTGTGATATAGTATTTTAATAATATTGCCACACCCCTTTTTTGAATAACGCCCACCTTTTTGACCGAAATTTGTAGTAACTGTGCCTACCCATGTACTTAATTTCAGTACCCTAGTGTCAATATTATTCGACATACAGAGTTTTTCTAATATTGCCACACCCTTTTGTCAAATAACGCCCACTTTATTGACCGTAATTTGAAATAATTCTGCCTACCCCAGAATTTCTACTGTAAATTTCAGTGCTCTAGTGTCAATATTAACTGAAATACAGTGTTTTTCTAATAGTGACACGCCCCTTTGTCGAATATAGCCCACTTTTTAAAAAAAGGACCTCCACATTAATGGTACCTATCTGTTGACAAAAAATTAGGAAAATCAGACAAGTGCTTTAGGAGTTATCGATGTACATACATTTAAAAAAAAAAAACGGACAAACCAACGAACTTGAGAACCTCCTCCTTTTTGAAGTCGATTAAAAAAGAAGCACTGCGATGATTTTGTCACCATATCATAGTCGTAACGTCAGAACAATAAGTTTCATATTTCTTTAATTTTTTTTTTTTTATTGAAAAGTACTATGTGTTTTAATTGCACATACTTGAAAATATAATTGTGCAATGTATTTATACTGGAATGAACGTGAAAAATTTTAACTGCCACCATACAAAAAAAATATCGGGTCCTCCGGGCCATTTTTTTTTACAGTTCTAGTGTATTTTGGTATCAGAAAATCCGAACAAAATATCAGAAAATGTTTTTTTTTATATTTCTGTGAAATTTTGAAATATTTTATTGAGGCACAACATATGTACCTCACGGCCTAAGGTACATACGTTTACTGTATGTTTACTGTGGATGACCGACAGATGGACATGGCAAAATCGACTCGGGTGATGATGCTGATCAAGAATATATAAACTTTTCTATACCTACCACGCTTCCTTATGGGCGTTACAAACGGAGTGACAAAATTAAAGTTTTTAAAATTAAATACCTAGTAAAAGGGGGTTTTTTTAATCGTGGGGGCATAAAAATGATGCGCTAAGGATAGATTTAGGTATGCCAGGCCATGCGGAATTGAACTACGTTTACAGATTTGCATTTCGAGGTACTAATTTTAAACTATGAACTATAATGTGTAATCAAATACTGGGGCACAAACGCTGTGCCTCAGAGCCTACGTGGACATTTTATTGAGGCACACCGTATGTGCCTCATGGCAGTTAACGTGTTAATTCCAAAATTAATTAAATTAAAGTTTTTATTTATTTTTTGTTAAGATATTATTCCAAAAAAAGGGAGAAACAAATAAATACGGAACTGAGAGTGTATGTGTCTGGGAAAAATGCTTCTTAAACAATTCGATAATTTCAATTCAAAAAAATACAATTTGTCTTTTTGTAAAAAGACAAAATTTTCTCAAATCGAAAATGTGTGTCTTTGATAATTTATCCCCCCCCCAAGATTTTTTCCAGATCCGCCGCTGACGCCGTTGCGAACTTTACAGTAAGACGTTGCTAATCATGTCAAAAGATCAAACTAAATAAAATAGACAAAATAAGCTTGTTTAATTTATACAATTTTTTCTTTTTAATTCACTTAGTTTTTGGTCAATTTGGAGCATTCTTGAACAAAGGCAGGGAAGCCGGTAAAAGGAATTGTAAGTTCATTTGCCGCCGTGGACACACAAATGTTGGCACCTGTTCCAATAGTTGGTATGTTTTTAATTTGCTTCACAGTTTTTTGTACTTGGTTCTTCAAGGTCATGAATTTCTTCAATAACTTCCAGAAACATTTCCATCCAGTCTTCTTGCCATCATTGTTCTCTGAGCTGCTGCTGCTATTATTGCAGATATTTTCATTAACGTTAATGATATCGTTAGTAGTGCTAATAACAGCATTGCAGGAGTTGATAATAGTCTGCACCTGTTTAGTTGCTTCAACACCGCAGGCCTGAACATCGGTGATGAATTTCTGAGCAGCGACCTTCATGTTGACAGCACCTTTTATGGCGCAGTTAACACCCTTCAGTGTACGCAAGGTTTTCTTCAAAACCCAGTAAATGCCGCTAGTGAAAGTCTGCGAATCAATCTCATCAATGAAATCATCAGGAATGCTGTTAGCCTCTATCACTTCAATATCTAATTCATCAATGGGCTCAAAATCGACGGCAGAGTTGGCCTATTCAGAGAGATATTTCCAAACATTTAGCATTATTTGAGAACTGTAATGAACTAGCATATCGCAGAACTTACGGTGGTAGCCACAAAGCAGAGTCCAGCAATAAAAACAAAAGTGGTTAACTTCATGTTGAGTGTTAAACGTAGGTATATGACTTCAAATTAACAATTGAAGTTTTCGGAAGCCACTTGCACCTTTTTATACTACTTTTGTCTATCTACGATGAACAATCACCGCCTCGATTTATCGCAGTCAATGCAATTGAAATTATCAGGGCTTTGTTAACAAAGAATACTTTAAGCTCATAAGGAATTATAAGCATAACGGTTGTTGGTGTTTAAATGTGTTTTAAAGCAATACACTACATTGTATTGATGTATTAGTTTCAAAGGATTAACAATGGGTAAAAATTTGAAAAAAATGTTTGCCTGGTTTTTGATAAAAGTATCTAAATGCACTTCAGTCATCACAACCGTACACTATATGTTTGCTTAATTTGAAATAGAGTTTTGACCCAACAGATAATACTGACTATTTAACATTTTTTACTTTCGATAAGCTCTCCTACACTGAATAAAACGATATACAGCGTGGTCCCTAATAACTTTCGCATCTAAATTTTGAAATAAAAAAAAAACGAGTTTGCATTTTGAGCCAACAACATGTTTTCTGTATTTGTTGTAATGTTGGCTAACATTAGTAGTTTTTAAGTTCAAATCGATCTCCTTTCATTTTTTTCACAAGCTTCAAACGTTTTGGGAAACTTGCACAGGCGGCACGGATGACTTCTTCCGTTATTTGGTTCCAAATTCTCTGCAAATGGCTTTTGAATTGCCCAACATGTATCCCCGTATGCAAAAATCCAGTGGATTCAGATCCGGAGAAGATGGAGACCAGTTCTAAACAGTGCCACGATCCTCGCCCAAAGCCCATTAAATGTTGCCAGTGGAACGGTAACATTGTAAATTGAGGTCGATTACGAAATTCCGAGTTTCTGCGATCTATAATTCCAAAGCTATTCGTTGTCGCAAATTTGGATTTTATGGAAGGTTCCACATCCTGTTGTCCAATGCCTGTCCAATTGGTTCGATCGACATCAAACTACACAGGAACACATTCTCAAGACTTTGCTGCAATTTTCCTTTAAATTTCATAAAAATTGGGTTAGCGGTTTCGGAGTCTATACCTGTCATACACTCCCACATTAGACCGTCTTGAAAAAATAAATTTCTCTGCACACCCGCTAATATGAAGCGTTATTGAAAGAAAGTTTCGAAAAGTTTTTTTATTTTTTGTCCGAACGTAGGGGTCGCGCAAAGAAAAAATTTTAAAATTTTCCCTACGTTTTTGCAAAAATATTAAAAAAAAATTTTTTAATATTTTTAGTGGAAATTGTGAAAAAATTTCTTAGTAAAAATTTAATGATTTTTTACGGGCTTTTCATTTCTGAAATCAAAATGACACCTTAAGATGGTAGAAACTGAGGTCGGTGGGTCAGTACTATAAGGGGTCAACTGAGGTCAATGAGTCATAGAGACAAAAAAATAGGCCTTCCTAAGACAAAAATATAAACATATCCTTCTTTAAGACCGACCAAAATTTTTTCGAAACTTTCTTTTAATAATGCTTCAGATTAGCTGGTGTGCGGCGACATTTTTTTTTTCCTATATGACCAAAGGGTCTAACCCACATATTTACATACATCTATTTTTATATAATACTAGCTTTTTCCCGGCGCGCGTTGCTGCACCCAGCAATTATATCGCAACATAATAATTATATTCGAAACTTTTCTTAGACCTATAGTTTAACACAACTGTCATTTTCCACTGCCCGTTACAGTTTCCCAGTAGCTGGAGATCACCAAATAGTAACTCCATTTTGAGTTTGTATGCAAATACTGCTACTTTTACTTTCAAAGCTATTCGATAATACAAATTTTAATGAATGGGCGGAGCCACACCCCCTTATATAATGCCCATCCCAGTTTTCTAGTCGATGGACGTTGTCCAGTTTTAGTACAGTTGCCGACAGTGAGCATACAAACTACATTATCAAAATGTACCAAATCGACGAAAACCGTAGGAAATATAGCATTTTTATTGATTTGTGGGCGGTAAAAGGGGGTGTGACAGAAATTTAAACCATCTCGTACTTGAAAAAAATGTACTGCCAAGATTTTAGCTCTATCGGCTCAGTAATTTTGAAGTTTCCAGCCATCACACAGACAGCGTTTTGCTTTTTGTATATATATTTTGGATAAACATTATTGGCTATAAGTTTATTTCTTTTATAATTCTTAAAAAACATATTTTTTAAGAATTATATTGTGAGCTTAATGCCAAATAATTCATGAAGCAACAGGTTGCTACAACAACAAAGTTCTTTGCAGAACTTAAACCAAGCTGACTAGACCATGGTTTCGTCGGACGCTACTCCGACTCATCAGTAGTCTCAGTGGTTCTAGCAGTCCACTAACTTTGACAAGCTAATAGGCGCAAGATCAATAAAACCAAAGAGGAATTATAGAAGCGCTATACTTTGTCAAAGCAATGTTTTTCTACTCTTTTGCTAGTCGCAAAATTTCAAAAAGTTGACTGCATTGATTCTGCAAAGATTTTGTTGTTGCGCTTTTTTGTTTTTAACTTATTATAACTTTTGATTGGTAAGAGATACTGAGATAATTATTTTTAATAAATTATTATTTTAGCTTGTAAATTTATTCAAAAATATGAAACCACAATATTGGAAAAAAAATTTCTTCAAAAAAATCAAGGGGTAGGCCTTGTTTTTTGAATCACAAAAATGGTTTTTAATTTTTGCGTAAAATTGAAATAACTTTTGCTGTTATAATTTTTTAATAGAGTTGAAAATTGACGAATTTGAATTTAAATTATTTTTACAACAAAAACAAATTTTGAGCTTATTTTTGAGGAAAACTCCAAAATTTCAGACCTTTTTTGAAAAAAATATATAAAATATATATGTATACTCAACTAACGGTATTTTTGCAATAAGGTTTTCATAGTAGTTTGATGAAGCTTTAAGGCAAAAAAAATTTAACAAAATTTATAAAAAAGCAGCAGAGATATTTGAATCGAAAATCACAAAATTAAATTTCTGATTGTTTTTTTCTCATTTTTGAGACCAGTGATCGGCAAAAGCGTGCCCGCGGGCAACGCATCAGTATTAGTGCCTTATGCATGTGAAGCCGAAGCTAAATAAACGAACTTCAGTCTTATGCCAACTGTCGAGTGAGCAATTTCGCGTCGCATGCTTTCTTCAGATTTTTTTTTTGCTTCAGCAAATTTGCGTGTTTATTTTCAGCCACATGCAAGCTGTCGCATAGAGAGGGTGCTTACACTGTTAAAAGAAAGTATAAGCCGTTCATATTGAATCAGAAAATATTAGCATTTTTTTATAATATACCTTATTTTTTATTTTAAATAACATGTTTGAGGTTGAATGGGAAAAAGAATTTCTTTTTTACTGAGAATTTCTCAGAATTGGCAGAAGGCTTAATATGTGGACATAAAGTTACCAAGAAAAAGTATATTGTCGAAAGACACCATTGTTGTTGTTGTTGTTGTTGTTGTTGTTGTTGTTGTTGTTGTTTTTGTTGTTGTTGTTGTTGTTATTAAAACGTATGTAAAATTTACATATACATACATATATATGCATAACAGTTGCTTTCATTTTTGTCGTATATATATTTGGTATATACAAATATATTACATTTTGTATATAATATATACAAAGATATATTTGTTTGCTAGTATTTAAATTTTTAATTGAATTTAATATATATTTAAGTTCTTTACTGCAGGAAAAGCAATAAATTCATTCTTTTCCGAAATATTTGTTTCCATTTATTAGGCATAAAATTTAATTACATTTATTTTTAATCAACATAAAAATTTATAAGCACAACAAATTCAAGACCAAATATATCAAACAAAAAATTCTACGTCAACACTTACGATACTATCGAAACTGTGTTTTTTTTTTTGTGAAATTATCGGCACGAATGTTTTCTTTTCAACGTGCAATTTGCCTCAGTGTACGCACATCGTTACATTAAAATACGAAGCATTGTATGGTTGTGTGCGTTGCCGACCACTGGATAGCAGCAAAACACTCAGCGTACATGGAACCCACTGTATACCACTTTTCATTCTAATCGCATAAGTAGTTTGTGAGTTTTAGGCAGTTTTTTAAAAAATTTGTACTACAGCGCCCTCTGGTGTTCAAGGTGGATCAAAATTGATAGCCCACAAACACGCACCGTACCAAAAAACTTCTATACACAAATTTTCATGCTAATCGGATGAGTAGTTTAGGAGTCTATTGCGGCCTTACAAACATAATTTCCTTTTTTATATATATAGAGGACTAGTGATTCCCAGTGCTCGTTGCTACACCCAGCAAGTATATTGAAAAATAATAAGTAAATTCAAAACTTTTATTGGACCCTTAGTCTGACACCACGCTCATAGTTCACCGTCCGTTACACTAAGGGGAAAAAAATATGAAATTTATGCAAAAACTTTTTTAATTTATCCAAAAAGCGAGTCATTTTTGCACCAATAACGTATTTACTTAAATCGACTACGTAAATATTTAAAATTTATTTAAATACTTTTTTAATTAAATAAAATATTAAAATATTTAAACAGAATTAATAAAAAATATATTAAAATTATGCACGAATATATTTAAATATCTTTCAAATATTAACTATTTGAAAATAAAACTATCGCATTTAAGGAAAATTTATATAAAAATATGGAAATTGAAAAATAATTTATTTGAATATTTCCCACGAGCTGCGTCCATTAAATGCCATTTGGTGGTATATTTTATTTAATTTTTTACTTTTTTCGTTCTCTAATTTATGCTATTTTTGACAGTTGGTGCATTATTATGGCATCAAATGTCAAAAATAGTTTAAACTATAAAAAGAAAAAGTTAGATAGAATAAGAAGGAAATTATACAGGTAAATGACAACCGGTTCAAGACATTCTTGAGAAAATACCGAGTTGTAACTCCACCCTACATGATTTCATCATGCATCGCACTCACCATCGCACTCACAAATCATATTTGCCAAACAACCAGGCTATATTACCCTTGCAACATTAACAAAATGAGACCTATAAGAAACCTGCAACTGCAAGAAATAAACTGCAGGAACAGAGTGCGATGCTGTTGCTGCTTGTCGGAATATGTGTGTACGTGTGCGATGCTGTTGCTGCTTGCTTGTATGGAATATGTGTGTACGTGTGTGGTAGAAATAAAATTTAAATACGGGAATAAAACGAGTTGTAAGGAGAACATTTGATTTATCTACGTAAATATTTAAATAAAATTTATACTCAGGCGTGGATAATGCTAATATGAGTTATTTCCCTTAGTGTATAGTTTCCCAGAAGCAGGACATCACTCGCATGCGGCAATTCCATTATGAGTTTCAGTTATATTCTTCTTCTTATATTTGTTCTAATTTGACCTACTTCCAGTCCAAACTCTTGTTTTAATCCATGTCCAAATTCCTGACCTTATCCCTGTTCAAATCCTCTTCTAATCCTTGTCCCACTTCCTTTCAAAATCTTTATCCTTATTGCGTTCAAATCTTTGTTCTTTTCCTTGTTCTATTTCTTGTCCTTATACTTTTCCCAATCTAGTCCCAATTATCATTTTGTCTCAGTCCTTGGCGAAGTCATCTTCCCAATTCTTGTCCTAATCCGTGCCCAATTCTATACTCTTATCTTTTTTTCCAATTTTTGTCCAACTGCTGTTCTTATTCCTGGTCCTGATCTTTGTCCAAATTCTTGGTCTTATCCTTTTTAAAATCCTTGTTATAATCCTTGTTCTACTACTTTCCTTATTTTAATTTAAATTTTTGAAGTGAAACTTCTTAGGCGGCGCTTCGAAATTTGAATGAGAATATTGAGGAGTGAAATTTCAAGGTCAATTTACTTCATTTCGTTACACGATAGAGAAGAAAGATATGTTGTACAGTAGATAGAATGAGAGAGATATACATTGTATAAAAGACTGAAAAAAATTTCTTTGTCAGCGCTGAGTATCGAACCTGCAATCTTAGTTTTATAAAGCAAACGTGCTATATACTGGGCTAAGGTCTTCATATTCAAAAGATGTCTACATACCAATTAATCAAACTACTTTTGCTGTAGATTCCCAGCGGGAAAATAAACAGCGCTCCTAGCGGGAAAATATAACAGCCTTATTCATAAACACATTTTAGAGGCAGTGTAACTTTAAACAAGAAAACGCTATTCATAAACATTTTCGCAACCATGTTTTTTGTTTGTCTTTTCGTTTAATATCAAAGACATGCTCCATATGCGCCCTTTGCAGCATTTTTTTTTATGTGGCGGCCATTGCAAATCCATTGGAATTCTTAATTTTTGTAGAGATTTTCTTTAGTTCAGACACAAACCTTACAAACATGAGCAGCGAATGAAAAAATGTTTATGAGTAAAGCCCAAGAATGATAGAAAAATAGATTGCGCAGATAGTAAAAATAATTTTCTACGATCTGCGCATCCACGTTACGATAGACTTACGATATGAGCTTACGATATGGCTTTCTGTCAAGTCTTGTTAAAAATGTGAACAAATATGAAACAATGGCAAAAGATTCAAGAAACAAACTTGATCTAGCGTGACGTCATGATCGTAAAAAATACTTTGTTCGTAGCTAGAAATGTCAAAATGAAAAGTAAACAACATAACGGACCTGCGCAATGCGTAATCTATTTTTCTATCATTCTTGAATAAAGCGTAGTATGCTGTAGAAACGAAAATTTCTTAGCATTAAATTCTACACCCGAACTATTAGTGTAGAGTCAAAAATGTTTGTATGGAGAAAAAAGTAACTACAGTACGACCTTGCTCAATGCAACTAATAGAAATTCGGGCAATTGACATAGTTAACGTTGAAGAAACGCAAATAAACTTCTAAACATAAAGCTTTATGTCTCTGAATCTTAGATCTTATTGTGGGTTAATGCACTTTGTATCCTTAAATATTGTTTGAATAGATTTTTCATTAAAAATGTATTTTACAAGCAAAGAAGAACTGAAAGAATATAAGATAAAAGTTTATGCAAGTTTACGCAAATGCAAGTTGCGATAATTGTGCAATTCCATGACGCCAACTTGACACTGTGCGCAAGAAAAGTTGGAATAAGTTCTTTCAATAGATAACTATTTTATACATATCTTAGTTATATAATTTTATATCGAACTATTTACTATTAATAATAGTAAGTATAATGTGTGTGTGAAAGTTTTAGTTATCTTTTCACATTTAAAGTTTTGAACAAAAAAGTATTTATAAGGCTTAATTTTTTTAAAGCAAAAATAATAACTAAAATTTGTCCCATAGTTTTTGAGTACAAAATAACTGGTAATTTTTGATTTTTAGTTTTTAAGGCAGAAATAAAAATGAAAGTTAAGATCAAGTTTACAGTTGAGGTAGATTTATTGTTGTGACATTGTTCTGTGAAACTCCTTAATAATATGCCAAAAAAAATTTTTGAAAAACAAATTTATAAATGCACCTGAAGCTCCCATTGGCAAAAAAATCGCTCATTGTAGTTATGTAAAATAAAAAAATCCCTTTTTAAGAAATTATTCTCTTAATATGCGGAATATGCAACACTTGTTTTTCTCACGATCATACTCTCGCTCTCAAACTTTCAATAAAGCTACGCTCTGAGTTTTCTCCCTAGTGCAGCGATGGGTTCTATTCCAGATGGAACTCTACGCCACGTTACGTTGCGTAGCTTTACGATTGCATAATCGAGCCTTTACACTAAAATCGTTCTTATTCAAGAAAAGAAAGAGTGTATACAAAGAAGAAGTTTCACTTCTTTACTGTATACACGGTATACTGTATCTTTTTTTTATTTTAAATTGAATTTTTTAGATTAAAAATATTATTGTCTTTTATCAAAGCAACTCCATAAGTAAATTGACAATACTCACACTTCTGCATTGACAAAATTTTTTTTTTTTTATATTTTTACTTTTTGTTTTTGTTTTTGCATATGGTGCATTCTGCACCGAGAAAAAAAAACAATTGTAAAATCATCCAAGTCGGCTTAGGAGAAAAAAATTATGGAAATTAAAAAGGGATGTGAATAAGCATAAGTTTTTAATTTCCATAGAAATTATTTTCACCCAAGCCCGGCTTAGTTGATTTTACTCCTGCTTTTTGTCGGTGTGGTTACTTTAAGGGGTTCCCTGAGAGGCAATATGTAAACTAAATTTAAAAAGTTAATTTAAAAAAGATCATATAACCATTTATTATTGTTTTAAAATTAAATTTTTCGTAGTACTATGCAAAGACAATATATTATGAAGACATTGCATCTGAAAGCCACTTTCAATATTGAACAAATCGTAGGATGTAATTATCGGCACGGCGAAAAACATTGGCACGTAGAGCGAAAAAGCAGCGCTGACTGTGAACTTGTGTTGCTAGCATTTGTTGATAGACTCTAAATTTTATCAACAAAGTTGTCGGTAAGCCATGTTTATTTAATTTTTTTCATTGAATTATATGCGGACGGACGGTTTGATTATTTACTTTTTTTTTGCATAGTTTTTGTTGTTGCTCTTCTTTCTTTCTTTTTCTGCAGGTTTTTGTTTCGCTAGGATTTACATTCCTTTTTTTAGCTTAATATTTGTCGATTGTCATAAAAGTTATATTTTTGCGATTTTGTCTATCTCGATGAAGCTATAGAACAATCGCTGTAACTTTTTGACGTAGAATACGTCATTCTCGGAGGTAAGTAGGGTGGTTGATAGTGATCTGATAGTGATAGTGATAGCTCTGCTTGATCCTCACTGGGAGAAAAATTCATGTTTGAACATTCTAACTTATATAAATTTTACACAATTACATGAAATATAAAGCCAACACTTGATGTTTTTGTTTGCTTAAGTTTGCTATTTATCGACGGTTTCCGGTTTTTTCGACGGTGAAGACACCGCCATCTAGCGTGAAGACATAAATCTTATAATTAAAATAAAAAAAAGCATACTTTTGGGGGCATGTTGTTTTTAACAGAATCGCGTAGCCCAGTAATTCTGAGTAATTTTAAGGGGCAAAGGGGAAATGTCAAAATTCCGCAGCCAATTAAATATCCGGGCATATTATCGACAGTGAAATTTTGACATTTCGACTCTCCACATGGGTTGTTGAACTTGGTAGCATTGAACAAATTTGGTTGCTTGTTTAAGTTTTCGACCTATTTATCGACAGTTTCCGGTTTTATCGACAAAACCATAAAATTTGTATGGGCGACCCCCTAAGGAGTGGCCGGAGGGAATAGGTGTCAAAGGCAAAAATGTTCCTTTTGCAAAAGTAATGGGGTTCGGTGATACATATTAACCCTTCTTGGCACTCTTTTAAAGGTCATATGCCCAGGTGCATGGAATAAATATACAAAAACCATAAAATTTGTATGGGAGCTCCCATAAGGAGTGGTCGGAGAGAAAAGATGTCAAAGGAAAAAATGTTCCTTTTGCAAAAGTAATGGGGGTCGGTCATACATATTAACCCTCTCCGGCACTCTCTTAAAGGTCATATGCTCAGGTGTATGGAATAAATATACAAAAACCATAAAATTTGTATGGGAGCCCCCCTAAGGAGTGGTCGGAGGGAATAGGTGTCACAGGCGAAAATGTTTCTTTTGCAAAAATAATAAGGGTTGGTGATACATATTAACCCTTTCCGGCACTCTTTTAAAGGTGATATGCTCAGGTGTATGGAATATATATTTTTGTATTTGTATTTAGTATTTGTATTTTGTATTTATTAGATAAAATATGTTGACATTTAAGATTTGCTAAATATTTTTTAAAAAAGATGTCATCAAAAGCGAATTGAATACGTCTTGTGTTACGACATAGTCGAAACTACTGTATCTTTTTTTTAATTCAGTTTGGATTGAAATGCACTGGCGGACAAAATTTTAGAAAATTTTATCATCTGTAAAATCACATAAAAAATTATTTTTTTTACCTAAAATTTTGTTGAATGGTTTTTGTTCTTGCTCAACTTTTTCAGTTTAGCAGAATTTTCTTAACTGTTTTGGCTGCAGTTCAATTATCGTCAGAAATGTAATATTTTTGCGGTTTTGTCTATCTCGATGAAGCTATAGAAAAATCGCTTTAACTATTTTAATTCAGTTTGGATTGAAATTCACCCAAGGACAAAATTTTAGAAAATTTTACCATCTGTAAAATGACATAAAAATTTGTTTTACTAAATTCATTAATGTTTTTTAACTTAACTTAATATATCTATCTATCTAAATCCACCCCTTCTGTACTTATATAATAAATATAATTTATTTCATAATAAATATATTGGTCTTCTTGCCACGCAGAACAATCGCCTGAATTTTCAGACTGAATCTATATATGTATATAAAACAAAGCCGGGTATGTTACACCATTTATAACTCAAGAACGGTTGGACCGATTTTAATGATCTTTTATTTGTTGGATTTGTGTTCATCCCGAATTGCAGAATAACTATTAAAATATCGGAAAAACTCAGGGGACGTGGCACCTCCCATACAAATAAAATCTTCTATATCGAATAGCTTTGGAATTATAGGTCGCACAGCAACAGAACCGGACCTACAGGCTTAACGCCGACTCCGAACGGCGATGAACGAAATTGTTCTTGTTCTCAAGAAGCTTTACATGGCATTTTGATTACTCTCTGAGGTTTGCCCATTGTCTGCAGAGAGGTGGCGGCCGTACAGAAAAATTATTTTAATTCAAATAATTTTCTGTCGCTGCTGGGGTTCGAACCTGGGTCTCCAAGTTCGTTGACATAGCGGCCACGCACTTTAGCCAATTACGCCACGGACGCCACTAGTTGAGTATAGTTAGTTGAGTATATATGTATATTTTAAATATTTTTTTCAAAAAACGTCTGAAATTTTGGAGTTTTCCTCAAAAAAAGGCTCAAAATTTGTTTTTGTTGTACAAATAATTTAAATTCAAATTCGTAACTTTTCAACTCTATTTAAAAGTTATAACATTTACAAGCAAAAGTTATTTCAATTTCACGCAAAAATTAAAAACTGTTTTTGTGATTAAAAAAAACAAGGCTACCCCTTGATTTTTTTCCAATATTGTGTTTTTATCTTTTTGAAAAAATATACAAAATTATCTTAGTATCTCTTACCAATCAAAACTTATAGCCAATAATCTATATATACAAAAAGCAAAACGCTGTCTGTGTGATGGCTGGAAACTTCAAAGTTGCTGAGTCGATAGAGCTGAAATTTTGGCAGTACATTTTTTTCAAGCACAAGATGGTTTAAATTTCTGTCACACCCCCTTTTACCGCCCACAAATCAATAAAAATGCTATATTTCCTACGGTTTTCGTCGATTGTTTGTATGCTTTAGTAATTTAGTTTGTATGCTCAATCGGCAATTGTACTAAAACTGGACAACGTCCATCTACTAGAAAACTGGGATGGGCATTATATAAGGGGGTGTGGCTCCAACCATACAATTAAAATTTGTATTATCGAATAGCTTTGAAAGTGAAAGTAGCAATACTTACATACAAACTCAAAATGGAGTTACTATTTGGTGATCTCCTGCTACTGGGAAACTGTAACGGGCAGTGGAAAATGACAGTGGTTTTAAACTATGGGTCTAAGAAAAGTTTCGAATATAATAATTATGTTGCGATATAATTGCTTGGTGCAGCAACGCGCGCCGGGAAAAGGCTAGTTTTATATAAAATATTTTGTAATAAAAAAAAAAAAATCAAAACGGATCTTATTTTAAATATTTCAAATAAAAAGTTACCTGTAAAAAAAATTGTGTGGAAAAAATAAAGTTAACAAAATAAACTAAAATAAAAATACATAATATTGACAAAAAAGTGTATTTTTATTATTGTTTTATAAATAAACTAAAAGCTGCTTTAGCCCCACGGCCGTTAAGAAATAAAATATTCGAATAAAAGAAGCTGAACAAAAATAGTTCATCTCTATGTAGTGAATATTCAAGTATTATTTATCGATAAAAATATGTGATTATGAGTTGAATTCATAGTTTATTATTTATTTTTCACAATTCGACGAGCACTCAAACATTATTGTGAAATGGAAAAAAAATATTTTGCATCATGTCAGGACTACTGAACAGATTTTCAGACATCGTGCAAGCACAAAATTGTCATTTATATGATTGCAAATCATGGTGGAATAAATATAAGGTGTATTCGGAATATCAGAAAAAAATAAGCTGCCTTATTTTGACATTTTCATACAAAAACGTTTTTATGAAACCCTTTAGATTCTGAAAATAAGGCAGCTTTTCAAAAATATATTGAAAAATGTCATGGGATGAGAACACCTTATAATTATTCCACCATGATTTCAAATAGTGTTTGGAATCATTTTAAAATTTTTCTTTTGCATTTAATTAATATTTTCGTTATTTTTGTCCATGTTCAGATAAAATTTCAGAAAAGATTCCAGAATGCCGTCGCCGAAAAAAGTGAAAAGCAGTACGAATATAGCTCCTGATGCGATGGCTGCAGTCATCAAAGAAGTTAAAATCGACCCTAAAGCACTCTATTGTTTAAAGTTAAGTGAGTCAATGTGAACCATTGAAAGAATAAACTTTTCATAATCGCTGAAAAACTAATGTTTTTACTTCATTTTCTAATTTTAACAGCAAATTATTTTAGGTGTTCAGTTAGGGGCCGATTTTCAAGACTTTCGCTAGATCGGCTGCCAAAATTGTATTTTTCGTAAATTTTAAATTCCGTTTAAGAAGTGAATAAATTAATAGTGAAAAGTAAAAACACATAAACACAAATACTTAAGATGCGTTTAGATAATAGTTCAAAAAAACATCATGAGATATTTTTGAAGTATCAATTACTTTTTTTGAATAAAGTGAATTAGCGTAGTAGCGCATTTAAGTGCTTCAACTCAATAACGCAACCAAGGCCGTCTTTTGTACTCAATCGTACTTATCTCTTAAATTTGCACATGGTAAATCGGAGTCTGAAAGTTCCACATTGATATCATGTCATAAATTCTTGTGCACTGAAAAAAAGTTGTTTAATATTAAAACCATGTTATATCTAATGAAACACTGAAATTTGCTGCAATATTTTATTTAAAAATTTTAATTTACAAATTTTTTAAATATTTTTTATAAGTTTTTAACATTTCCAAAAGTTTTAGGACATTACAAAATGTTCTTAAAATTTGATTTGTGCCATTGATTTGGCTAAATGCTACAAAATTAGTTAAAAACTTGATTTAACACTCTCCGTATGATAGTACCTTACCTTCGGTATATGCAACTGCAAATAGAAAAAATAAAAAATTATTGAATGATTATATATTTTTATCACTTTTGTTTTTTTTTTTTTTTAAATAATAAATTATATTTGTCAACTATCAGAAAATTTATATAATATAAACTCGAAAAGTAGAGGATAGAAAAATTATAATACGTTGAAAAATGGCTTTGAAAGGTGCCAAAGGGGAGTTAGCAAATGATGTTAGAAACATTTTTGAATGAAGATTCTATCTAAAAAAGTTTGGATTAAGTCGGATAAAAAGATTTTTGCAGAATATATCCATTGGGTTGACCATTTCCTGAAAGTTTTTGTTGATTCATGTGGTGTCGTTATATATTATTTGAGAAGTTTTTAACAGCAAAATATCGCATTGGATAAGCTCGATCTTTTAAAAAGCTTTGAAAGAAAAATTGTGCATACTTTCGGATAATACGGATAAAAATTTTTTTATCCGAAACACCAATTAAGCAAAGCAAGTGACTCAACATACGAGATATTAAAATAAAATCATGCGTAATGAGCCATATCAAATCGTTCCTATACGCCCTTTGTCACGGCAACCGTGGAGTCTCAATTTTTTGAAATAAATCAAGTTTGAGTTTTATGGGCACAAATTATTTTTTTTTTGGGTCCTATGACTATCGGATTTCTTTCAACTAAGCATCGAATTAAAATCTGTGTTTCGTCTTTGACAATTCACCGTATAAATCCAATACTTACCGCTGTTCATATGCCAATCCGCCTCCAAACAATTCAGTCTATTATAGAAGGTACATAAACTACTGTGCGTACTGATTTTACCATTAATTACCGCACAAACTTTTGGTGGATTTTTGGATTTCCCACAAAAAACTTCACAAGTATCAAAAGTATGCATAGGACAGGCTCCTTTAGTGACGTGGATATCTGAAAATATAAAAAAGAATAAAAGTAAGAAAAATTTTACAATTTGTTGAACTCTTAAACAGAAAATGCCAACATTTGCCATATTTTGAATTACAAGCGATCTTAGAAAAATATTAAAAGCATTTATTAAAGGCTATAATAGGACTCAATGGCCGATTATACTAATATACTAATGGCCGACTCAATGACGATCCAGAGACACCCAGAATAGTTCTAGAAAGCATGATAACTTAATGTGAGTTCCGTTCCATATTTAGTTTATTCAGAGTTTCTTCTGACAGTTCCATTCCCTATAAAAACTCCTTATTCAAAATGTTACACCAAAATATCAATTGTTTATTTTTTCGTTTTTTGTTTTCGTTGGCAATTCAGCAAGTGCAAGCACATATGACTTATTCGTAATTGAACGAATAACTCCAAAACTTACCTATTCCCTCCATACGCTTTGCACATACTACTAAGTTATCAGATTCACACTTAGACGTGGTGAATTGATAATGTCCAAAATTGTTACAAACTTTATAATTGTCTCTACTGCTGGTACAGCTAATAGCACACTTAGTAGTTATAGACCCTTCGGCCAATCCACCAAATATAGCCAAAGTGGCAAAAATGGCAACAATATTCAAGACACGCATAATGAAAATTTAGATATAAATTTAACAGTTCACTTTAACAGTTAGTGACTTTATGATTTAAGTTTATAGAAATCAGCGTATTTATAGGAAAAAATATGCCTGGAAAAAACCAATCGTCAAAAGTACGTCAATGGAGTAACAAAACAACAACTGATTGAACAAACTGTTTGCTTAATAATAAAATTAAAAACAAAACTTAAAAAACGCATATTTTTGGAAAAACCATGGTTCGATGTTGTTAGGAAATGTCAACGGATAGAATAAATAACTAAAACAAATAATGAGTTAAGCAAAATAAATAGCCAAAAGTGTACAAACACATGTGGAATTAAGACTTCGAAAGCGTCACAGAACAAATTTCGGAGCTGTAAAATGCGATGAACGGCAAGGCCAATGAAAATCACCATATTTGGAGATGTTACGATCAAGAAAAATTTTTCGCAGTGCATCCATTATTTTTCGAGCAGTATGAGCCGTAATACCGTCTTGTTGAAACCATATTTCCTGCAATCCTTATCAATTTATCTTGGATATCACAGACTGTAATTGTGATACCCCTGGTATTTTCAAAAAAATAAGGCCCAGCGTTGAATTGGACCGTTACTTCGACCATGCAGTGACCTTGCGTGGAAGACAAGGCCTTAAGTAAGCTTGCCTTGGATTTTCAATTCTCCATAACCTATAATTTTGTTAATTTACTATTCCATTCAGCATGAAAGTATCGTCTTTGTCTGATATTAACAGTTTTGAAGCAAAATTCAAAGCCTATCGTTGTCATGATGAATACAAAATCTTCCTGATGACCAAGTCCGTCCTATTTTTTTCAATTTCTTGCTTAATTGCAGGCAGTAGAGATTTGAGTCAGGGGCGCACTCAGAAAAAAATTTAGGGGGATATTTTATATTTTGACGTGACGAAGTTACGTTTTACCGCGCAGGTTTCCAAAAAAGTTGAAAAAGGCATTTTTCAAAATTCATCGGCGTTGCATTGAATTGTTATTCGCTGAGTATAAGAGCTATGGTTAAAAAAATGGTACGACCGTAAAGGGTTGATTTTTTTTACTTCCTTATAAATCTTACTTACTTGCTTATCTAGCGCTTACAACCGTAGGTCAGTTAGGTTGTCAGTTGGAAACACCAAGCGTGGTCAGGTTATCCATGACCTGATCCTTCCAACGAAGATGTGGGCATCCTCTTCTGCGTTGACCACCACCGGGCACCGAATAGAATATTTTTTTCGCTGGAGCGTCGTTTTCCATTCGCTCAACATGACCTAGCCAGCGGAGCCGCTCGATTTTAATGCGCTAAACTATGTCGATGTCAGCGTACAGCTCATACAGCTCGTGGTTCCATCGAATTCGGTACTCGCCATTGACGCAGATTGGACCAAAGATTTATCGAAGGATCTTTCTCTCGAAGGCTCCCAAAGTCTTTTCATCAGAACTGCTCAACGTCCAGGTTTGTGCTGCATATAATAGGACGGGCATGATTAGTGACTTATAGAGCGTGAGTTTTGTTCGTCGAGAGAGGGCTCTGCTTCTCAATTGCCTACTTAGCCCAAAGTAACACCTGTTGGCAAGAGTTATCCTTCGTTTTATCTCAATACTAACATCGTTGAAAGAGTTAATGCTGGATCCCAGGTAGACGAAGTCCTTAACAACCTCGAAGGAGATGTTGTCAACAGTGACGTGGTTTCCAAGACGCTGGGACTGTTTATTTGTTGACACTAGGTATTTCGTCTTATCTGCATTCACTGCAAGACCCATTCGACTCGAATTCTTTCGCTAATCTGGAGAATGCTGCACTGACTTCGCGCGTATTATGGCCAATGATATCGATATCATCAGCATACGCCAGCAGCATAATACTTTTGTAGAATATCGTGCCACTGCGTCTCAAATCAGCAGCTCGGATGATCTTCTCCATCATTAGGTTGAAAAAGTCGCACGATAAGGAATCACCTTGTCTGAAACCTCGTTTGGTATCGAATGGAGGAGTGAGATCCTTCCCGATCTTAACTGTGCTGCTGGTGTTGCTCAGTGTCATTCTGCAAAGACGGATGAGCTTTGCAGGAATTCCAAATTCAGACATGGTGGAGTATAGATAATTCGTTATTGGACTGTCGAAGGCGGCTTTATAATCGACAAAAAGATGGTGTGTGTCGATCTGCTTTTCTAGGGTCTTCGCACTTGTTTCACCTAATACATTTTTTACAAGCATAGTACCTTTCGTTCGACCGACAGATATGTCCTTTATATAAGGACCATAGTCTTTATTAAGTTTTTTATGAATTCGCATAAATGGGGAATTATGTCGAAAGACAAATTGTGTTCGACTGCAAACACAGCTAGGTGAAGCTCAGTGTGCTTTATATTGGCCAGCAAAGAAGATGAGCTAGCAAAACTTGAAGAGATTGTCGCCTGCTTTTGCTGCAATTTTCCATTTGCTTCATGGCTTTTGGATTCGGCATGTCTTAGGACATCCGAAAGGTGCGACTTACCATGAATGTCGCAAATACCGCAATTATACACGCAAAGAAAAAAAACGTTTATCGCCAGTTTGCCGCAAACGAACTTCGTTTGTCGTGCTTGAAATCGTTTATTGCAAACAATTCAACAGTTGTCATAAACGTTGAACGAAAAATAAACAAAATTTTCAGTTGTGAGAAACGAGACATTAAGTTGCAGGAAATGAATTTCGTTTGTCATAAACGCGAGTGATTTTTAAATTGCAGCAATTGAAAACTTCGTTTTTCCCAACTGAAAATTTTGTTTATTTTTCCCTTCGTTGTATAAACATAACGCTTATAGTTTAGAGTTACTTTTTGGACAAATTGTTACTATATAAGGAAATTGGTAGTTTGCTTAATACGCGGACGAAGATAGCAACAGAGGTGGAATCCATAAGAAGACGGACGGACATAATGAGAAAGATTATTAATATAATAAATAATAATGACCGAAATAGCTTGCGGTTTATATATATAATATATATTTTTAAGTTGTGACAACTGAATATTCGTTTGCGGCAAATACAACTCGCAAACGAAGTTTAGTTGGTGAATTTTTCAGTTGTGGTAAACGAAAAATTTCTTTGTGTGTAGTATTCCTTGCCACGTCTACTAGGCTTAAGCCAGCCTTTGCATTTAGAATTTTCCTCCCAAGAATTTTGATAGTATCTTGTGTATATTTTGGTCTCCTTGAGCATTATATTTATTCAATGTTGGGATTTTTTTATTAAATAAAATGAAAAAAGATAGCTAGAATAGTTATATACCTTTAATTAGTTTAAAGAATAGTTTATATTTTTTTACCATCAATATTTAGCGCGTTGATTAGGCAATAGTTGAGTTAAAGCGAATGTCAAAAAGAAAAGCGAAGAAATCTACGTTGCCAACTACGCTTTTCAATGCAATGGGTACGTTCACTAATATAGAAATTTAGCAAAGATTTTGAAGCATATCAATATGGTACGATTTTATGATTTGATATTATTTTTTAATGAATTGAGCAAAACAAAAGTAAAATTTAATCAATTCCCCCCCAAATATTGACTAATTCCCACACTCCCCCTCGGGTCTTAATTCAGCCCTGATCGCAGCCCAATATTTGTGTCTCTCTATTACCAAAATGTGAGAGGACTACGCACAAAAACTTCCTCAGTATTCCTGAACTCTATGAAACTTCCCAATGATATATTTGCCGTCGCTGAAACTAATCTCTGCCAAGATTTCAAGGATCAAGAAGTTTTTGAGTCCGATTTTTTTAGTGTTCAGAGACGATGGACTAGACAAAGACGATCATTCCTCTGGCCGTAGAGTCCTTTTGGCAATTCATAATCGTTATGATTCAACGTAAGTTCAGAATTCACATACTGCAAATTTTGAAATTATTTGTGCCAAAATCAGTACCGCTAAGCGTTATATTCGCTGTTATATTCGCCCGTCTCAACCAACGACTGGCTATCAGTTGGCAGTAGATGCTATAGATTCTATTTTAGATCTCATGGATCCATTTGATACCGTAATATTTTTGGGTGACTTCAACCTCCCTAATCTTCAGTGGGTTTTATCAGATGATGAATGTCATTTCTTCCCTTCAAATCCAATATCTGAAAAAGAAATTCACAGATATTGGAAAAGAAAGTTAAGTGGAGTAACTAACTATATGGGTAGACAACTAGACCTTGTTTTTTCATCAGAAGTTGAAAATTGTGCAGTTTCTGCATGCAACCACCTACTCTCAACACTGGATCAGTATCATCCACCTCTTTCAATTACCTTTTCCTACAATAATACTAACATAAACACACACTCCGAGCACTTGTACAATTTTAACTTTTGGAAAACGGATTTTGAAAAATTAGAATCACTTCTCGGTGGCATTGAGTTCCCTAACGTTTTTGAAAGTGCTAATGAAGACATCGACAATGCTGTCGGCTTTTTCTATGGCATAATGTTTAACTGCTTCACACAATCTGTTCCTTTTACAAGGCAGAAGAGCTTTTCGTCTTCGCCTCCCTGGGATAATAAAGAGCGACGTTCACTTCGGAATAAAAGAAACAAACTTTGGCGTACATATTTAATATCTAGATCTTCTGCTGACTTCACGAGAAACCTTAACGTTTACAACCATTTTTCTTATCTTTGTGATCATCTTTATGGACCCTATCTAAACAATATCCAAACCATACTTATCACTGATCCAAAAGAGTTTTACCAGTTCATTAACCCATTTACAACCGCTCCTAAACCGCTTGATGAAAATCAATGAAACTTTATACAGATGCTATTTACATAAAATAAAAAGTTAACTTTTAAAATTTTTTTTTATCTCATCAGGTTTGGTCTGTAGAGAGTGGTCGATTTTTCGACCACTGCACTATGGTCCAGCCGATCACTTTTATTGGCCAAAACTCAATTTTTTTACGATCATTAAATGAATTTTGTTTAAGAGAATCTTATAGCTAACACTTAGAGACAACTAAATTCATATTTTGTTTTATTGAGCGGCAGTTTACCGTTATGTAACAAACCATCGAAGTTGATTCTCTTAAAGTGTTTACAAATAGAATTCCGTGTGCTTTTGTTTTAGTGTCTAGTTCAAGTTGCGTCTACGAACGATAAGCACGTGTTTAGGGAAACCAAAAATATGGATAACGAAGGTGACAGTGAGTATTTTAATTATATAATAGAAAACATTAAATAGAAAAATGTGTTGGTGCAAATATTTTACTTGTGCTTTTGGGATAAATTTTGGGTTTTTTTTTTTTTTTTTTTAATTCATACAAGCTTTTAAAATTTTCTCTAGACTTCTGAAGCATAAAAACAAAAACCAAAATTAGAAAAGATAGTTTTGTACATTTTGAACAAGCATCAATGCGCAGTTTTGTGCACTTTTTAAGGAAAAAAAATTTCTTTCAGACTACTTCAGTTTGCAAAATTCTGAACTATTTAATATTTGGCTGACAAAAGAGAAGAGAGGAGGTGAAAAGGGCGCTCTGTTGAATTATGTTATAAACAAAAGTGGATGTGAGGTCATACAAGCAGATTTAAATCATCAGTTGTCAAAAAAAATTGAGCCTTTTTTGCATTAATTTGGCAGCAAAGTGGACAAAATGTCACAGAAATTTGAATTTTTTTCAAGCAAAGTATTCGGATTGGCTAAACTCAAAACAGTCTTCAATATAAATATAACCACGACAATGTCTACCCCAGAAGTGGAGTGTCAAATGAACGTCAGTTCACATGGAACTGGGCGCCCACAACTACCGTATTCTGAGAAAACTAAACGCAGCAAAAGAAGACAGGCTGCAGACTTGTCAATTTCTCAGAGCAACGAAACGGTTCTGCTAGTTCGGGCAGCAGTAATTTCGGCTCGAAAAGAAGGTCACGTAGATTTAGCTATCGTTTTAAAAGAAACAATCGAGAGTCCATCAAGACCTTCAAAAATTCGAAAGAAATGCACGCAAGAGGTAAAAACACCCACGGCCATGACAGCAGAGGAAGCGTTAGCGTTTCTCCTTGAAAATAATTTTTCTAAGCGACAATACTGCAGTATTCGCAATGAATGCGTGCAACGCTTTCCTCCTTACAACCACATTTTAGAATATAAAAGAAAATGCAGACCAAGTGGAATAGTTCTCAGCGAAAAATGTGCAAGAGTTCCATTAAATATGTTGTTAATTCATACTGCTTCATGAATTGGAGACTGAAGAAACTTCAGATAAAAGTGATACTTCGGATTATGAATATGACGAAAATCAAGAAAAAGGATATGAATCTGACAATTTAGTATTAGAAAACGAATTGAATATAAACGGAAGTGGAAATTAAATAAAAATTGAGAATGAATTTTACACACTAAATTAAAAAAAAAATATTTTAAACAAAATATAATTTGAAATTTAAAAAAACCATAAAATACTATTTTTAATTCTGTCTATCACTTGAAATTGAAACCAAACAATTTTACTAAGTAAACAAAATATAATTTGAAATTTAAAAAACCAAAAATTATAATTTTTCAATCTGTATATCACTTGAAATTGAAACCAGAATATTTTAGTAAGTATTATATTTTAGTAGAAGTTATATTCCACGCCCACTGATCCAATCCCGCCCATTTTTGGTTGGGTCACGAATTTTGCTGTGTTACTCATCTACACAAATTTTCAAGGCATCGCTGCATCTTTCATCCAGATATTGCATTCTCAAAAATAGGGTCGAATGGGTGGTGCCACGCCCCCTTTTCCAAAAAAATTATAGCCTATGTTACTCTCCAGGTGATTCTGAAGATTCCCTGAAAATTTCATCAAAATCGGTCCAGCTGTTTTGTATCAAATAGTTTTGGCCAAGAAAAGTGATCGGCTGGACCATAGTGCACTGGTCGGTGCACAATATATTGATTTTTATTGCTTAAAATATTTTTATTTTGTTAAATATTTTGATAGTTGGTTATTGATTATTATTATTAAATATTGGTTATCATTTTTGATTTTTAATATTACAAAAATTTATAATTTGTAGAATATATTAAAATATTTTGTGTGAACAGCCATCACATTTTGAGCATTTGAAAAAATAATATATATGAAAAACGCGGCAACGTCGAGGTTTTCCAGCTTTTATGATGCCATGGTAGGTTATATAATAATACTACTTTTTGCCGCATACTCGGATTCGGTAGTTGCTAATGGCATTGTCAAATAAATCGACGCCTCCCATTCGCTTGTTATACGCTTGAGTAATATGTCGCATTTTGGATAGTAGTCATTTTTCTTGCTTTCCAATCCAATCGCTTAATATAATGCATAGGTTCAATCCCTTCGTGGTTTGATACAATTGTGACGGCAAAGTTATCATTCCAACGAGCCATCAACAATTTATTGGTCTTGGTTTGTATAAAATCCAATGAACCCCGCTTCTTATTTTCCTTTTCTCCAATATCCATTAGTGGAGCGCTATTAGTTCGGTTGTTTCTAATGGTGCGGGTGCAGAAATAATTCATCTAATATTCGAGACATCAATCGATGAGTCGTAAAGAAGTTATCGAATGCAACACAATGTTGATAAGGTTGCTCCACTTAATCAACAGCTTTAGAACGACTGTTTCTCCCAATCCATGATCGAAGTAAGCTGGATCCGTAACTGCATTAGCACCACCATACGAAATGAAAGAATATAAGTAGCCTTCGGCCAAGCACAAAACCCAGTACTTAAATCCAAAACGGATTGGCTTTCCTTTCATTAAAATTTAGGCAATAATAGTAGGCAATCATTTGTTCGTCAATGGATAAGTTATAAGAAAACAATCCAAACTGCATGCATTTCTCATTCATCAAATCATTCAAGGTCGTCACTTTGGAGAATTTGTCACTTGTATTTAATTAACGATTATCGCAGTGATGGAAATATTGTTTCAAGAGCATAAAACGATTGCTCGGCATTGTCTTACGAACCAATGGGCATTCCAATGTCCCGTTCATTGACCAATAATTATTAATAATCGGCCGTGTACACAGGCGGTTACAAATAGTATATCGATAAATTTTCTTATTTTCATAGCATCTGCTGAAAACGAGGCGTCATTATTGTCTATGGCAGCATAGTCGATAGTGCACTTTACAATCTAGTCAATCACTCCATCGTCTATGAATAACTCAAATAATTGAACTGGAGAAAAACTACATAAAAATTGATACGAAATGTGTGAGCATGAAATGATTGATAAAAAAAATTAACAAGTATCCACGATTTCCTATCGTATTTTTTAACAGCTCCGCAGTTTTTTCTTTTTCAACGTCGACCTTTTTTGATGTTGACCACTTAGCAGAGGAAATATCCTTAGAACTTTTCTTTGCTCGCTTAGTCGGTTTATTACAGTGGTAATCGTCAGCATGGCCAACATCAACGTCGACAACATGGACAATTTCATCATCGTCAGCACGCTCAGGTTAGTTTCTGTCGGAATCATAAAATTCACAAAAAACCTCGATAGGGCCGACAACTTCACCAGGTGTTACAGCATTTGGATTATTTATAGTTAGCCCCTCTTCGTCGATATCGCCTACATCACTCAATTCATCGACTGTGTCCGGTGGCAATAACACCAAATCAATATTATCTGCATCACAAAAAAGTGTTGCAGCTTCATCCTCATCAACCAATTCTTCTATTTCCACTTTTGTTAAAAACTTTTTTACGATAGATACATTTTGCATCTCTTAAATAGGCAAACAATAAATCAATAGCACGGAATTGAACGAATTTTCGTATGCATTTTAGAAAAATAGGACTCTCCTGCTGAATAACTAACACAATCCACATACAGTCCACATACAGCCCACATACACAACCGGGGCAGTTTACAAACAGAGATTTTCCCTGTTTCAAATATGCTGATCAAAGCACAAAGGCCAATAAAACTTAAACAATGCATTTTTATATATCGTTTTCGACCAGTGGTCGAAAAATCGACCAATGGATTTCAAGCTCAGGTGTTTGCGTAAGTAAACCGCGGATCTGGCTCAAACTATTTTGAACCGACTTCAAAAAGGAGGAGGTTCTCAATTTCGTTGGTTTGTCCGCTTTTTTTTTTTTTTTTTTTTTAAATGTATGTACATCGATAACTCCTAAAGCACTTGCCCGATTTCCATAATTTTTTGTCAACAGATAGATATCATGAACGCGGAGGTCCTTTTTTAAAAAAGTGGGCGATATTCGACAAAGAGGTGTGTCAATTTAAGAAAAACACTGTATTTCAGTTAATATTGACACTAGGGTACTGAAATTTACAGTAAAAATACCGGGGTAGACACAATTATTACAAATTACGATCAAAAAAGTGGGCGTTATTTGACAAAGGGGTGTGGTCATATTAAAAAGACACTGTATCTCGAATAGTATTGACACTAGGGTACTGAAGTTTAGTACAGGGGTAGACACAATTTTAAAAAATTACTGTAAAGAAAGTAGGCGTTATTTGACAAAGGGGTGTGGCAATATTGAAAAAACACTGTATCTCGAATAGTATTGACACTAGGGTACTGAAATTTAGTACAGGGGTAGACACAATTTTTATAAATTACTGTAAAGAAAGTGGGCGTCATTCGACAAATGGGTGTGGCAATATTAGAAACACACTATATATCGAATAATATTGACACTAGGGTGCTGAAATTTAGTACATGGGTAGGTACAGTTACTACAAGTTACGGCCAAAAAAGTGGGCGTTATTCAACAAATGGGCGTGTCAATATTATAAAAATACTATATCTTAGTTAATATTGACACTAGCGTATTAATATTTGGTATGCAGGTAGGTGGGTAGGTAGAATCATTAAAAAAGTTGGCGGGATTGTACACAGGCTGTGGCACTTTAAGGAAAGTACTATATTACGGTTAATATTGATACTTGGAAACTGAAATTTGGCACAGGGCTAGGTAGAATCATTATAAGGTACGGTAAATAAAGTGGGCGGGATTATATAAAGGGCGTGGCACTACTTGTAAAGAAATAGAAATGAAAAATACCCAACAAACTTTCAGGAATTAATAAAACAAATTTTTTATGAAAAAGTTTCATATTAGAAATTTTCCTCAAAAATACTATGACATAAATAATCTCCAAAAAGGAAGAAATAAAAACTTTTTAACAAAAAAAAAACCCCGACTTCAAAATCACTACAAAGTAAAAAATAATTTTAAATAAATTTTCCCATTTATTTCTTAGTCCAATTTTAAAAGTTATTTATATGTATTATAATATTGGAAATCTTATCATTATCATTTTTTCTATTTTGTTTTATTATCATCAATATATTAATTGCTTTATGAACATAAAAGCTTTAAAGGCGGCGCTAATCTTTGACACACAATCATGATCTTTTACCATTTCTGCACTATTTTAAACTTTTTCATTTGATGCTATGCTGCCTTGGTGACACTGTAGTAATTTTAAAAGCTTTGTACACATTAAATATCTCACTAAACTGGTTTGGGTGAGCTTGTAAAGCTCATATTGAATATGACATAGTGTGAAACAGCTGCACAAATAATGCATGGAACACATTGGCTACATTCAGCGTACTCAAAAATTGCCAACTGAAAGAAAAAAAATCGCTAAGAAGCTTTTATATTCTTAAAGTTAATAATATTTTTATGATAAAACAAATTAGAAAAAATTAAAATAAAAAGATGTCGAATAGTAAGATAAGCGCCGACTTCAGAGCTTTTATGTACATAAAGCAATTAATAGATTGATGATAATAAAACAAAATAAAAAAAATGAAAATGATAAGATTTCCAATATTATAATACATATAAATAGCTTTTAAAATATGACCAAGAAATGAATGGGAAAAGTTATTTAAAATTATTTCTTACTTTGTAGTGATTTTGAAGTCGGTTTTTTTTTTGTTAAAAAGTTTTTTTATTGTAAAATATAGTTGTTATATAAGATTTTATATAATGAACTTCTCTTTTCGATTTTGAAAAATATATTTTTCAATCTTTGCAATTTTTTTGTCTTCATCTTCTTGGAAATCGATTTGCGCGAGTGCAGCTAAAAACAAGTAAAAATTGAAACAATTGTGTTGCTTTAGCAGTTCCCACCGCGTCCCGATGATGTTTTGAATTTTTTTTTTTCCTTTTTATTAATGAAGTCTAAGAATTAACCTTTTTACCATTTTTTTAGTCATAGCTCTTATACTCAGCGAGTGCCAATTCAATGCAACGCTCATTTATTTTGAAAAAATGCATTTTTGAACTTTTTTGGAAACCTGCGCGGTAAAACGTAACTTCGTCACGTCAAAAAATAAATTGAATTATCGATCTCTAGTTGTCAAAAAATGAATTAAATTCAAAAATAGCAAAACAAAATAGCTGGTAAACCCCGGCTTATACACGTTAAGAGTTGACGGTCAACTCCTGCATTTGTTAATGAGAGATAAATATATCGACTCATAACCGCCAAAATATCTTAAGCGCCAAAAAGAAAATTTTACAGGAGAAGGTTTTTTTTAATTATCTTTGCTATTAATTTTATCTTTTATCTCTTATCTCTTTGCTATTAATTTTATTTTAATAATTTTATCTCTTATATTGATTAATTTCTTTTAGAGAATTTCATCTTAAGCGACACTTTGCTGTCATGAAAAATGTAAACAAACATGTAGTGTGTACTTAAGCTAAAATTGCTTTTGGTTTAAATTCATAATCTAAGTTCGTACACCTATGAAATTTTGACAGACGATGTAAACCATCGCAAATTATCGATTTTCATCAAAAAACATAAATCGGATTAAGTATGTCGCTTAAGATATTTTGGCGGTTATGAGTCGATATGTATACTAACAAAAAAATTATGACGATTGTAAATCATTTGAAAATTTTTTAATTTTTTTATTTTGGGAATGGGTAAATTTTCTCCGAAAGTGGTAAATTTTTTCACAAATAGTGGTAAATTTCAGTTCCTCTCTCTGGCAACACTGGTCATCAGTGCCGTTATTTTCAACGCTCTCTGAACGATTTCGAAGAAAATATGTATACAGTGAATCAAAAAAGTTTAGAAACAAAACAGTTTCTTTAAAATATTTATTCAATTTTTACTCTTTTAACACAAAACTAAAAATATTTTTACATATTTAATATTTCATATATATTTTTAACGCAACATCAAAAATTCAAACCAAAAACAACTTTCTTATCACTACAAATGAAAAAAGAAACAAAAAACTAAACATTTCATAGCCAAAAAAGTTTAGGAACATTTGTGCTTTTGATTGAACTTTGCATTGCTTCGTTTGAAAAAAGCTTTAAGATAACGGGATCTAAAGTCTTTAGCTATAAAGGTCACTAATATACGCATCAGTCACTCGCTTTTTTGTAATAAACGCAGATTATTTGTCTTTCTGTCTTAAAAATGGGAAAAAATACCGAAATCTCACTGGACGTTCGTAAATTAATTCTAAGGCTATATTTTCAAAATAATAAAGTGCGAGATATTGGCTAAATAATCGGGAGAAGCCATTCTAGTGTTCATACAATTATAAATAAATATTTATACACGGGATCATTACAACCAAAACTTCGATCTGGTCGGCCAAGTTCTTTAATAGCGCGCCATGAACGAGTTATTTTGTCAGAAATAAAAGCAACTCCAAACGTTTCTGCTCCGAAGATTGCTGCGACACTAGAGAAATTTCATGATGTCCACGTAAATACCCAAACAGTTCGAAATAAGCTCCATAAGGCTGGCTATCATAGTAAAGTTGCTCGAAAAAAACCTTTCATAAATAAGCGAAATGCGGATAAACGCTTAGAGTACGCAAAAAATTACATCAACCAATCGGAACAGTTTTGGAGAACTGTGGTATTCAGTGACGAGTCGAAATACAACATTTTTGGTTCGGACGGACGTCGTATGGTGTGGAGAAAGGCAAATACGGAGTTCAATAAAGAAAACATTCAAGCAACAATAAAACATGGAGGCGGTAGTGTGATGGTGTGCTAATGTGTTTCAGCAGCTGGCGTGGGAAACTTGAAGTTCATTGAAGGAGTAATGAATAAAGAACATATTTAGCCATTTTGAGAGAAAATTTGCTCCAAATTATGAACAAAATGGGGCTAGATGAAATCAGTTTCTTTTTCCAACAAGATAATGACCCCAAGCACAAGTCGCGTTTGGTCATGGAATGGCTGCTTTTCAAAGTCCCACACCAGCTGCATACACCCCACAACCTCCAGATCTCAACATAATTGAAAATGTGTGGGACCTTATTGAAAAAAGGATCAGGCACCATCATATTACATCCAACGAGTCGCTTAAACAAGCCATATTAGAAGAATGGAATGCAAATACCCCAGAAGACCTCGAAAAACTATCTTTTGGAATGAAAAATAGACTCCAAGCGGCTCTTGATGCGAAAGGCTATCAAAAGAACTACTAAAATATTAACAAAGTAGTTTTTCTTTAATTTTTCTGTATAACGTTTAATTTGTTTCTAAACTTTTTTGGCCATGAAATAATGTTCTTTATGTTGTTTTTTAATTTCTTTAACAATTAATAACTTGTACGAATATTGTAATTGTTTTTGATTTCATTTTTTTGTTATTGTGTTGTGAATATATATAGAATAAAAATATATAAACAAAATTTGTGCAACAGCTTAAAAAGTGTAAAATTTCAATGATTGTTTGAGAGAAAATGTTTTGTTTCTAAACTTTTTTGATTCACTGTATGTACAAAGCATCATTAGTGATGTGCACAACAGATAGTCGAAATAAAGTGAAACAAATGCTAGTTCTGTTGGAAGTTTTTAGCTAAAGAAAAGTTTTTGTGTAATGGGAGCGTAGACTTACGACACTTAGTGTAAGTTGCTATCTTCACGACCTGATGTCGTCAGAATTTTATTATTTTATTTCTGTCGTACAGCCAAATATAAATCCTTCATTTTCTTTTTTACACATTTATCATACACTCTAAAAACAGATTGGTTAATCACTACAATAAATGTTATGCAATTTTACGTATTTATTGTCGTTTTATAAAAATTATCACGCCTCGCAGCGTGAGCTTTCAATACAGTAAAAAATTAACCGTTTTTTTGTTAATTTCTCTCTTTCCTGTCTTTTTCCCCGCTTTTTTTAGTGTGTTTTCGCTCATAAAATCATCCAAGAGAGAGAGAAATCTTGTTAATGCTGCAATAATTGCTGGCAACTGATTTCCTACATTAAATGTAGGTTGCATTTTTGTTAGAGTGTAGCTTATATACTTACTGAGAAGAAATTCAATGCAACTCCGTTCAGGCGCGGATACAGGGGGAGATAGAGGGGGTAATTACCCCCCACCCCCCAAGAACTTTTAAATTCTTTACTTTTTAATATTTTATTTGAAGTAAATAATTGTGCCCACAGCTTAAGGGTACTTTTATGTATACATACGCGATTTTGAAGGCTTTTTTGAAAGAATGCTACAAAAAACAGGTCAGAGATATTGATATAAAGTTTTTTTATTAATTTCAACAATTATTAAAGTATATAAAAAAAATTTTTTTTTTTTTAGTTTTGTGACGTCATTTGCGTTTAGGTGACGTTTTTATGAAGCGATGCGAGAAGAGTAGGACCATTTTGCTTGTAGAATAACATGATCTGTAGTCATCTGAAAAAAACAAAATATAATTATAAAACAAACTCTTACGTCGAGGTAGTGACTTCGAGTTTTTTTAAAGTTTTAAGTAGCATCTTTCAAAAACCAAATCTCTATAAGAATGCAGCAGAACGTTCAATAATAACTTAAAGATCACTGCTTGATAAAAAAAGAGAAAACGCAGAATCATATTTTAAGACAATATTTGCAGATGTGCAGGAATTACACGAGAGGTTAGGTATGTCAATTAATATATCTCGTATTGCTGGAAGACAAGTTCATCGTAGTCAGCGCTTCAACACCAGAAGACTACTTTCGAATTTCCATATTTGCACCATTACTAGATGATATAATTGCTGATATGGAGGCTCGTTTCAGCGAAAAAATTTTCCAAAAACTATATGTAAACAAAATCCTGCCAAACAAAATTAATAAGCACAACAATCAAAATTTGAACAATTTGTGTGTTAACTTTTCAAAGATAATAATTCCATTTTGTGGCGGTAATAAGGAACTAATTCCAATTCAATTATTTCATGAACTTCAAATTTGGCAGTGTAAATGGGCGAGCGAAACTAAGGTTAATGATATCAACACCGTTTTTACTCTTTGTGATATTGACATTTTTCCACTAATTTCTAAAACGTTTGCTATCTTTGCCACGCTTCCTATCAGTGTAGCAACAGCTGAGCGAAGTTTTTTTTAAACTGCGACGATTAATGATAACTAGTGTCAGCTGTGGCCGAAATTCGGCCATCTGTTTCTGCAAGGTAACGAAACTCAAGTTGTTTTTCACATAATAAATTGTTATTAATTTGCATGGAAATTCTTAGTGCTTTCCTTGACGCTATGAGGAAAATAGTGGTAAGGACAAAAAAGGAAGCCTATATGCGTCAATAACAAAAATTTATTCATCATATAATATTCATTTAAGGAAATAAAAAAATTAAAAGTAAAGTAAATAAAGTAAAAGTAGATAAACGGTAGAAAAGTATAACAAATAAATCAAGATAAATGATAATTCTCAAGATAATAGAAGCAAGCAGCAGTTTTTTTGTTTTTTAACGCTGAGAGATATTAAGAGAAAGCAACAACCACAACAACAACAACAACAACAACAACAACAATGCTACTCAGCTCTTTTTAAGTGTTTGCGTCACTCCCGCATTCTACACGTGCTTTTGTAAGCTACAGCAGCGATGTTCAACAGAGCTTTGTCGCTTTGTAGTTTCTCATTGTCCCAATGGTAAATAAAGCGTTTTACATTTGCTCAGTTTTACTTATCTTAATGACAACATATTCGAATAAAAATTATATTGTGCAAATCCTCTCCAAAATACTTATCCATCGATATAAGTATTATGTGAATATCTTGAAGATAACACAGAAAAAAGGGAACACAAACTTTTTGTTTGCCTATTAATATATAGATAAAAATGATAATTTATTGATGATAATAAAACAAATTAGAAAACATGGAAATGATAAGAATATTATAATACACATAAATAACTTTTAAAATTTGACCAAGAAATGAATGGGAAGAGTTATTTAAAATTATTTTTTACTTTGTAGTGATTTTGAAGTCGGGGTTTTTTTTTGTTAAAAAGTTTTTATTTCTTCCTTTTAGGAAAATTTCAAATATGAAACTTTTTTCATAAAAAATTTGTTTTATTAATTCCTGAAAGTTTGTTGGGTTTTTTTCCCATTTATGTCTCTTTATTTTTATTAAAGTGCCACCCCCTTTTATAATCGCGCCCACTTTATTGATCGTACTTTATAATGATTCTACCTAGTGCTTTGCCAAATTTCAGTTTCCAAGTATCAATATTAACTGATATATACTACTTTCCTTAAATAGCCACACCCTATGTACAATCCCGCCCACTTTTGTAATGATTCTATTTACCCACTTACCTGCACACAAAATATTAGTACGCTAGTGTCAATATTAACTGTGATATAGTATTTTAATAATATTGCCACACCCCTTTTTTGAATAACGCCCACCTTTTTGACCGAAATTTGTAGTAACTGTGCCTACCCATGTACTTAATTTCAGTACCCTAGTGTCAATATTATTCGACATACAGAGTTTTTCTAATATTGCCACACCCTTTTGTCAAATAACGCCCACTTTATTGACCGTAATTTGAAATAATTCTGCCTACCCCAGAATTTCTACTGTAAATTTCAGTGCTCTAGTGTCAATATTAACTGAAATACAGTGTTTTTCTAATAGTGACACGCCCCTTTGTCGAATATAGCCCACTTTTTAAAAAAAGGACCTCCACATTAATGGTACCTATCTGTTGACAAAAAATTAGGAAAATCAGACAAGTGCTTTAGGAGTTATCGATGTACATACATTTAAAAAAAAAAAACGGACAAACCAACGAACTTGAGAACCTCCTCCTTTTTGAAGTCGATTAAAAAAGAAGCACTGCGATGATTTTGTCACCATATCATAGTCGTAACGTCAGAACAATAAGTTTCATATTTCTTTAATTTTTTTTTTTTTATTGAAAAGTACTATGTGTTTTAATTGCACATACTTGAAAATATAATTGTGCAATGTATTTATACTGGAATGAACGTGAAAAATTTTAACTGCCACCATACAAAAAAATATCGGGTCCTCCGGGCCATTTTTTTTTACAGATCTAGTGTATTTTGGTATCAGAAAATCCGAACAAAATATCAGAAAATGTTTTTTTTTATATTTCTGTGAAATTTTGAAATATTTTATTGAGGCACAACATATGTACCTCACGGCCTAAGGTACATACGTTTACTGTATGTTTACTGTGGATGACCGACAGATGGACATGGCAAAATCGACTCGGGTGATGATGCTGATCAAGAATATATAAACTTTTCTATACCTACCACGCTTCCTTATGGGCGTTACAAACGGAGTGACAAAATTAAAGTTTTTAAAATTAAATACCTAGTAAAAGGGGGTTTTTTTAATCGTGGGGGCATAAAAATGATGCGCTAAGGATAGATTTAGGTATGCCAGGCCATGCGGAATTGAACTACGTTTACAGATTTGCATTTCGAGGTACTAATTTTAAACTATGAACTATAATGTGTAATCAAATACTGGGGCACAAACGCTGTGCCTCAGAGCCTACGTGGACATTTTATTGAGGCACACCGTATGTGCCTCATGGCAGTTAACGTGTTAATTCCAAAATTAATTAAATTAAAGTTTTTATTTATTTTTTGTTAAGATATTATTCCAAAAAAAGGGAGAAACAAATAAATACGGAACTGAGAGTGTATGTGTCTGGGAAAAATGCTTCTTAAACAATTCGATAATTTCAATTCAAAAAAATACAATTTGTCTTTTTGTAAAAAGACAAAATTTTCTCAAATCGAAAATGTGTGTCTTTGATAATTTATCCCCCCCCCCAAGATTTTTTCCAGATCCGCCGCTGACGCCGTTGCGAACTTTACAGTAAGACGTTGCTAATCATGTCAAAAGATCAAACTAAATAAAATAGACAAAATAAGCTTGTTTAATTTATACAATTTTTTCTTTTTAATTCACTTAGTTTTTGGTCAATTTGGAGCATTCTTGAACAAAGGCAGGGAAGCCGGTAAAAGGAATTGTAAGTTCATTTGCCGCCGTGGACACACAAATGTTGGCACCTGTTCCAATAGTTGGTATGTTTTTAATTTGCTTCACAGTTTTTTGTACTTGGTTCTTCAAGGTCATGAATTTCTTCAATAACTTCCAGAAACATTTCCATCCAGTCTTCTTGCCATCATTGTTCTCTGAGCTGCTGCTGCTATTATTGCAGATATTTTCATTAACGTTAATGATATCGTTAGTAGTGCTAATAACAGCATTGCAGGAGTTGATAATAGTCTGCACCTGTTTAGTTGCTTCAACACCGCAGGCCTGAACATCGGTGATGAATTTCTGAGCAGCGACCTTCATGTTGACAGCACCTTTTATGGCGCAGTTAACACCCTTCAGTGTACGCAAGGTTTTCTTCAAAACCCAGTAAATGCCGCTAGTGAAAGTCTGCGAATCAATCTCATCAATGAAATCATCAGGAATGCTGTTAGCCTCTATCACTTCAATATCTAATTCATCAATGGGCTCAAAATCGACGGCAGAGTTGGCCTATTCAGAGAGATATTTCCAAACATTTAGCATTATTTGAGAACTGTAATGAACTAGCATATCGCAGAACTTACGGTGGTAGCCACAAAGCAGAGTCCAGCAATAAAAACAAAAGTGGTTAACTTCATGTTGAGTGTTAAACGTAGGTATATGACTTCAAATTAACAATTGAAGTTTTCGGAAGCCACTTGCACCTTTTTATACTACTTTTGTCTATCTACGATGAACAATCACCGCCTCGATTTATCGCAGTCAATGCAATTGAAATTATCAGGGCTTTGTTAACAAAGAATACTTTAAGCTCATAAGGAATTATAAGCATAACGGTTGTTGGTGTTTAAATGTGTTTTAAAGCAATACACTACATTGTATTGATGTATTAGTTTCAAAGGATTAACAATGGGTAAAAATTTGAAAAAAATGTTTGCCTGGTTTTTGATAAAAGTATCTAAATGCACTTCAGTCATCACAACCGTACACTATATGTTTGCTTAATTTGAAATAGAGTTTTGACCCAACAGATAATACTGACTATTTAACATTTTTTACTTTCGATAAGCTCTCCTACACTGAATAAAACGATATACAGCGTGGTCCCTAATAACTTTCGCATCTAAATTTTGAAATAAAAAAAAACGAGTTTGCATTTTGAGCCAACAACATGTTTTCTGTATTTGTTGTAATGTTGGCTAACATTAGTAGTTTTTAAGTTCAAATCGATCTCCTTTCATTTTTTTCACAAGCTTCAAACGTTTTGGGAAACTTGCACAGGCGGCACGGATGACTTCTTCCGTTATTTGGTTCCAAATTCTCTGCAAATGGCTTTTGAATTGCCCAACATGTATCCCCGTATGCAAAAATCCAGTGGATTCAGATCCGGAGAAGATGGAGACCAGTTCTAAACAGTGCCACGATCCTCGCCCAAAGCCCATTAAATGTTGCCAGTGGAACGGTAACATTGTAAATTGAGGTCGATTACGAAATTCCGAGTTTCTACGATCTATAATTCCAAAGCTATTCGTTGTCGCAAATTTGGATTTTATGGAAGGTTCCACATCCTGTTGTCCAATGCCTGTCCAATTGGTTCGATCGACATCAAACTACACAGGAACACATTCTCAAGACTTTGCTGCAATTTTCCTTTAAATTTCATAAAAATTGGGTTAGCGGTTTCGGAGTCTATACCTGTCATACACTCCCACATTAGACCGTCTTGAAAAAATAAATTTCTCTGCACACCCGCTAATATGAAGCGTTATTGAAAGAAAGTTTCGAAAAGTTTTTTTATTTTTTGTCCGAACGTAGGGGTCGCGCAAAGAAAAAATTTTAAAATTTTCCCTACGTTTTTGCAAAAATATTAAAAAAAAATTTTTTAATATTTTTAGTGGAAATTGTGAAAAAATTTCTTAGTAAAAATTTAATGATTTTTTACGGGCTTTTCATTTCTGAAATCAAAATGACACCTTAAGATGGTAGAAACTGAGGTCGGTGGGTCAGTACTATAAGGGGTCAACTGAGGTCAATGAGTCATAGAGACAAAAAAATAGGCCTTCCTAAGACAAAAATATAAACATATCCTTCTTTAAGACCGACCAAAATTTTTTCGAAACTTTCTTTTAATAATGCTTCAGATTAGCTGGTGTGCGGCGACATTTTTTTTTTCCTATATGACCAAAGGGTCTAACCCACATATTTACATACATCTATTTTTATATAATACTAGCTTTTTCCCGGCGCGCGTTGCTGCACCCAGCAATTATATCGCAACATAATAATTATATTCGAAACTTTTCTTAGACCTATAGTTTAACACAACTGTCATTTTCCACTGCCCGTTACAGTTTCCCAGTAGCTGGAGATCACCAAATAGTAACTCCATTTTGAGTTTGTATGCAAATACTGCTACTTTTACTTTCAAAGCTATTCGATAATACAAATTTTAATGAATGGGCGGAGCCACACCCCCTTATATAATGCCCATCCCAGTTTTCTAGTCGATGGACGTTGTCCAGTTTTAGTACAGTTGCCGACAGTGAGCATACAAACTACATTATCAAAATGTACCAAATCGACGAAAACCGTAGGAAATATAGCATTTTTATTGATTTGTGGGCGGTAAAAGGGGGTGTGACAGAAATTTAAACCATCTCGTACTTGAAAAAAATGTACTGCCAAGATTTTAGCTCTATCGGCTCAGTAATTTTGAAGTTTCCAGCCATCACACAGACAGCGTTTTGCTTTTTGTATATATATTTTGGATAAACATTATTGGCTATAAGTTTATTTCTTTTATAATTCTTAAAAAACATATTTTTTAAGAATTATATTGTGAGCTTAATGCCAAATAATTCATGAAGCAACAGGTTGCTACAACAACAAAGTTCTTTGCAGAACTTAAACCAAGCTGACTAGACCATGGTTTCGTCGGACGCTACTCCGACTCATCAGTAGTCTCAGTGGTTCTAGCAGTCCACTAACTTTGACAAGCTAATAGGCGCAAGATCAATAAAACCAAAGAGGAATTATAGAAGCGCTATACTTTGTCAAAGCAATGTTTTTCTACTCTTTTGCTAGTCGCAAAATTTCAAAAAGTTGACTGCATTGATTCTGCAAAGATTTTGTTGTTGCGCTTTTTTGTTTTTAACTTATTATAACTTTTGATTGGTAAGAGATACTGAGATAATTATTTTTAATAAATTATTATTTTAGCTTGTAAATTTATTCAAAAATATGAAACCACAATATTGGAAAAAAAATTTCTTCAAAAAAATCAAGGGGTAGGCCTTGTTTTTTTAATCACAAAAATGGTTTTTAATTTTTGCGTAAAATTGAAATAACTTTTGCTGTTATAATTTTTTAATAGAGTTGAAAATTGACGAATTTGAATTTAAATTATTTTTACAACAAAAACAAATTTTGAGCTTATTTTTGAGGAAAACTCCAAAATTTCAGACCTTTTTTGAAAAAAATATATAAAATATATATGTATACTCAACTAACGGTATTTTTGCAATAAGGTTTTCATAGTAGTTTGATGAAGCTTTAAGGCAAAAAAAATTTAACAAAATTTATAAAAAAGCAGCAGAGATATTTGAATCGAAAATCACAAAATTAAATATCTGATTGTTTTTTTCTCATTTTTGAGACCAGTGATCGGCAAAAGCGTGCCCGCGGGCAACGCATCAGTATTAGTGCCTTATGCATGTGAAGCCGAAGCTAAATAAACGAACTTCAGTCTTATGCCAACTGTCGAGTGAGCAATTTCGCGTCGCATGCTTTCTTCAGATTTTTTTTTTGCTTCAGCAAATTTGCGTGTTTATTTTCAGCCACATGCAAGCTGTCGCATAGAGAGGGTGCTTACACTGTTAAAAGAAAGTATAAGCCGTTCATATTGAATCAGAAAATATTAGCATTTTTTTATAATATACCTTATTTTTTATTTTAAATAACATGTTTGAGGTTGAATGGGAAAAAGAATTTCTTTTTTACTGAGAATTTCTCAGAATTGGCAGAAGGCTTAATATGTGGACATAAAGTTACCAAGAAAAAGTATATTGTCGAAAGACACCATTGTTGTTGTTGTTGTTGTTGTTGTTGTTGTTGTTGTTGTTGTTGTTGTTGTTGTTGTTGTTGTTGTTGTTGTTGTTGTTGTTGTTGTTATTAAAACGTATGTAAAATTTACATATACATACATATATATGCATAACAGTTGCTTTCATTTTTGTCGTATATATATTTGGTATATACAAATATATTACATTTTGTATATAATATATACAAAGATATATTTGTTTGCTAGTATTTAAATTTTTAATTGAATTTAATATATATTTAAGTTCTTTACTGCAGGAAAAGCAATAAATTCATTCTTTTCCGAAATATTTGTTTCCATTTATTAGGCATAAAATTTAATTACATTTATTTTTAATCAACATAAAAATTTATAAGCACAACAAATTCAAGACCAAATATATCAAACAAAAAATTCTACGTCAACACTTACGATACTATCGAAACTGTGTTTTTTTTTTGTGAAATTATCGGCACGAATGTTTTCTTTTCAACGTGCAATTTGCCTCAGTGTACGCACATCGTTACATTAAAATACGAAGCATTGTATGGTTGTGTGCGTTGCCGACCACTGGATAGCAGCAAAACACTCAGCGTACATGGAACCCACTGTATACCACTTTTCATTCTAATCGCATAAGTAGTTTGTGAGTTTTAGGCAGTTTTTTAAAAAATTTGTACTACAGCGCCCTCTGGTGTTCAAGGTGGATCAAAATTGATAGCCCACAAACACGCACCGTACCAAAAAACTTCTATACACAAATTTTCATGCTAATCGGATGAGTAGTTTAGGAGTCTATTGCGGCCTTACAAACATAATTTCCTTTTTTATATATATAGAGGACTAGTGATTCCCAGTGCTCGTTGCTACACCCAGCAAGTATATTGAAAAATAATAAGTAAATTCAAAACTTTTATTGGACCCTTAGTCTGACACCACGCTCATAGTTCACCGTCCGTTACACTAAGGGGAAAAAAATATGAAATTTATGCAAAAACTTTTTTAATTTATCCAAAAAGCGAGTCATTTTTGCACCAATAACGTATTTACTTAAATCGACTACGTAAATATTTAAAATTTATTTAAATACTTTTTTAATTAAATAAAATATTAAAATATTTAAACAGAATTAATAAAAAATATATTAAAATTATGCACGAATATATTTAAATATCTTTCAAATATTAACTATTTGAAAATAAAACTATCGCATTTAAGGAAAATTTATATAAAAATATGGAAATTGAAAAATAATTTATTTGAATATTTCCCACGAGCTGCGTCCATTAAATGCCATTTGGTGGTATATTTTATTTAATTTTTTACTTTTTTCGTTCTCTAATTTATGCTATTTTTGACAGTTGGTGCATTATTATGGCATCAAATGTCAAAAATAGTTTAAACTATAAAAAGAAAAAGTTAGATAGAATAAGAAGGAAATTATACAGGTAAATGACAACCGGTTCAAGACATTCTTGAGAAAATACCGAGTTGTAACTCCACCCTACATGATTTCATCATGCATCGCACTCACCATCGCACTCACAAATCATATTTGCCAAACAACCAGGCTATATTACCCTTGCAACATTAACAAAATGAGACCTATAAGAAACCTGCAACTGCAAGAAATAAACTGCAGGAACAGAGTGCGATGCTGTTGCTGCTTGTCGGCAGGGTTTAAATTGCTTTCAGCAAAACAGCAAAAGCAACGATAATTTTGCTGCGTAGTGCTACCTAAAGTTTTTAAAGACAAGCATATGCTGCTCATTTTACTTTGCTTTCTGAATCTTCGAAAGGCTAAGCAAAAGCAGCAGCACTAAAAAGAATTTGTTTTGCTGCGTAGTGCTACGAAAGCATAAGAAATTATTTTTGTGCTTTGATTTTCATTTTGCTTTTCTAATTTGTCGCAGCACTACGAAAGCAACAATTATGCGCTCTGCTTCGTTTTGCTTTCCGAAGCATTTTATTTTCATTCGGGATTTGCTTACATATCATCGTTTTTATGCTATATTTCAGAGACGTATGTCTTTTTGTAGTTGTTGTTTGTATAATATGCGTACTTGTACGCAGCCGCGAATGCTTGGTGTTGTTTTTGTTGTGTGTAACGGTTTTTTTATTGCATGAGTTTTAAAGAGATTGCAGAAATAAATTTGGATGCGCATATAAAATAGTTCTAGAACTTTTAAAGATAGATATATAATAAAACCGTTACACACAACAAAAACAACACCAAGCATTCGCGACTGCGTACAAGTGCGCATATTATAAAGGGTGATTTTTTTGAGGTTATGATTTTCATGCATTAGTATTTGACAGATCACGTGGGATTTCAGACATGGTGTCAAAGAGAAAGATGCTCAGTATGCTTTGACATTTCATCATTAATAGACTTACTAACGAGCAACGCTTGCAAATCATTGAATTTTATTACCAAAATCAGTGTTCGGTTCGAAATGTGTTTTATCGACAAATTTTGTTCAGCGATGAGGCTCATTTCTGGTTGAATGGCTACGTAAATAAGCAAAATTGCCGCATTTGGAGTGAAGAGCAACCAGAAGCCGTTCAAGAACTGGCCATGCATCCCGAAAAATGCACTGTTTGGTGTGGTTTGTACGCTGGTGGAATCATTGGACCGTATTTTTTCAAAGATGCTGTTGGACGCAACGTTACGGTGAATGGTGATCGCTATCGTTCGATGCTAACAAACTTTTTGTTGCCAAAAATGGAAGAACTGAACTTGGCTGACATGTGGTTTCAACAAGATGGCGCTACATGCCACACATCTCGCGATTCTATGGCCATTTTGAGGGAAAACTTTGGAGAACAATTAATCTCAAGAAATGGACCGGTAAGTTGGCCATCAAGATCATGCGATTTGACGCCTTTAGACTATTTTTTGTGGGGCTACGTCAAGTCTAAAGTCTACAGAAATAAGCCAGCAACTATTCCAGCTTTGGAAGACAACATTTCCGAAGAAATTCGGGCTATTCCGGCCGAAATGCTCGAAAAAGTTGCCCAAAATTGGACTTTCCGAATGGACCACCTAAGACGCAGCCGCGGTCAACATTTAAATGAAATTATCTTCAAAAAGTAAATGTCATGGACCAATCTAACGTTTCAAATAAAGAACCGATGAGATTTTGCAAATTTTATGCGTTTTTTTTAAAAAAAAAGTTATCAGGCACTTAAAAAATCACTCTTTACAAACAACAACGTACAAAAAGACATGCGTCTCTGAAATACAGCATAAAAACGATGACAAGTAAATCCCGAAAGCCAAACGAATGAAAATAAAATTGATCCGAAAGCAAAACGAAGCAAAGGGCATAATTGTTGCTTTCGTAGTGCTGCGACAAATTAGAAAAGCAAAATGAAAATCAAAGCACTAAAATAATGTGTTATGCTTTCGTAGCACTACGCAGCAAAACAAATTCTTTTTAGTGCTGCTGCTTTTGCTTAGCCTTTCGCAGATTTAGAAAGCAAAGCAAAATGAGCAGAATTTTGTTTGAGATAGTGCTTTCTGCTTTGGCTGTTGCTGTTTAATTTTCAATAAGCACAGCAAAGTAAAAGCAAAAGCAATTGAACGTTTTCAAGTTTTTTAAACACTGCTTGTCGGAATATGTGTGTACGTGTGCGATGCTGTTGCTGCTTGCTTGTATGGAATATGTGTGTACGTGTGTGGTAGAAATAAAATTTAAATACGGGAATAAAACGAGTTGTAAGGAGAACATTTGATTTATCTACGTAAATATTTAAATAAAATTTATACTCAGGCGTGGATAATGCTAATATGAGTTATTTCCCTTAGTGTATAGTTTCCCAGAAGCAGGACATCACTCGCATGCGGCAATTCCATTATGAGTTTCAGTGTTCGATGACTTTTACTTCCATAGGTAATAGGTATTCACCCCCTTTTCTAATGCACGTGCCAGTTTTCCGGTAGAAAGAATTTGGCAATTATTAATAGGGCTGTTCATGTTCGGTTTTTTCGAAGCTTCGAAGTATTCGAATATTGTTATATATAGTTTTTGAGGCGAAGCTTCAAATGTTACTATTCGAATAGGAAAAACTTCGAAGAATTCAATTCTTCGAGTATTCGAATGATATCCAGTTTGAAATAAATATTGTGTTACTACATCTATATATATAAAAAAGGAGCTTATGTTTGTAAGGCCGCAATAGACTTCTAAACTACTCATCTGATTAGCATTAAAATTTGTGTATAGAAGTTTTTTGGTACGGTGCGTGTTTGTGGGCTATCAATTTTGATCCACCTTGAACACCAGAGGGCGCTGTAGTACAAATTTTTTACAAAACTGCCTAAAACTCATAAACTGCTAATGCGATTAGAATGAAAAGTGGTATACAGTGAGTTTCATGTTTTCTGAGTGTTATGCTGCTATCGTTTTTGACCTATCTTGAACACCAGAGGGTGCTATAGTACAAAGTTTTTACAAAACCACCTAAAACTCGCAAACCGCTCATGCGATTAGAATAAAAATTGGTATATAGTAGTTTTCAGGTACGATGAGTTTTTTAACACTATCTTTTTTGACCCATCTTGGACACCAGATGGTGCTGTAGTATAAATTTTTTACAAAATCGCATATTTTTAGTTGTTTTCTTAGGTTACATATTCAAATATTTACAAAATATAAAATATTTCTTAAATTTAGTAAAATTAAAAAAATTTCCGTTAATTTGACATCAAAAACATGAACATATCTTGAAAACTATGAAAAATTTTACTACAACGATATATTTAATGCAACATCGTTGCTTAATAATGAGAAAAAAACAATCAGAAATTTAATTTTGTGACTTTCGATTCAAATATCTCCACTGCATTTGTATACATTTTGTTAAATTTTTTTTCTGTCTTAAAGCTTCATCAAAGTACTATGAAAACCTTATTGCAAAAATACCGTTAGTTGAGTATATATATATTAAATTTTTATTTCTAAAAAGGTCTAAAATTTTGGATTTTTCCTAAAAAAAAGGCTCAAAATTTGTTTTTGTTGTAAAACTAATTTAAATTCAAATTCACAAATTGTTAACTCTATTTAAAAGTTATAACATTTGTAAACAAAAGTTATTTCAATTATACGCAAAAATGAAAATCCATTTTTGTGATTCAAAAAACAAGGCCTACCCTAGATTTTTTTCGAACACAATTTTTTTTTTTTCCAATATTGTGTTTTTATATTTTTGTAAAAATATTAAAGCTAAGAAATTAATTTATTAGAGAAAATTATCTTAGTATCTCTTACCAATCAAAAGTTATAACCAATAATCTTTATCCAAAATATATATGGGTAATTCCATGAAATTTCGCCAAATCAGCGTCACCACGGGTCTCCGGAATCGCTGCGCCAGGTTGATCATCGACAGTTGGCATGAATACTAGATGATTTTCATAGATTTCAAATTTCGGAACCACCGCCCCTGCTCTACGGCACACTAGCAAAGCTCAAAAAACAGCTGTTTTAGGCCATGTGTTAAAAAAATCATATCTCGGCGTAGAAATAAGATTTCAAACTCGTTCTTACGCCATTCTCTTTGTAATAATACGTACGTTTTAGTAAAAAATTGCAAAACCCAAAGTAACGGACTATAAATGTATTATTCATTGTTATATGCATACGTATTTAAGCCTTTTTACAGCATTTTCTTGGGCTTATAACTTTGACGAACGATAGTATTTTCTAACTTCCCGGGTTGCATTTTGTTTGTTTACTCAATTTCCAACATTTTGCGACCCAGAACGATCGGTTTTGACCATTTATTGCCTAGTTATAGCGCTTTGAAGTTTGCATTTTTCTTCATTTTAGCCATTTTAGCCATTTTTACCTGCTTATATCTCGCTTCTACCTTGATTTTTTTTCAATCGATTCCCACCAAAATTTAGTTTCAAACACGCATAGTATGATCCAATAGGTCCGGGGGTGTTATTTCGATGTATTACATGCTAATGAGGCCAGGGAAATCTGCGCAAATCGAGTACATTTTTTTACCCCTATGTTTAAAAAACGTAAACGGGGTATATTAATTTTGTCACTCCGTTTGTAACGCCCATAAAGAGGCGTGGTAGGTATATAAAAGTATATATATTCTTGATCAGCATCACCACCCGAGTCGATTTAGCCATGTCCGTCTGTCTGTCCGTCTGTCCGTCTGTCGTCACGATTACAGCCGTAATTTTCAAGCTATCATCACGAAACTCGATATTTAAGCTTTTATTTAAAAAATAAAGGTCAAGTTCGAAAATGAGCCAAATCGGATCATAACCACGCCTACCTCCCATACAAAGTGACTTTATCAAAACGGTAATATCTCTTAGAATTCCACAAAAATTAATATATGAAATTGAAATTTTGCGTATGAAATTTGATATATAATATACACTCTGAGTATGAAATTCAACTAAATCAGGTGAAAACCACGCCTACCTCCCATACAAAGTGACTTTACCAAAAATGTAAAATTTCTTTAAATTCTCCAAAACTTAATATATGGACTTGAACTTTTGCATATGAACTTTGATATATAACTTGTACTTTGTGTATAAAATTCAACCAAATCGAGTGAAAACCACACCCACCTCCCATACAAAGGTGTCCCATATAAAAATATAACGAAAACGTTTTTACAGATAAACATTTTATTGATTAAAAAGCTGGATTCACTGAGCACCTTCAGCAAGTTTTTATGAAAATTAAAATAATAGCTGCATTCCCGTGGTCGTTGATCTAGAGCGCGGCTCTCTTTTATTCACAAAGCAAAAACAAAAATTACAACCAGTTCTTTTTCTGGATCTATTTCTGACAGCCAAGTTTAAAGCATTTTTTTAAAAAAAAACTAACAAAGTTGGCTAATTTAAACTATGCTGTTTTGTATTGTGATTGGTATACAAACAGCTGTTTCAAGACAATGGTCCAAATTGTTATAAAGTTGAACTAAAGTTGTTCTATTGAGATTTGATCTGATGCAGTGCCACGGGAATGCAGCTTATGTGAACCTTTTCCGTACGGGAGTGGTTATCACAAATAAAAAAATAAAAAACCAGTCAGAAATGATCTTCGACTGGTTCGAAGTTAAAATACCGAAATACCCCCACGACCGAACCACAGTATATTAAAAGTCTTAAGAAGCCAATAAAATCTTATGTATGGGAGGTAGGCGTGGTTTTCACTCGATTTCGTTGAATTATATACTCAGAGTGCATATTAAAGCTTATTTGCAAATTTTAAGTCCATATATTAATTATGTGGAATTAAAACAGATTTTACCTTTCTTGGTAAAGTACGTTGTAGGCGAGGTAAGCGTAGTTTTTACTCGATTTGGTTGAATTTCATACTCAGAGTGTATATTAGACATCAAAGCTCATATACAAAATTCAAGTCCATATATTAATGTTTGTGGAATTCTTAGAGATTTTACCATTTTGATAAAGTCACTTTGTATGGGAGGTAGGCGTGGTTATGATCCGATTTGGCTCATTTTCGAACTTGACCTTTATTTTTTAAATAAAAGCTTAAATATCGAGTTTCGTGATGATAGCTTGAAAATTACGGCTGTAATTGTGACGACAGACGGACAGACGGACAGACAGACGGACATGGCTAAATCGACTCGGGTGGTGATGCTGATCAAGAATATATATACTTTTATATACCTACCACGCCTCTTTATGGGCGTTACAAACGGAGTGACAAAATTAATATACCCCGTTTACGTTTTTTAAACATAGGGGTATAAAAATGTACTCGATTTGCGCAGATTTCCCTGGCCTCATTAGCATGTAATACATCGAAATAACACCCCCGGACCTATTGGATCATACTATGCGTGTTTGAAACTAAATTTTGGTGGGAATCGATTGAAAAAAAATCAAGGTAGAAGCGAGATAGAAGCAGGTAAAAATGGCTAAAATGAAGAAAAATGCAAACTTCAAAGCGCTATAACTAGGCAATAAATGGTCAAAACCGATCGTTCTGGGTCGCAAAATGTTGGAAATTGAGTAAACAAACAAAATGCAACCCGGGAAGTTAGAAAATACTATCGTTCGTCAAAGTTATAAGCCCAAGAAAATGCTGTAAAAAGGCTTAAATACGTATGCATATAACAATGAATAATACATTTATAGTCCGTTACTTTGGGTTTTGCAATTTTTTACTAAAACGTACGTATTATTACAAAGAGAATGGCGTAAGAACGAGTTTGAAATCTTATTTCTACGCCGAGATATGATTTTTTTAACACATGGCCTAAAACAGCTGTTTTTTGAGCTTTGCTAGTGTGCCGTAGAGCAGGGGCGGTGGTTCCGAAATTTGAAATCTATGAAAATCATCTAGTATTCATGCCAACTGTCGATGATCAACCTGGCGCAGCGATTCCGGAGACCCGTGGTGACGCTGATTTGGCGAAATTTCATGGAATTACCCATATACAAAAAGCAAAACGCTGTCTGTGTGATGGCTGAAAACTTCACAATTACTGAGAAACACAATTGCTGAAATTTTGGCAGCACATTTTTTTCAAGTACAAGATGGCTTAAATTTCTGTCACACCCCCTTTTACCGCACACAAATCAATAAATATGCTATATTTCCTACGGTTTCCGTCGATTTGGCTACATTTTTGTAATTTAGTTTGCATGCTCACTGTCGGCAACTGTACTAAAACTGGGTAATGTCCATCTACTAGAAAACTAGGATGAGCATTATATAGGAGGGTGTGGCTCCGCCCATACAGTTAAAATTTGTATTATCGAATAGCTTTGAAAGTAAAAGTAGCAATACTTACATACAAACTCAAAATGGAGTTACTATTTGGTGATCTCCTGCTACTGGGAAACTGTAACGGGCAGTGGAAAATAACAGTGGTGTCAAACTATGAGTCTAAGAAAAGTTTTGAATACACCTATTATGTTCCCATATAGTTGCAGGGTGCAGCAACGCGCGCCGGGAAAAGGCTAGTATTTATATATTTTAATTTGTGAATAATTTTTTATTGCTTTCTGAATGGGTAATTCATAGATGCAGAAAAAATGCTACTACTTGTTTCAGTCAGTTTTCAATGCGACATTGAACGCGTTTTATAAACGTAAGCTCTCTGAAATTAACTTAACCCATTTTATCCCAGAAGGGTATTTTTCTACCCCTGTACTAAAATACGGTTTCTATAAAACGCTTTACTACACGCAAGATATCACCAAATAAAAGCTCCATTCTGAGATTCAGTTTCCTTCTGCTTCCAAAGCAATTCGATCTTGAAAATTTAGCTTGTATGAGCGGAGCCTCTTAAAATGCCCGTCCGAGTTTTCTAGTAGAAGGACATCACTCAATAGTAATTCCATACTTAGTTTCGTTGTTATGCGACATTTGTAATAATGTAATAATGCCGAATTTGGCTTTCACTTGAAAAATTAAAAAAATAATCAGCGCTACGGTTATAAAGCCAAAAATGACTTTCTGCAAATGAAACATTGTTTTTGATTTCTTATCAACGCAATAATGTTATAAAGCCAATATGGTCTTAAACCTTTGGCCTTACAGCATCCCACCGTGTACTTACCTTTCTTCATGCTGGCGTTTTCTTTGTAAAAATTTTAGTTCTTTTAAAAAAATTGAATGCATAGCTATTTAGATGCGCACGAAGTGAACTCGTGGATCCATGCGACTGCAATACTCGCTCGCATACATTGCAAATCACTGATTGAGCATCAGAACTTTTAGTATATCACACAAAGTGTATCACACCGACACAAAAAATGTATGAAATATTTTTGAGTAAAAACTTCGAAGCTTCGAATTTTTTTACTGCCTATTATGTTGAACGAATAGTCAAGCTTCGAAGCTTCGTAAATCCGAAGTTTTTTTACTCTTCGAAGTTTTGAAACGAAGCTTCAAAAACTTCAAATAAGAATCATAGCCCTAATTATTAACTCCATACTGAGTTTCATTGTTATGCGACGTTTAGTTCCAAAGCTGTTCGATATCAAAAATTTGGCTTGTATGGTCGGAGATACACCCCCTAGATTATTGGCTATAAATTTTGATTTGTAAGAGATACTAAGATAATTTTTTCTAATAAATTACTTTTTTGGCTTGTAAATTTATTAAAAAATATAAAACCACAATATTGGGGAAAAAATTTTCTTCAAAATAGTCAAGGGTACCCCTAGTTTTCTTAATCACAAAAACGATTTTTAATTTTTGCGTAAAATTGAAACTACTTTTGCTTATAAGTATTATAGCTTTTGAAAAAAAAGTTGAAAATTTGCAATTTTTAATTTCAATTATTTTTACAACAAAAATAATTTTATATCGATAGCTTATATCGATAGCTTTTAATTGTAGAAATAATTATGCGAAATTTAAGGGCGATATTGCCTTTTTGCTGTAGTTATAGAGAATTTAATTTTCGGATCATTTTATTTTAAAAACTTCACAGCTTCCGAACGGTCAAATCGATTTTAATAATTTGCATCTCAAATGAAAGGTAAATTAGAGTTTTTTCAAATTATTTTCAGAAATATGCATAAATATTTTTTTTCATTATTTTTTGCACACATTTTTGTCTTACAATTCAGTTTTACTACTTTTCCCCGCCTTGCAAAAATCTGGAAAAAAATAAAAATGCGCATGAAATTGTTACAAAACGCAAACCGTTGAAAAAAAAGTGGAGAAACAATTGATTTATTCATAATTTAAAAAATACTGCAGCTGCGCGGTGCTACATTCCCTGACTACGGTCGCACCTGTCACTCTTACGCGCTCATGAACGTATTAGGATTAAATCCATGGTATAATAAAACAAGGTAGTATTGACAGAAGCTTGAGACAACATCTTCTGTCAAAAAAAAATACTCAAAAAGAGAGCGCTCACAATCGGCTATTGAAAACACAAACAATGTTGAAAACGTGGAAGTGAAAAAAACAACAACATCAGCAGCTGCAGATCAGTGTTGCCAGATTGAGGTAAATTTCCCTAGTTGAGGTAATTCTTAGCTCATTTTTTGGGCAGAGGTAAAAAAGGTAATTTTTGACCAAAACTGGTAAATTTTGAGAAAATAATACTTTTTGTAGACTTGTTAATTTTTTGCGTTATTGGCAGTACTGTTACCTCTCTAAACATACTCACAATCAGTTTAATATTTTTGTGAATAATCCTGTGTAACAAAAAAAAAAAAAAACAAATCTGAATTATCCATCTCTAGTTGCAGAAAAAAGACCCCTTTTACATTGGTCAATAATTGAAAGCAATTTTTCGAGTATGTACACTAAGGGAAATAACGCATATTAGCATTATCCACGCCTGAGTATACATTTTATTTAAATATTTACGTGGATAAATCAAATGTTTTCCTTACAACTCGTTTTTTTCCCGTATTTGAATTTTATTTATACCACACACGTACACACATATTCCATACAAGCAAGCAGCAACAGCATCGCACACGTACACACATATTCCGACAAGCAGCAACAGCATCGCACTCTGTTCCTGCAGTATATTTCTAGCAGTTGGAGGTCTTATAGTTCTCATAAAGTTAATGTTGCAAGAGTAATATAACCTGTAAGTTTGGCAAATATGTTTTGCGAGTGCGGTGCATGATAAAATCATGTAGGGTTGAGTGACAACTCGGTATTTTCTCAAGAAGTTCTTGAGCCGGTTGTCATTTACCTGCATAATTTCCTTCTTATTCTCTAGCTTACTTTTTGAAGTGAAACTTCTTAGGCGGCGCTTCGAAATTTGAACGAGAATATTGAGGAGTGAAATTTCAAGGTCAGTTTACTTCATTTCGTTACACGGTAGAGAAGAAAGATATGTTTTATAGTAGAGAGAATGAGAGAGATATACATTGTATAAAAGACTGAAAAAAATTTCTTTGTCAGCGCTGAGTATCGAACCTGCAATATGGGTATTATAAAGCCAACGTGCTATATGCAGGGCTAAAGTCTTCATGTAAAAATGTAGTCTACATACCAATTAATCAAACTACTTTTGCTGTAGATGCCCAGCGGGAAAATAAACAGCGCTCCTAGCGGGAAAATATAACAGCCTTATTCATAAACACATTTTAAAGGCAGTGTAACTTTAAACGGGCTTTAAACAAAAAAACGCTATTCATAAACATTTTCGCAACCATGTTTTTTGTTTGTCTTTTCGTTAATATCAAAGACATGCTCCATATGCGCCCTTTGCAGCATTTTTTTTATGTGGCGGCCATTGCAAATCCATTGGAATTCTTCATTTTTGTAGAGATTTTCTTTAGTTCAGCCACAAACCTTACAACATGAGCAGCGAATGAAAAAATGTTTATGAATAAAGCCAAGAATGATAGAAAAATAGATTGCGCAGATAGTAAAAATAATTTTCTACGATCTGCGCATCTACATTACGATAGACTTACGATATGAGCTTACGATATGGCTTTCTGTAAAGTCTTGTTAAAAATGTGAACAAATATGAAACAATGGCAAAAGATTCAAGAAACAAACTTGGTCTAGCGTGACGTCATGATCGTAAAAAATACTTTGTTCGTAGCTAGAAATGTCAAAATGAAAAGTAAACAACATAACGGACCTGCGCAATGCGTAATCTATTTTTCTATCATTCTTGAATAAAGCGTAGTATGCTGTAGAAACGAAAATTTCTTAGCATTTAATTCTACACCCGAACTATTAGTGTAGAGTCAAAAATGTTTGTATGGAGAAAAAAGTAACTACAGTACGACCTTGCTCAATGCAACTAATAGAAATTCGGGCAATTGACATAGTTAACGTTGAAGAAACGCAATTAAACTTCTAAACATAAAGCTTTATGTCTCTGAATCTTAGATATTGTGGGTTAATGCACTTTGTATCCTTAAATATTGTTTGAATAGATTTTTCATTAAAATGTATATTACAAGCAAAGAAGAACTGAAAGAATATAAGATAAAAGTTTATGCAAGTTTACGCAAATGCAAGTTGCGATAATTGTGCAATTCTTTTTTTTTAATGTTGCGTTTACTGACAATATACAACGATATACAGCCTTATTCAATAGATTTCCTTAAACAACCGTTCGACGCTTGTTTAGTTACGCATTGTTTGAGGCTTTACGCAGCCTCTACGCAATTTTGCTTAAGTTGTTATTCATAAACATTTTTTCATTCGCTGCTTAAAATATACACATTCAATAGTATGTTTAGTTTTTTTTTATTAAAAAAAAATTAATATTAAGGTAGATACAGCACTTTTTTTAGAGCGCTCTGTGAAAAAGCTGAAATGCGGTGACCAAGATTGCTCCTCCTAAATTCATCTGAAACAAAAAATTAATAATATTATTAAACTAGATACTTAAAACTCGTACTTGTCATAGCCGGACTTCCTAACGTAAAGTAACGATTTTCGACAAAAATTCGTCATTATTTTGCCTCCCACAAACAAAGTAAACAATAAGCTACGAAATGAAGCAATGAAGCTACGAAAAATAAATCCTATGACAAGTACGAGATTATTGTGAATAAAATAAGGCTTCAAAAAAATCAAAACGATCGGTTCACTGAGTTTCGAGAAATCTTAGCCTAATAGCCTTATTATATAATATAAGATTATATAAAATCTTAACTAATATTTTATTAGAATACTAACGTTGGTATGTATATCCTTAATTCAATATATGAATATAACCTCTATGAATTTAGCTCATATTACACATATTAAATTATTATTCATAATATTGCGATATAAAATTATATAGAAACCCAAATTCATGAAGTATGTATATGCTGTCGCCCATGACGCCAACTTAACACTGTGCGCAAGAAAAGTTGGAATAAGTTCTTTCAATAGATAACTATTTTATACATATCTTAGTTATATAATTTTATATCGAACTATTTACTATTAATAATAGTAAGTATAATGTTTTAGTTATCTTTTCACATTTAAAGTTTTGAACAAAAAAGTATTTATAAGGCTTAATTTTTTTAAAGCAAAAATAATAACTAAAATTTGTCCCATAGTTTTTGAGTACAAAATAACCGGTAATTTTTGATTTTTAGTTTTTAGGCAGAAATAAAAATGAAAGTTAAGATCAAGTTTACAGTTGAGGTAGATTTATTGTTGTGACATTGTTCTGTGAAACTCCTTATTAATATGCCAAAAAAAATTTTTGAAAAACAAATTTATAAATGCACCTGAAGCTCCCATTGGCAAAAAAATCGCTCATTGTAGTTATGTAAAATAAAAAAAATCCCTTTTTAAGAAATTATTCTCTTAATATGCGGAATATGCAACACTTGATTTTCTCACGATCATACTCTCGCTCTCAAACTTTCTATAAAGCTACGCTCTGAGTTTTCTCCCTAGTGCAGCGATGGGTTCTATTCCAGATAGAACTCTACGCCACGTTACGTTGCGTAGCTTTACGATTGCATAATCGAGCCTTTACACTAAAATCGTTCTTATTCTAGAAAAGAAAGAGTGTATACAAAGAAGAAGTTTCACTTCTTTACTGTATACACGGTATACTGTATCTTTTTTTGTCATTAGTTGATTTCCTAGATTTATTGGGTTTTTATTTTCGAGTGCCACTATGATAAAGTTCTGAAAGGTAGCAAAACATTCCCCTAGATAAAAAAAACACAGTTTCTTATGTTAAATACAAACAGCAAGATATATATTTAAATAGCTTCCATTATAAACAACAATGTAACAATAAATGTATAAAAAGTGTACTCTATAAATATCTCTCGAACGTAAAGAATCTCTAAGCATCGATTTATATGAAAAATAAAATAAAATAAATAATAAAACAGTGTCAATGTATATTTGTATGAATGTATGATTGTAAAAGCAGCACCTTAAAAGGTATATAAAAGTTAAGAATATATATTGCACCAAAAATCCCAGTTCTTTAAATAACGAATAAATTAAAATAAAATATCTGACAAAAAGTGAATTTTTCTCTTTGATCTTGTGTCAAGATCGTTAAAGATGGACAATAATTATGAAACTATAAAATATTTAGTTTAATCTTTAGATATAAAATATATGTATATTTATATATTTACTAAATTCATTAAAGTATGAATTATAAATAATAGTTTATACAGTTAAAACATTTAACTTAGTTTTTAAATCGCTTAAAATTAAAGTTTAGAGGAGAAATATAAGGATAAATTGTGGAGAAAGAGATTGTGTAAAAATTGAGCAAAAAACAAATGCAAAATTTAAATGAATTCTCATCTAGAAGTGTCATCGCACAGATCGCCTAGATCAGGCTTAGACGACTGTTGGTCTTTCTTAGCTGCGCACGCCAAGGTATGATGTTGTCATCATTTTCCTCGTCTCGCTCATTAGTTCTTGGTGGCTCCTCATCGTAAGATTTCTCGCTGCCGTGATTGTTATGTGACTGTGAATGTCCGTTCAGCTCCGTTGTGGAGTTGTTCTCCTTATTCGAGAGGTTATTGTTGCTCTGGTAGTGGACAATGTCAGTGGTACAGGAAACCATGCTGATGTTATCGATGGACATGGCACGGTTTTTCATGCGCCATGTTTCGGCAACGCGATGGTTCTCCTCCACCTTGGGCGTATAGATCGTGGCTCTTTAAATAGAAGAAAATTATTTTTTAACTATACCAATAAATCTGAATGGTGGGGTCGTCAACGCACTTACTTTAGTTTGATCTCTGTTTCCTCGCGTCTGGCTAGTAAGTCGCGCTTCCATTGCGGAATTTGGGAGAGGCGCCTGTTCTCTGCTTCCTTAGCCATGCGTTCTTCAAAGTCTTTCTTGGCTCGTTCTGCAGCCTTTTTGGCCATCATCTGGCGTTTCCAGTCTGGTATGACGTTGCCAGCCGGATCTTTATCAGGGATCTGTGAATAAATCTTTGACAACCTATGATATTTCCATTCAGTAGAGTTAGTACACACTTTGTCACCCACCTGATCTACATAGTTGTTGGCTGTGAACTGTTTCGTGACTTCCGAGTAGTGTTCGGAATCGTATTTGTTGGCCATCTGTTTTTCAACTTTCATCTTCTTAATGCCCGGAATGTCTTTGGAAATCTTTAGTTCCGCAATGAGGTCGGTCTTCAGATAGGTTTCGTTGGTCGAAGACAGGCATTGCATGCTGACACTGCGTGTTGGCATTTGGAAGGGTTTGGGAACGCTTTTAATATCGATGCGACGCAACTGTTACGAATAAAAATGGACATGTATTAAGATTCAATCATATGGAAGGTTTTCCACTTTTATTACCTGGACGCTATTCAGATCTTGTATGGAAATTGCTGAAAGTGGTTGGTGCTGTTTGCGTGAAGTTGTGTCCTGGCTGCTTGTTGCATGTGAGCTCATCGATTTCGTTGTATGAAGTTTTTCGTGATTTGGCATTGGTGGTGGCACGGGGAATGGTGGTGGCGGTGGCGGTTTTGGCGGTTCAAATGCTATCGGATGCTGATTCGAAACTTGTATTTGCATGTAGTCTTCGGTATCAGTGGACCTGGAGTAGAGAATAAAGAAAGAAGAAAGATGCCGATAAGTATCCTATGACTTCATCTTTCGAGTATTAGTACATAAAGAATTAAAGTAAGTAGTTGTTCAACTCTAAAATCTCTCGATGCTTTCCAAATTTGAGGGAGGTTTGAATGGCACAGTTATTTCTGACATGAAAGTTATTAGGATGATAATTGATAGTTTGAACATTCGCAAATTTTCTTCAACTTATAGGTACATTAACAAGAGATGTAGGGTTCCAAAGGCAGTTTTGTAAGCTATTGTTTTTGGATACATAATTTCCATGTGACTACTACATAATCCAATAAAAATTTAAGAGACTTTCAAACAATTGTTCCTTTTATTCAAGGAACGAGTTCTGCACAGCTTGTTGATGCACCCTATATTATCCATGGGAAAATTTTGCGAATCCGTGGACAAAATATTCAGTGTATAATGGCTAAATAAGAAAACAAAATTGGGACTTTTGTCCAGAAAAAACCGAAATAGAAAAGGATTGGCATAAGCTCTATGATAAAAGTAATGAAGTAGGAGGCAAAATCCCGGCGAAAGCGAGAGACATGCTAAAAAATTGGAAATAAGCTATTGAAAAGAGAACTAGTACTAGTAAATACCGTACTAATGTGCGTCTTGAGCGTGGGCCAAAAACCATTGAAGCAGTTTAGGAAAAGTACAGAGGAGAACCTATAAGTTTTGAATCTAACCTTTCTTTTTATGAGAAGCAATAGAGGCACAATTTTAAGCACTTAAAGAAAGTGCTGGATTCTAGTCACCATTAATAAAGTATAAGTCCAGGAGGAGATCCTGTCCAGTCCATAAGAAAATGATAAGTCCAGCCCAGGTGTCCACCCAAGCCTTGCTCTTCAAAAGAGCATTGGAGTTATTGTAGAAGTACGAATACAATGTCTCCAAGTTAGAAAAATCTATTAACATACCAGGGATACCGACAGATTTACGAACACTATGAATCCTAAATAAAAGTAAGAGAAAGCGAGTGCTTTCTGCTACTATGGATCCACATATTCAATACCTTTGAACCTACAGTCCTGCAAAGGATAGTATTCCCAAATAGTATTCCCATCCGTCCGTTCTAACATGACAACGACATGAAAAACGATCTTAGACAGCATATTCCTTGCACATTCAGATTTAGAAGCTGGTGCTCATGCCAAAAGGTATTGTTCCGTGGTCAAACCTTCAATCTTCTGATAAATAAGCCTACTTAACACAACAGGTTCGAGTCTTCGAGTGAGTGTTGTTACTACCAGCTCACTTAGAACTATCAAACGTGAAGGATAATTGCGCCAAGGAATATTGTCTGGAAACGTTGCACAACCGCAATAACTTTTAACTCAACTAAGTGGGAGAAGATTTTGGTTCTTCTCATGGAGTTTTGAGTACCATGGTACTTCTCGAAGGTAATAGCTAACTGCTATGATGAAAAAGTGATACGTACAATGACATCGGTTATATTTCACAAGGACCAGCTTTAGCTAATAAATGTTCTGGAACGTCTAGTGCATAAGTCGTCTTTACTAATTACCGTCAAGGTAGTCGACTTTGTGATTGACTTAGTGATTGTATAAGTAGTGAAAGTGGAGTGGAAGCCTTTTTGCGATTAGCACTATCAAGTGTTGGTTGAAGATAGTAGGGCTAAGCACGGGTGAAGAAAAGACTGATGCTGATGAGCAGCTTATTAAAGTACGATTATTTAAACTAAAAAAAAAAAAGGAATTGGGCTTTTCAGCTCTTGACAGGACATTAACCAAGGTTCGTATGATCAGTTGAGCGTGTTATTAGGTGTTGGTACACAAATGATCAATAACTCAACCTACGAGCTGTATGCCCACTGCGACATTAGCCGTTCATGTTCTCATCAAGACTATGTGGCACTATTTCCTCTCTGAGGCTTATCATTTTCCGCAGAGAAATAATGGTAGATAATTTTTTTTTAAGCTTTGAACCAGATGTAATACCTATTCAGTCAAGTCTACCTTGGTTCGAAACGGGGTTATAGATTAGTGGGAACGAAGGGGCAATCAAGTGAAACATGTGTAGGATGCTCTAAGCGTGGTGGAAAGCCAAAGAAACATGTGAGTTTGAATCTGAAGCAAGTGTTATGCTTTTACCTCTGTCTATATAAGTTTTAAGGCAATTTCATTCACAAACTTCTCCACCATCAACTACAACTTCAAGTCGTAAATATTGATGAATTTACAATTTCAGATGGTTAAAAATCATCAGAGCACGCTACCTACTCAACTACCGATACTGGCAATTTTCCGCACCATGAAGGATTTCAACACCCGATCCTCCGATGCGTTTTTCTGAAATAGAAAAGGTCACGTACGTTAATGCTTTCACCCAAGGATGTGTTGTTATCAACTCTCAACTTTTTTTTTAAAAAGCAGACCTAAAGAAGATCAGCCACAGCATGGTTGGCAGTGACAAGAATAGTGTCTAACGCAAGAGGATGGGGGAGGATACACTTCTTTGAAATTTGGAGCCAAGTACATAGTGAGTTCCATCTTGGAGTATGACGTAAGACTTGTTTTAGCAAGCTGATTTCCTTTCGGAATCCTGATGGATCAGACACAACTAAGAGCCAGGAGAAAAAGTGAAACCGTCTATTAAAAGTTGACATGGAATCATGTGGATCAAATAATGCCCGAGAGTGCAGACACTTTAGGCTGGATCACATAATGGGCGAGAAGTGTGAGGTCTCGCATCTGTAAACTCTTATCAACGACAAACTTAACGACTAGACACCAAACAGCAAAAAGCTCTCACTAAGAGAAAAAAATATTAAATTTATCCAAAAACTTTTTTAATTTATCCAAAAAGCGAGTCAATTTTTCACCAATAACGTATTTGCATAAATTGACTACGTAAATATTTAAAATTTATTTAAATACTTTTTTAATTAAATCAAATATTTAAATATTTAAACAGAATTAATAAAAAATATATTAAAATTATGCACGCATTTTTTTAAAATATTTTTGAAATATTTAACATTTTAAAATATAACTATCGCATTTAAAAAAATTCATAAAAAAATGTTGAATTTAAAAAACAACATATTTAAATTGAATAAGAATTAGAACTTATAAGAAGCAAAATATGCAGGTAAATGACAACCGGTGCAAGACAACCGTCAGAAAATATCGAGTTGTAACTCCACCCTACATCATTTCATCAAGCGACCACCCATCGCACTCATAAATCATCTTGGCCAAACATCCAGGCTATATTACCCTTGCAACAAAAACTAAACGAGAACTATAAGAAAGAACTTGCAACTGCAAGAAATAAACTGCAGGAACAGAGTGCGATGCTGCTGCTGCTTGTCGGCTATTTCAGCTGTATGGAATATGTGTGTAGGTGTGAGGTATAAATCAAATTTAAATACGGGAAAAAAACGAGTTGTAAGGAAAATATTTGATTTATCCACGTAAATATTTAAATAAAATTTATACTCAGGCGTGGGCAATGTTAATATGCGTTATGTCCCTTAGTGTATAAAAGCATATTTCGTGAATGCTTAAGAAATACAATAGTTTCTCAGTTTGGGACAGATTAAATTCGTAAAATGTTTATCGTATTGAGGAATACCTCCAAAACTAGCTGGAATTTAAAATTCATGGCATAAACAATTTGATATTAAGGATTATTGGACGCGATTTATAACCTATAAAACAGCAAAATATTGGATTTCGATCACTTTTTACAAAAATCCGTTGGCAGATTGCGAAAGTTCAGATGATTCCGAAATTTCAGATAATTCCACGTCGGATATGATGGTAAATGCGTATTTAAGTACAAATAAATAGCATGATTATTCGTCAAGTCAAGGCAATAGGCTGTTTAAATAAATTACTTTATGTAATGCTTGGTGCAGTTGGATTCTTAAAACTTATTTGAAGCAGTAATTTTTTTTCTTTTCTTATAACTTTCGCAAACGCGAAATAAAATAAGCTAATGGACAAATCTCATACTAAGTAAAGTTAGCGTAAAAGCAATACTTACGAGATATTTGGAAAAACCTGATTTTTGCCACTTTTTCGCAAATGCATGCAACTTACGAATGCAAGAGGAAAAGTCCCTGAAAACAGAAACAGATCGACATTTGTGAAGTGTTGCCTTTAACTAAAACGCATTAAAACTATCAGACTAATATGCCATTTTGTTTTGACAGCCATGGAAATCAAGTAACCCTGAAGATTTAATTTCGCGTCTTGAATAAATATTATTGCTTGCCTAGAAAAACATTTGGAAAGGCTGAACATCGCATATTAGAGATAATGGGGACTCTTCACCATAGGTGAAAACAATACACAATTGATTTACTGAAATAGTCAGAAACGTCGGAAATCATCGATAAGATCCATGGTTTGTTATAATAAAAACAGCGAATGAAAGGTGACTATATTGTTTAGAATATCTCAACCAAACGGGAACGGAACGTTTTGCATAAATTTGTGGATATCAGACAGCTACCAGCCACATAGGTGCCCCATTTGTTCTTTATTGACAACATGCGCGAGCGTGTGGCAACTTCAAAGGAGCATTTGACAAAGTTCAAGTGCAATAAGAAGGACTTTTTGCGCCGTTTCGTACTTGTGGAGGAAACCTGGATCCATCTTAACATACCAGGGACCAACGAACAGTCAAAACTGTGAACTACAGGGCTTTTCAATTGAAGTGTCCCACAACTTAAACCATCTGTATTTCGCAAACCGTGTGACAAACATGAATGATGTTTTCTGAATTGCTTTTTTGGTATGGCAACACTATTACTGCAAAAGCACTTTAACATATGTTCAATCAGTCTGAAGCTATTCAACATGGAGCTAAGTCGTAACGCCGTTATTGCACTTTATTGCGGGAAAACTATAAATAGTTTTAGCGGGAAAACCAAACAACGCTATCGTTACAGAGTTGAAGCATTTAAAAGTGAATAGAAAATTTGTTTATCGTACCATAAAGCGATACAGGGAGACTGGTAGTGTAAAAAAACGATATGGAATTGGAAGACGTAAGACTGCAACTGCTCCAGAAATTGTGAGAAAAGTAAAAAAGCGCCTTTCCAGAAATCCACGCCGTAGTATTCCGAAAATGGCTAAGGAAATGCACGTGTCATGTGCAAGCATGCATTGAATACTTACAAATGAGCTTAAACTCAAACCATACAAAATCCAAAAGTTTCATGGGCTTAATGATAAACAGAAACTAGTTAGAAATGATCTTCGACTGGGCCGAAATTAAAATACCCCCACGACCGAACCAAAGTATATTCAAAGTCTTAAGCAATCAATAATATGTTTATCTGTAAAAACGTTTTCGTCATAGTTTTAACAGAAAATATTCGCTTTTGTTTTTTGATAAAGTATGGGAGGTGGGCGTCCGTGGGGTAGTTGGTTAAAGTGCGTGGCCGCTATGTCAAGAACCTGGTGCCGCCACCTCTCTGCAGACAATGGCAAACATCAGAGAGAAATTGCCATGTAAAGCTTCTTGAGTATAAGAACATTCCGTTCATCGCCGTTCGAAGTCGGCGTTAAACCTGTAGGTCCGTTTCTGGGTCAATTATGAACAAACTTAATAACACGCACAACACAATTGATCATAAGAAGCTAGGTCAAAGTCCTTTCAAGGGCTGAAATAGCCAGCTATTTATTTATTTTTTATTTTATGGGAGGTGGGCGTGGTTTTCACTCAATTTGGTTGAATTTCATACACAAAGTACACGTTATATATAAAAGTTCATACAATTTTCAAGTCCATATATTAATTTTTGTGGATTTTAGAGAGATTTTACCTTTTTCATGAAGTCAATTTGTATGGCAGGTAAGCGTGGTTTTCATCCAATTTGGTTGAATTTCATACGCAAAATTGCAAGTCCATATATTCATTTTTGTGGATTTTAGAGAGATTTTACAGTTTTGATAAAGTCACTTTGTATGGGAGGTAGGCGTGGTTTTCATTCGATTTGGCTCATTTTCGAACTTGACCTTTTTTAGATAAAAGCTTAAATATTGAATTTCGTGATGATAGCTTTAAAATTACGGCTGTAATCGTGATCACAGACAGACGGACAGACGGATAGACGGACATGGCTAAATCAACTCGTCTGGTGACGCTGATCAAGAATATATATACTTTTCTATGCCTACCACGCCTCCTTATGGGCGTTACAAACGGAGTGACAAAATTAATATACCCCTATTTACGTTTTTTAAACGTGGGGGTATAAAAAGATAGACTCTTAAGAGCCAAAGAGTTGAAGCGATTGGCCGCGGCTGGTGAGTTGCCAAACATTATCTTTTCTGATGAAACAATTTTTGCTGTTGAGCAATTTGTAAACAAACAAAATGACCGAGTTTGGTTAAAAGGCAAGTAGCCTGAAAATTTTGATGTCAGATCGGCCACCAAAAACCAAGCACCTATGTACGTTATGGTATGGGCCGCAGTTAGCTCAGACTTTTGTTCTCCATGGTTTTTATTGAAAAAGGAGTAAAAATTAATGCTGAAGTGTAACGTACAAAAATTTTAGAAGCTTTTTTAAAACCATGGGCTGACAAAGTCTACAAAAAAACCCATTATACCTTTCAACAAGACTCTGCACCGTCACATAAGGCCAACGTGAATCAAAATTGGTTGCGGGACAACGTTCCGTATTATATCAATGCAAAACAATGGCCGCCGAATTCACCTGATTTGAATCCAATGGACTTCTCTGTGTGGGGTATATTGGAGAGTAAGGTCTCCACGAAAAAATATGAGAGCCTGCAGTCTCTACAACGTGCGCTTACGCGGGATAGGATGAAATGCCGCAAGAACAGCTGTGGGAAGCATTCAACACATTTTTTAAGAGACTTAACGATGTAATAAAAGCCAAAGGTAGTTACATTGAAAATTTGAAATGCAAATTTGATCCTTTGTTTATTTTTAAAAAAAAAAACCTAAATTTTAAAGAAAAATATTAAACAATATGGATTTTACTATTTTTGAAGCGAAGCTTTTTACGCCTCGTTCTGCGATTTGCTAGAGTGAAATCAGAAAAAACGACACTTTTTTTCGACACCTTTTTTCTGAGAATTGATATTATTTTTTGCTTGCATCAATTGAACCAGAAAATGTTAAATTAAAAATAATTTCTTGCCCGCTGCAGGAAACGAACCCACAAACTCAAAGTTCTATCGTTTGTTGGTTCTGTCTCTAACCATTACGCTAAAACCCTTTCTTCCATATTTTTGTTGATTCAGTGATAAACATTAGCTAAAGCTATGTTTCAGCAGATCACTATAATCGATTACTTTAAGAAAGGATTGTGTGTTGGCTATTCTAGGACTGTGTATTGGCTAGCCAACCGACAAAAGTAGCAAACAAAACGAACTAGAGCAAAGATAACTAGAGCTATGGTTTGAATCTTCGGTTTGTCCATGCGAACTAAAAGACCTAACGAACTAAAAGAACGAACGAACTAAAAGAACGAACGAACTAAAAGAAATATTCACTAAGGATTGTGTATTAGATGTTGTTTCTACTTCCTACTAAAGGTCGTTATAAATATCGTTAAAAATAAACAACCTGTAAGTTGATTAAATTGTAACAAAATTAATGATTTTTGTATATTTATTCCCTACAACTGAACAGGGGGCTTTAAGGGAGGGCCGAAGAGGGTTAATATATATGATATATATACTTTGTTATTTTAAAGTTTTGAATTTAAAAATTATTTTAATGGAAAAAACGCTATTAAATTATCAAATCTATGAATTTGCGAAAATGCTTCGCTTCTCTCGTGTGTCCAGTGACGCACCTGTGTTTGTTTTTCTATGGGACACTTCAATTGAATAACCCTGTAGTTCTCTCGAATCCAATTTATATTTTTGATAAGAAAATACCCGAATAAGAATTAACGAATTTTTCAATAAAACAAAAACTGTTGAATTATTCATTGATTTTAATTTTATTTCCTTCAAAGTAATCTCCATTCAAGCAATACACATATTCCAACGCTTTCTCCAATCTTGAAAACACTTTTCATTGGCTGTTTTTCGAATCGCCATCAGCTCCTTCTGCGAATTCTCCTTTATCGCCTCTACAAAGTGATAACTTGAGTCGTGGAAATAGGAAAAAGTCACAAGGAGCATGTTGGGTGAATATGGAGCATGCGAACCGGTATGAACATTGCTTTTGGTCAAAAAGTCGCATATAAGATGAGATGTGTGAGCCGGTGCATGGTAGTGGTAAAGAAACCACGAGTTGTTTCTAGACAATTCTGATATAATCAATATTTTGTTGATTAAATATTAATAATTAATAAACTGGCCTTTTCAGCCCTTGAAAGGACTTTGACCGAACTTCTTATGATCAAATTGTTTTGTGCGTGTTATTAAATGTTTGAACACAATTGATCGAGAACTGGAACTACTAGTTTTATGCCGACTACGAACGGCTAATGTGCCTGTTCTCAAGAAGCTTTACATGGCGTTATTTACTCTCTGAGGTTTGCCACTGTCTGCTGAGAGCTGACGAACGAACAGAAAAATTAATTCAATTGAAAAAACTTTCTGTGTCAGATGGAAATTGAACCAGGGTTCTCTGACGTATGGGTCACGCACTCTATCCACTCCACCACGACGTCCACGATGATATTTTGTTAGAAACACAAAATTTCAGACGAAATCGTAGATTCGTAGAACACCAACATTGCGAAATTCGTAGAATACAACAATTACCGACTTGTATTCAAAGATATCGCGCAGAAACTGTCGACAAATAGCGCTCAAACAATTATTTGAGCATCAGATCACAGTTGTATGTACCACCCCAGAAAAAGGATTTTGACAATATCTCAAGCGCGGTTTGTTGGAAAGGGGAATTTTGGGTATATTTTGATCAGAAGGTGCCTTAGTCAAGTTTATCTTTGTTCGAAATGGGCTAATAGATTAGTCGGAATGAAGGACAACCAAGTGAAACATGTGTAAGATATTCTAAGTGTCGCGGAAAGCCGTACGCACGTGTCAAGTTGACTCTGAGGAAAGTGTTATGAATTTACCTCAGTCAGTCAGAAGTTACCACCTAATGAGGAAAGAAATGAAGAAAGGTTGAAATGTAAAACTATGGCCTGGCCGGGGTTCGAAGGCGAGACCTTTATGATGGCTGTACTAAAGTAAGTGCGCTGGTGCTTTACCGAGGCCGCTTGGCGTCTTTATCTATAGGCTGGGCCATTTAAACTTTTTGCATCTGGCAACCTTATAACTTTTTCATTTGTTTTCAGATCGGCTTATGACACCACGCGTTCGAAGCGTCAGTCCAAGTGAATTTGTTCCATGTAACAGTACACGCCATCACAACGCGCTATTATTGTGCAGCTTTACATTAACAATAGGGGTATTCTCTATGCCTAGGATATGCCGTTGCACGGTGCAAGAATAGGAAATGTATAATATCTGCAATTGAGAAACAACAATGGCGGATTGTATATTTCCTATTCTTGCACCGTGCAACGGCATATCCTAGGCATAGAGAACACCCCTAATATGTTCTCAATTGTAAAAATGCAACGTGCATATCGTCCGAAATATCTATTGAGGCGAGCGCCTTCAGACCACACAATTAGGCATTTACACCAAAAATTTATCGCCACCGGTTACTTTGGCAATGCCAGTCATCAAGGCCAATGTCGTATGAGGCGGTCTGATGAGAACATTGAAGCTGTACAGGCCAGAGTTGAGAGAACACCGTCAACATCTAGTCGTCGCCGTTGTTGCCACTTGGGTATCGCTCGCACGTTTTTCGGGCGTATAATTCGTGCTGCTTTAAAGTTATTTCCATACAAAATTCTATTATCGCAACGGCTTTTACCGATCGACAAGCCACTTCGCTTGCATTATGCGAATTTCGTGGTGAATATGGCTCAAACCGACGATGTTTATCATCGTGATGAGGCTCCTTTTTCTTTGAATGGGGTTGTGAATAAAGAAAATTGTCAGTTCAACGCCAATTAAAATCCTCAATTAACTCACGAGCAATCTGTCCACGTCCAACGCGTGACTGTTTGGTCCGAAATTTATGCGGAAAGGATCATTGGACCGCTCCTCTTCGAAGACGACGTAGGAGTAGCAGTAACTGTCAATGGAAAGAATTATCGTTCCATGATTACAAATTTTTTAATGCCAATTTTGACTGATAAAGGCTTTTGGTTTTGATAACTTTTGGTTCTAAGTGGATGGTGCCACAGCTCGCACAGCCCGAGCCACGATCGTTTTATTGCGTCCTTTGTTCCTCGGTCGCCTAATTTCGAAAAACAATAATTTTGATTGGCCTCAGCGATCGCACGACTTAACCCCTCCAGACTTTTTCGTTTTGAAATTCAAAGTATATGTCAACAAGCCACGGACAATGGAAATCTGGTATTTTTTTTTTATTTTTACCAAAAATGGCCTTTAAATGGCCCACCCTGTATCTCCAACTTTATATGTGCAGTTGAAACTGAAAGCAGTGTTCAGACAGCTCCAGGATCAACAGCTATTGACAACAAATTAGAAACAATCTCTTAAGGGGAGGTTCTAGTAGAAATCGACGGAAAATTTTTGTTTTTGTTTTTGCTTTGTTTTCATCCTTAGGATTTTGAAAATATATAGTCAAAAGGATATTTCCCTATCTAATTATTTTACGAGTCATAGCGTATTAGACGAGAGTGCGTCGGCCGAAAAAACAGGTATAAATGCGCGTTTCTCGAAACACCTTTTTTTCCACGCTGTGCACGATTTCGCTTCAACGACTTGACCGATTTCGATGTTTGGCAGCTCAAATTAAAGCTAATTTAATTTAGGGGGCCTTTAGGCGGCGTTTTTTTCCAAAAAAAATTATTATCTTTATTTTTTCAACGTTAAAGCAAAATAAAAGGAGGAAAAGCAGGGTTTTTTTTAAGGGTGGCCATTTTTTATAAAAAGGGTTTTTAGAAAAATTTCATCTAGGTTAACAATTTTTTTGGTTTTTTCGTTTCAGATCACTTGGCAGGGCTGTAGAGTGTACAGCGCACATCGGATATCGCCACGCACGGCTTTGATCAGCGAGACCTTCAGCCGCCATGTTGAATTATTTTTCATCGAAAAAATTGTACAATGTTATTGAAATATACATTTATAAATGCCACAAAAGATTTTTTCAAAAAAGATTTACGTTCGCTCAAAAAAAAAATCCTGCAATTACGTTACCTTTCTACTAGAACCTCCCCTTAATATTAGCGCTTGATAATCATTAATGGAAAATATAAAAAATGGGTGTTAAGTTTTTACTCCAAAGAACATTAGCTTAACACCATAGTTTTCTTCTAAAAATATTTATGGTTTCTAATTAAGTGTCGCAGTGAAATTTCAAAGAGTGTAACCTATTTACAAAAACGTTGAAGATGGAATAATTTCTCAAGTTATTTTTTGTTTGTTTGAATTGTTTGTTACCTCTTAAATATATTTAAATGAAACATGGTGATGAATGAAAAACAAAAATATATATGACAGGTAAAGTGTTTAATGTAAGCTGCAAGGCGTTTCTAATTAGTTGTCAACAGCTGTATTTATTTTTCTAACCTCAAAAATATCAATATTTGTATCACTTCTTCCAGGAGTTATTTGGTTTCAATTTCTTTGAACTGAAATAATATCAGAAGAATGGAAAGATGATACACTTGTACACAATTGTTGGTTCCACAATAATTGACTTCAAATTAAGAATAAAAAAGTCGAACTCTTGATGGTCAAAGTTTTCAAATGACCGGATCAAAATGTGAAATCTGATTCAAACTCATTTTATCTCAATTTTGAACTATGATGATTGGAGTTTTTCGTGTCCTAATGAAGGGATCGCGGTTGATCAAAAGTTCATTAAGTTGTTGTGTAAGAGATAATTTCTAGTCGAAAATGTTAACAAGTTTAGGTGCCTTAAGGTCACCGTAAATGCCCAACAACACAAAAGCACCAATTAATTCTGAGCACTTAAAATTTCACACCGGAAACTGTTCTAATAACCATTCGAAAGTTGCTCTATACCAACGGTTAATATTGGGTCCGTTCACTTTTATGCTAGTTTTCACTGACCTTAACCAGGTGCTTTTCGATCGTAGTATCATCGCGTTCAGCAACTTAATGCAACTAACGCGGCGATCGACGATTTTCCAAAAAAAATATATTTTTTGGAGATTGCACGATACGCCTGAAGAAGCACGAAAAAACAAATGCATACAAAGTAAAATAAAATTCAAAGATTGAGGGGGGTTGGCAAGAAAGACCAAATAAGCTTGTTTACTCGCTTGCTAGCTGGCAGCAGCTTCAATCTAGCGTGGCTTTGCGATAAAACACGCACTTCTCATTCCATTCCATGCATTCCTAATTAATCTGCTGCAGCCACGTGAGGCGTGCATCTCGTTAATCCCAGACCCAGACATAATTGTTGATTGCTCAAGCTGCGAGAAGAAGTTTTACCGAACAAAATTGTTAATTTTCGCCTAGCTAAGATTTTGTTTGGGAGCGCGAAACAGAGCGCAACCACAACGAAATTAAGAAAAATAGAAGCAGTTAAAATAAAAAATTTAATTTAAAATTGAAGCAATGCCACGCACTCCATTGGGTGTTGGACAAATACACACAATTGAGTGCAGCAATAGCTGCACGAACACTTACCTAGCCGACGATGGACATGAACGCTTGTCACTGATGCTCTTCAAATACTCGGATGGCTTGATAAGATGCGTAACGCCATCTTGTGAGTTGTTGGGGAAACTAGGCGGTACAAAGGGCAAAACTAGTTGCTTGTTTACTAAGTTAGGACCGCCAGGGCGTGCTCCTTGACCGCTGCTGCCGTTGCTGCAGGCGTATTGGAACTGTTGCAGCTCGTAGTGATCCTCGACGGAGCAGTTATAAAGTTGCTGCTGGTGGTGCTGCTGTTGTGTTGCACTGCTTTGTTGCAAATGATGATAGTGCGCTTGTGTTGCTGTTGCATAGATTCCATTGTTATTGTGGTGTTTGTTGCTGCTGCTGCTGCTGTTGCTGTGGTGCTGTAGTTGATGATAGTTGTGGCTGCTGCCGCTGCAGTTGCTGTTGTTGCTGTTAATAAATTCGTTGTTGTTGTTGTGTAGTGCATAGTTGCTGCAGCTGCCGCTAGAATTTGTGGAAGACTGCACGGTTGAGCTTCCATTCAGAAGCTTGGCTTTCTTATTCGCTGAAATTGAACAAATTTATGTATTAGATACTTTATGGCTGTCTGTAAGATAGTAATCTTTATATTAAAACTTAGTAGTTGTAGTTGTTGCTTTTTTATTTTTTTTTTGTAAATGTGTCTAATGGAAACTTGAACATTAAGTTGATCAAAGATAAGTAGCTTTGTATGAGCCAAGCTGTATCTTATCACTGAAAATATATATTTTGAGCAGTTACAAATATGTACGTCTTACGTTCCACAAATGCTGTTATTCGTTAATTTTTCTTAATCGTGTCTCTGCAGTTTTATTTTCACTTATTTTACTTCAAGTGCACTAAATGATCTTGATTACTATGGAAGACATGCTTGGGACTATTTAAAAGGGAACAGTTTTGGTAACTAGCTCATAGTGATATGTCTGTATTTAATGGGTTAATTTAAATTTGAAGTTTGTACAGGCAAATTTGTGTTCCTATGGCTACTTGTTCAAGGTTTCTAATAAAAATTCGACTTAAAGCAGATTTTTGGTGATTAAACCGAAATTTTATTTGAAGACAATAACAAAACTATAGGTCAGGGACACTATAGGTATAGGACAGGTTTAAGCAAAAGCTTACATGCCCCCAACGAAAATCCACTTTTGTGCTCTTAGGAATAGATGTATTAATTGTTGGGGAAGTTATTTTGAAAATTAAATCGAAGGCGAAAGGATCTGACAATGTTTGTCCTATTTTCATAAAAATACTTCTGCCTGTCATCTTGTATCATATAACCCATATTTTTCAACACAATCATTACAACCTGCTTATTTCTAATTCCTGGAAAACTGCAAAAATTTTACCTTTGCCGAAAAATAATGCTGAGTTTCAGCCAATCGCCATACTCCCTTTCCTAAGCAAAGCTTTTGAAATTTTGATAAGTAATCAAATTAAACCTAATTTAGACGATAATAGACTTTTGACTAAAATCAGTCGGGATTTCGAAGAGGTCATAGCTGTACCACAGCACTTTTAAAAGTCTGTGCGGATTTTCGCTCCGAGTTGGATAATAATATGTGTGGTATAGTTGTTTTTTTGGATTTTTCTGAAGCTATCGGTAGCGTTGATCATCAGCGACTCATAGAGAAACTATCTACTAAATTCTCATTTACCATTCCACCTTTGTATTCGTTTCCAGTACGTTCACTATAACAACAAAAACTCTTCTAACATGAATATATCTTCTGGCGTTCTTCAAGATTCAGTTTTGGGACCACTGTTGTTCATGATGTTTATAAATGATATCACAGGCTGCTTCTTAACTTATGGCATACCAAAGTATAAGCTTTTTCTGAAATCTCTACACTCTCAAATAGCACATAATATCAATATAGAGCTTGACAGAATCTTTTGTTGGTCGGAAATTAACAGACTCAGACTTAATCCTAATAAGACTAAGGCTATGGCCATCAATAGATGTCGAAACAAAACTGAGTTGCTTCCACTTTATTTAAAAAATTCTCGTATTGAATATGTTGCTAGGATTAAAAATATTGGTATATACTTAAATAGCTCATGAAATACCCACATAAATAGTGTAGTCTCTAAAATTTATGGGGCGCTACGGAGACTTGGTCATACCATCAAGTACTTGCCAACCGCTGTTAAACTACGATTGTTTTCAGTGTGTATCAACCTCTTACGGTTTAAGTGAAACACTCGAAAAAATGAAGGTGTGTCAGTTGCTTAATAATAATTCACTTTCATTTTAACAAAGTCTGAGGGCTAAAAATTTTCATTTAATATTTTAATGACAGCAAAATATTAATGCGGTTCAAAAGTTAAAGAAGGACATAAGAGTTAGGATACACATAATTGGTAAAATCACTTTTTTTCTAATATGATATAATGTCATATAAAAATTGCTTCCATAATTTATACCCATTTAAATGTAAATGCAACTTTATCTTTTTTGTACTAGAAAAAGTGTAACAAAAACGTTTACCTAACATAATGATCATAACTGTAAGTTATACCTGTATACAAACCATACCCATCACACCATATCCGTCGTACAATACCAATAATAACATACTCATTATACGATATACATCATACCACACTGACCGTACCATAACCCTTCATACCATTACCGTTATGATGTCACATTTATCTAATGTGAAAAAACTTTCCGAAAACATCATAGTCATTCCGAAATTTAATGGCAAGCTCAGAGTTGTACTGAAATTTCCCTCAGATCAACAAAAAAATTATTATTAAGACGAACAAAGAAAATAGCATCCTACTATATAAAAATACCATCTAGCAAGGTGGCAACCACATACTTTTGAATGAGTCAATTGATTTTTTGACGCATATTGTAATATATTTTTTCTTCTCTTTCGCATATTTACCAAAGATAAAGAAATAGGAAACATCGTTACGTGGTACAACGATACTTAACAGCTTTGAGGTAAATTCACGCCCACAATCAGGCTTTCACTTTACAACAATTGTTGTAGATCCATATATTTTTTTTTTTTTTTTTTTTGACTTGACAAATTATGAGCTGATTGGTTTTCAATTTATCACAAATAAATAACTTAGATACGTCAAGTAGAGCTTGCAAGTTTCATGCTTGGAATTCTTTGAATTCTTGAAGTCAAGCCCCATTATTTGAAGAAATTGCTAGCGAAGAAAAATATACAATAGCTTTAAAATGAAAAGTAAGACCATTGCCAATTCTGGTTCTAGTACTTCTTCTTGAAATGGGGATTTGTCGAACATCAAAAATGGTGGATATTAATGTTTGATAGTTATGTAGTTGCACTTTATCTTAAATTTTTTTTATCTATCGATATATATTTTAAACTATATTAAAAACTCAAAAATTGTCAAATTGACAAATAAAAGTACTTGTAAAGAGTGATTTTTTAAGTGCCTGATAACTTTTTTTTTAAAAAAAACGCATAAAATTTGCAAAATCTCATCGGTTCTTTATTTGAAACGTTAGATTGGTCCATGACATTTACTTTTTGAAGATAATTTCATTTAAATGTTGACCGCGGCTGCGTCTTAGGCGGTCCATTCGGAAAGTCCAATTTTGGGCAACTTTTTCGAGCATTTCGGCCGGAATAGCCCGAATTTCTTCGGAAATGTTGTCTTCCAAAGCTGGAATAGTTGCTGGCTTATTTCTGTAGACTTTAGACTTGACGTAGCCCCACAAAAAATAGTCTAAAGGCGTCAAATCGCATGATCTTGGTGGCCAACTTACCGGTCCATTTCTTGAGATTAATTGTTCTCCGAAGTTTTCCCTCAAAATGGCCATAGAATCGCGAGATGTGTGGCATGTAGCGCCATCTTGTTGAAACCACATGTCAACCAAGTTCAGTTCTTCCATTTTTGGCAACAAAAAGTTTGTTAGCATCGAACGATAGCGATCACCATTCACCGTAACGTTGCGTCCAACAGCATCTTTGAAAAAATACGTTCCAATGATTCCACCAGCGTACAAACCACACCAAACAGTGCATTTTTCGGGATGCATGGCCAGTTCTTGAACGGCTTCTGGTTGCTCTTCACTCCAAATGCGGCAATTTTGCTTATTTACGTAGCCATTCAACCAGAAATGAGCCTCATCGCTGAACAAAATTTGTCGATAAAACACATTTCGAACCGAACACTGATTTTGGTAATAAAATTCAATGATTTGCAAGCGTTGCTCGTTAGTAAGTCTATTCATGATGAAATGTCAAAGCATACTGAGCATCTTTCTCTTTGACACCATGTCTGAAATCCCACGTGATCTGTCAAATACTAATGCATGAAAATCATAACCTCAAAAAAATCACCCTTTATATCTTTTTGAAATTTCGATCCATATTCCGGAATCCATTCCAAAATTTCACCTAAAGTAGTTGGTCACATCAGTTATATCAGACCCATCCTACCATACCCATAATATCATACATATCACACTATTAGCCATCATACGATATCCATCGAATGATACCTACCCACTAACTGAACCTAACATATCTACCGCATTCAAAATTCTTTACTCAGCACATCATAACCATGAGACCTTACCTGTCATATTACATCAAAATAACATTTCCTTTGCTCTTATACTCTAAGTTTTTTTCTGAGTCAAAAATATACTCAGTTTTAAGATTTCAAAACTATGCTTTATACTGTCAAGTTTATGCAAGTCATAGAAGAAAAAGGAGACTTGATCCCATCCAAGTGTTCTTTTAAGATTAACTCAAAAAGCTCAATATAAAGCCAATATAAGTAACGTAGGCTGGTACTTATATTTTGGGATCTGGCAAGGTTAATGCAATTCCAGTTAAACTGACGTTTCAATTGGTTTGACATTTTTTAACTTATATGTACTCACAACTTTTTGGTGTACATGCGCTTATTGTGTTGTTTATAGTGCTTTTAAAATTGTATTTCAGCAAAAAAATGAAATTAACACGTGAAAATTTTCGTGCGATTATTTTTGACAACTTTCAATGTGAAATATCTGAACAAAAGTGCATAAATGAAATTCTACTTTTGGCGATGGAGCGGCATATCAAAATCTCTGTATGTCGATGGTACCCAGAATTCAGTGAAGAGTTTGGCACCCAATGACTTCTTTTGTTTCCGCATCAAGCACAAAGTGCGTGTGCAACGATTTTCGACGCCAGAAGAACGCGTTGAAGCGTTCAAAAACTATGTTTTGGAGTTGTCTAAAGCGGAATGGGATAAATGTTATGACGAATGGTTCCAAGGCATGCAAAAATGTTTTAATCATAAAGGAGAATATTTCGAAAAACAATGAAGCTATTTTCAATAATACAAAAAAACTCAGTCTTTATAATTATTCACGAAATATATGTAGCAAATAAAAGTAGAATCCTTATTTGTCATCCGGCAAATTAAGTTATTTTATTTTTAATCCACGCATATAAATGAAAAATAATAGAAAAAGGTAAGTAAATTGCAATACTTTTGTTTTTATGCTGTTTGGTTCTGCTTTTAAACATTTGTTGCATGAAAAAAACCAACAGTCGGTAGTTTCAAAAAAATCAAGAAATGGTGCAGCTGATGGAGCAAAATCCAAGCATAGCTACTAGATTGGGGAAATTTGGTTCCACAAAATCAAGTAGCAAGGAAACATGGGCAGATTTTGCAGTTGCACTTATTATTCAAAATATTTTGTGAAACATCGGCGAATATAAAAAATTAAATATCAAAATTAACTATTTATCAATATGAAATATTATTAATAAACTGTTTTAATTTTATTTATCAATTTTAAAGTATGAACAAGACCAACAGCCAGCAATTCTACAATATGGTGCAACTAATGCAGCAAAATCCTAATGTTGCCACTGGCCTCAGAAAATTCGGTTCCACATAAGTAAGCTATAAGGAGTCCTTGCAAAATTTTGCTGTACAACTTAATTCACTCGGACTTCCTTAGATTAGCTTGAATATAACTGAAATGTAAACAAAAATGTGTTATTTTATGAAAATTATCATAGATGAACCTTCCGTGGATTGGAATTGTATCTTCTTCTGCGCCGTAATCTGCAACAAAGTTTCCGTTTCCTCAATTTCTTCAAAAAATGACTCAAAGCTGCTTATCTTTTTTAATTAGGTATTTATTGTATTTGACTTTTGATGTTTCTATACAAATTTTTACGTTTTCTGCTTTGTCAGCACTGAATAAGTAGGCTCGCAAATAGTGATGCCACAAAAAAAAAAAACGCCTGTTCATTCGACTCGAGTAAAGCAATCGATTCGCAGACGGTGATAGAGACATAAGTTTTTCTATTCAAGTCAAAGATACATTTTTAAAACTCAGAGAAAATACAGACAACATTTTAATGACACCTAGTAAACACATGATTCGGAACCTAATCAATCGTTTTGAAAGATATATACGCACTGAGGCAGCAGTGGAAGCTGTACGGCAGAGTGTCCTTGGGGATCCGTCTATGCGTGATCACTCTGCCCAACAAGGCATCGTCAGAACATCGCTTCAGAGGATTCTACAACTGGATTTAAAAATGTTTCCATAAAAAATCCAAAAGTCTTACATTTATTTTCCCATGATTCTTAGCAGCACCTGCAGAACGTGATTTAATTTCAATTTCAATTTTAATTATGAGTGATGAGGCATATTTTAATTAAAATGGGCACGTCAACGAACAAAACTTGGGGTAATGAAAATCCCAGGCAATTCTCAATCAACATCCTCAAAAATTGGTATTTGTATGGTGTTATGTCTAAAAGAGTTATCGGGCCATTTTGCTTTGAATATGAGGATTGTCACTCTTGAGCACTCCACAGAGCCCTGTATAGAACAATACTTGCAAGTTCTTTACGCCCATAATGGGAAGAATGGTTTTAACAGGATGGAGCCAGATATCCTTTGGCTTTAAAAGGTAGTCACCTGTCGCGTAAGCTTAATACTATGTGGCACATCCCGAGGAGTCAAAGATTCAAGGAAATGACACCAGTAAGCTAGTTTTCAGGTTGTTAGCACCATAATGCAACTCCCTTCAAATTGTTATAAGGTTTTTGGTTGTTCAGATAATCCAAACCACTTCCTGGGTGTCACTTCCTTGATTCCAGGTGTGACAACCATCCTATTTTATGAATCAAAATACTAAGTCCATCCCTTGCATTTAATAAATAAATATATAATGCAAGGTATACCCATCATTGAGGCTCACAGTATCCATTTTTGGATGGTTAGTGTTGGTCACCATCCACATTTATTGGTGAAAATCGGAACCGATCTAAAATCTCTGACAGTTTATGGACATTGCCACCCGGTTGTAGACAAGCGGAACTTCACGCCGATTAACATAGGTGATGCTCTCGACATTGGGCTATTACAGCCAGCACTATACTCCCCCGAGGCCCAGCCCACAATAGTCACCCCGGCAAAAGGTTCAACAAGAAATGAATCGCATCAATACCATCGACATCAGTCAATATGCACGAAAGAATATTTGTATGTGACAGTGACTTTTTGCCACAAAATTGTATATGACTAGGCAAAATAAACATTTGCCTTTAGTACTCGTATAACCAGTATAAAATTCTAGTTATACAGATCCTCGTATTCTAACGTATATTCGCAAGCACAACTACACTAAGGGAAAAAAATATTAAATTTATCCAAAAACTTTTTTAATTTATCCAAAAAGCGAGTCATTTTTGCACCAATAACGCATTTACTTAAACCGACTACGTAAATATTTAAAATTTATTTAAATACTTTTTTAATTAAATAAAATATTAAAATATTTAAAATAAAATTAATAAAAAATATATTAAAATTATGCACGAATATATTTAAATATCTTTCAAATATTTACTATTTGAAAATAAAACTATCGCATTTAAAGAAAATTTATATAAAAATATTGATTTTAAAAAACAAAATATTTAAGTTGAAGAGGAGGAAGAAACGAGGAAGAAAAGAGGAAGGAAAGAAGAAGAAAAAAAAGGAAGAAAAGAGGAAGAGAAAGTATGAAGCAAATATGCAGGTAAGTGACAACCGTTGCAAGATATTTTTGAGAAAATATCGAGTTGTCACTCCACCCTACATAAATTCATCATCGCACACATCACCCATCGCAATCACAAATCATATTGACCAAACGTGCATTATATATTATCCTTGTAACACAAACTAAACGAGAACTATAAGAACATGCAACGGCAAGAAATAACTTCAGAAACAGAGTGCGACGCTGCTGCTGCTTGGCGGCTGCTTGGCCGCTGTATGGAATGTGTGTGTAGGTGTGTGGTATAAATAAAATTCAAATACGGGAAAAAAACGAGTTGTAAGGAAAACATTTGATTTATCCACGTAAATATTTAAATAAAATTTATACTGAGGCGTGGATAATGCTAATATGCGTTATTTCCCTTAGTGTACGTGTAAAATTCACGGAATATTGCATTCTTTCCTTAAACCTCCAATATTCGGAAATATTGGCACAGATTTCGACTTCTCTTTCAACAAGGGCAATGTAACCTAAATGCACGAAATGCAAAAGAAAAAAAAAAATTTTTTTGTTTTGGATAGCGTAATTTTAATTAAAAATAGAACAAGGAGTTGGATAAAAATTAGGACACGGATTAGAAAAAGGATGACGGTAAGTATTGAGCCAAAGATAAGTACCCGGAATAATTAGTCCTACTCCTATGACCAAGCTTGAACAAAGATTAGAGCAAGGAATTGGACAAGAATTAGGATAAGAATTCAGACAAAGATTGAAAAAGGGATTTGGAAAGGGACTCGAACAAAGATAAGCTCAGGAATTTGGATATAGATTCAGAGTTTATACAAGAAGTAGGACAATTATTAGGAATCAGATAAGAATAAGGATACGAATGAGGAGAATTTACACAGAGGGAACAACCTGTGGACTGACTACAATAATTTATGTACTCATGACAGAAATTTCTGCACACAGAAATTGTGTGACTTTCTTGTATTGAGTACATGTTGAAATCTATGTTGACTACATAATGTTTTTAAGCAGTGCTGTAGTCAATAAAGAATTTTATGTACTCATCAAAAAATTGTTGTATATAAATTTTAAATAAATATTATTAGAAAGATTAAAATTATCTATGAGTCTTATCAAAATGATAAAACAGCAAAATCGTATTCCGTTGAGTGACATCGTATGCAAGCGAGACATGTACTGAGTCCATATTTTATGTATTAAGGAGGACTATATATTCAGTGGCCGAAAAAAGGTCGTGTTCGTGAATTTTTTTAAGAAAACCTATATTTTTTCCTAGAATTTTTTTTATACCTTAAAATATACACATTCAAGAGTACGTTTAGTTTTTTTGTATTATAAAAATTTAATATTAAGGTTGACACAGCATTTTTTTATAGAGCGCTGTGAGAAAAAGGTGAAATGTGGTGACCAGGATTTCTCCTCCTAAATTCATCTCAAACAAAAAAAAAAAAATTAAATATATTAGTAAACTAGATACTTAAAACTCGTATTTGTTATAGCCGATTTTGAAAATATTGAGTTTTGACAAAATGGCGGACTTCCGAACGTAGAGTAACGATTTTCGACCAAAAATTCGTCATTATTTTGCCTATAACTAACGAACGAAGCTACGGAAAAAAATCCTATGACAAGTACAAGATTATTATGAATAAAATAAGCCTGCAAAAAAAATCAAAACGATCGGTTTACTGAGTTTCCAGATATTTTGGTCACCGACTTTGAAAACATGGTTCTGGGTATATAACCCCCTTAAGTACATTTCTTGTAAAACGCTGCATGAAATATTGATTGAGTACACGCTGCTTATATTTCTTGAAGTCTGCATTGTATTGAACACATAATTCGCGGTATTGAATACATTTTTTATTCATTTTATAAAGAGAATTAACTTATGTTATATGCAACCAGTACACACTCATTTTACTTACTACATGCAGCTCTCGTTGCGTTCTCATATAAGACGCAGTATAAAGATTTCTCTGTACTGATTACAGGACTTTTTTCCTTAGTGTATGCACCAAAGGAAAGGTTGGTGACGAGAATAAGGACAGGGAGGAAGATACGCTGTCACGTCAAAACCTACTGGTGTGTCCTTCACACAGACAACTTCTTGTTTACTTAGATTATTTAACACATGTTAAAAAAAAAAACAAAAAAAAAAACAAACACAGGTGCGTCATTGGACTAAATAATGGGTGTTTTTTTTAGGGGTTTGTTTTTCGAATAGAGATAAAACTGGCATTTTGTGGTCAAATCTGGCAACTCTAATGTCATTTATGTTCAGTTTGGTTTGCCATTTCATCATGAACAGGTTGACAAAAGAACAACGCTTGCAAATCGTGCAAATTTATTTCGAAAATAATGGTTCAGTTCGCGAAGTTTACCGCAAGCTCCGTCCATTTTATGGTCGACATAATCGTCCATCAGAGCAATTAATTCGGTTAACCATGGGTCGTTTTCGCACTACGTTTACTCTATGTGATAATACGCATCCGCAGAGACGTCGAACAGTGCGCACCGAAAAAACAATTGCCGCTGTAGAGCAAAATGTTGAAGAGGACCCGAATGAATCGATTCGCCACCGTGCACAGCAATTGGAGCTTTGTCCATCAACTTTATGGAAGATTTTGCGCAAAGATCTTGGCTTGCGACCTTACAAGATCCAGCTTGTGCAAGAATTAAAGCCGCGAGACCATGCAATGCGTCGTGATTTTGGTGTATGGGCTGAAAATGAGATTGATCTCGATGCTGATTTTCATCGCAAAATTTTGTTCAGTGATGAGGCTCATTTTTGGTTGAATGGCTACGTCAACAAGCAAAATTGCCGCATTTGGAGTGAAGAGAATCCACATGAGATCCTTGAAACGCCATTACATCCACAAAAACTGACTGTTTGGTGTGCTCTATGGGCTGGTGGAGTCATTGGGCCATACTTCTTCCGAAATAATGCTGGAGAGTCAGTTACCGTTAATGGAGACCGGTATAGAGCCATGATAACCGACTATTTTGTTACCGAATTGAATGGCATGCATGTGGATGAGTTGTGGTTCCAACAAGACGGCGCTACATGCTACACAGCGCACGTCACAATAGATTTATTGAAGGAAACATTCGATGAGCGCATAATTTCGCGGAATGGACCTGTCAATTGGCCACCAAGATCGTGTGATTTGACACCATTGGATTATTTTCTTTGGGGATATGTGAAGTCGCTCGTCTACGCCAACAAACCAGAGACGTTAGGGGACTTGGAGGTCAACATTCGTGGCGTTATTGCCGACATACGGCCCCATATGCTCGAAAAAGTGGTTGAAAATTGGACCTGTAGAATTGGCTTTATTCGAGCCAGCCGCGGCGGCCACATGCCCGAAATCATATTTAAACATTAATGGCATAAAATTAGCCTTCCAATAAAGCCAAATTGATGGACATTAAAACGATTTTCTTGTGTTTTATTTCAATTCGAAGTTCTATACCTCTAAAAAAAAGACCCAGTATAAGCCACGAGAGAAGCAACATTTTTTCACAATTTCATAGATTTGATTATTTAATGATTTTTTTTTGATTAATTTAATTTTAAATTTAAAACTTTAAAGCAACATAAAATAAATAATAAAAAACACACGTTAATGAATTCTGAATTTTGAATACACACACCAGTAAATTTTATAACATTTCATTATTAATTTTTTTATAAAAGTTTTTTCCAATCCCTTTTTATTCTGTGGCTTATATTTAGAACTTATGACAATGGCTAGCACTTTCATATTTGAGATACACTTTCATATTCGAGATGCAACTCTTACATTTTGAAAATTATCAAATATTGAAGACTTATAAAAAAACGTTGATTTTAATAGAAATATTATTATTATTTTTGTTTTTTGCCAAATTAAAGCAAATAAAAAACTTCCTTTGTATCGTCTGTATGTAGTTCATTTAGCATCACGTCGAATGATCTTACTAGTGAAATTTCATTTTCTGCTGTAACAAATTTGTAATCTGTCTGAGCAATAAACAAATCTTATATTTTCACGCAGTTATTTTAATAGGATTTTATGTAGTGAAAGATGTGCAACTTAACAATACAAACGAATAAATTACTTCAAATGCATTAAAATGTAAGAAACTTTCACATTGCAAACAACTCGTAGATAGTTGCTGTTGTACTGGTGCAGCAACTATTGCAAAGGAATTACAAACAACGTTAAACAACGCAAACAATTATTGCAAAAATTTGCAACGCATTTGAAAGACATAAACGTAGTTGTTGTGCTGAAGCTACGAGTATAAACAAGATCGGTATTTAACGAGTTTGGACTATGAAGCATATCCAGTTGATGCTGGCAAAGCAAAAATGTGGTTGCACTCATTTGCATAAAGTTGAAGAAAAAAAAAACAACAAAATTAATATTTTGGCACGCATTATGTTAATTATGTTAATGGATCTAAATATCATTCAAGATGAGCAGTATTTGTAGGATAAACAAAACGTATTAAGTATTAAAAGATATATAGAAACGAGATCATGCATAAACTGGTCAGATGATCGGAGGATGTCACGCTCAAGCAAACTGGAGTAAACTAGTTGGAATATTTATTACTTTGGCTTGGATTAAACAAGGATTAGAAAATTAATGGGTCTTGTTTTATTTGCTTGGTTGGTGGTCATTTCATGCAAACAAGTAAGTGCACCTATTTATTTATTAATTTCGTTTTTGAATACACTTTGACTTTTACTCGCTCCTTTTTAAAAAAGATTTAATTTGAAATAATTTTGTGAAGTTAACGTTCAATTCATGGAACTTACATCAAAATCTATATAAAATTGACATTTTTTATGAAACAACTGACACTTGAGCTTTAACCTTGACAGTAATTTTTTTATCTACAGAGGAGAGCAGATTTTGTAATTTATGTATAGCGACAGAGTTTTCGAGGAAAAATAATTACTTCAGTTTTTAGAAATGATTTGGAATATTTATGGTACGTAGGCTGTTACTTATGTTTCGGGATCTGGCAACGCCAATGTCACTCGAGTCAAACTGACATTTCTATTGGACAGTTTGGAATTTTTTAGCTTTTGCGTATTGACAACGCTTTGGTGTAAATGCGCTTATTGTGTTATTTACAGTGATTTTAAAACTGTATATCAGCAAAAAATGGGATTAACACGTGAACATTTTCGTGTGATTGTTTTTTACAATTTCGACGTGAATTATCTCAACAAAATTACATCTATGAACTCAATTCGACTTTTGGCGATGAAGTACCATCAAAAACTTTTGTTTATCGGTGGTACACAGAATTCAAGCGGGCCGTTCTTAGCTCACCGTGAGATTAAGACATCCCTGGGCATTACTTCTACCACTTGAATACATACTTGTGAAAAAGATTAGTTCACATTGAATTCCACATAATTTGACAATCGCTCAAAAAAACCTCGTGTTGATAAGTGCAAAGCAAAGCATGAAAAATATAATCGCGGTACTTCAAAAGTACACAGAAAATAAAAGAATTGATTTATTACCTAAACTAGTTTAGCTAATGTGAAAGTTTCTATTTCACCTAATCTTTTCAACAACTTTTCTACTTACACAGTTAATTTAACAATCATGCATTAGGTAATTCACTTAATTCAAATTAGTTAATTCAACTAAAATTTTGCAAAACGCAAAAGTAAAGAGCACAGCGCTCTCCTATAAAAAACATAAATAAAAACAAAGTGAGAAAATTTTACAAAAAGTAAAGCCTCATTGCGAGAATTGAACTCGGGCCGCTTGCGTTCAAGTCAAACGCTTTACCGCTGTGCTGTTACGCCGTTTGATAATTTGTGAACAAAATGTATATAAAAATATGAGGTCCACAACTCTGAAATTATGTTTCCACTGGCCATCTACAGCAATTTGATTAATTGGTATGTAGAATAAATTTCTGGATTGCAAATTTAGCTCAATAGATAAGGCGTTGGTTGTTGAAATCTTGAGATCAGAGGTTCGAATCTCAGCGGTGGCAAAGAAATTTTTCAGTCATTTATACAATGTATATATCTCTGTCATTCTATCTACTATAAAACAAATCTTTCTTCTCTATCATGTGACGAAATGAAGTAAAGTCACATAAGGAAAGTTTCACTTCAAAATAGAAATTGCAAAACAAAAAACAAATTTTTTGCATATTTTTTGCACGGCATTCCCACTCTTAAGTGGGAATGCTATCTAAATAATTAGATGATTTTTCTACACTTAGTAGGTGGCTTGCCTAATCTGAAGTGGTCATAGTTTAAAAAAAATTAGCTAATTCTTCTAATAAATTATGTGTCTTATCTATTTTATGGTTGAAGGTACACCTAAATATTTAGGTTTTTTTAGCTACTCTCGCAGTTAAACTACCCAATATAATTGCATATAATTAACATTTAGAAATTGGTAGCGCACCTAATCAAATTCGTTGACTGAAAATCACCGGATTACTTTAGCTGAATTGACTACATTTTTAGGTAAAAGTTCTACTCTTTTTTTTCTGTGTAGTAGGCCTCGGTAGTCTAGTAGGTAGTATGCTCGACTGCCTTCCCAGAGGTCCCGGGTTCGAATCCCGGCCAGGCCATGGTCCTACGCTTTAACCTTTCGCATTTCCAATTTTCTTTCCTCATTTCTAATCAACTGAAATTGAAAAATCATCGTGATTATTTGATTACTCTTTCCCTCCCACTAATCTATCACCCCATTTCGAACCAAGCCAGACTTGACTTAACACCTGAAATTATTGGTTCAAAGCCTAAGCAAAAAGTCGAGTTTAAGGGTCTTTCAAGATGAAACAAATCCAACAGAAGTTGTTCGAACTCGAATTACAGTGAATCAAATGGACACCTGTTTCTTCCAAAATGTGGCCACGGTAGCACTTGCGATACGTATAACGTTCAATTCGGAATGGTACACAACCATTTGTTTGCCAGAAGGGTTCTTTGAAATAAGGAAAACAAATCTTGTCATCAGGACAACGCGAGCTTCCACACATTAGCTCAAGCAAAGGCGCCTTTATTCATTGGTTGGAAATACTGAAAATGCGGGACGCACTAGACGTATTCCGGGACTATTTTATTAATTACTAGTTTTTTCCCGGCGCACGTTGCTGCACCCAGCAACTATATCGGAACATAATAATTGTATTCAAAACTTTTCTTCGATCCATAGTTTGACACCACTGTCATTTTCCACTGCCCGTTACAGTTTCCCAGTAGCAGGACATCAACAAATAGTAACTCCATTTTGAATTTGTATGTAAGTAATGTTACTGTTACTTCCAAAGCTATTCGATATTGAAAATTTTCATTGTATGGGCGGAGCCACAACCCTTTATTCTATACCCATCACAGTTTTCTAGTAGATGGACTTTACCCTGTTTTAGTACAGTTGCCGACAGTAAGCATGCAAACTAAATTACCAAATTGTAGTCTAATGCAACTAAAACCGTCCGAAATAAATCTTTTTTATTGATTTGTGGGCGGTAAAAGAGGGTGTGGCAACCCATTTTTAGTATAGTTAACCGACAGTAAGCATGCAAGCTAAATTACCAAATTTTAGTCTAATACGACCAAAACCGTGTGATATACAGAATTTTTATTGATTTGTGTGCGGTAAAAGGGGGTGTGGCAAATTTTTTACCCTAAACCAACTCGTACTGGATACAAATCTACTGCTAAAATTTCAGCTCAATCGCGCCAGTAGTTTTGGAGTCTATAGCCATCAGACAGACAACGTTTTGCTTTTTTCTTATATACATATATTAATACGCAAACATCGAATGTTGTCGTACACTTTTTCAATATTTATTTTAGAATAAGGACAATGAAACGCATATCATTCGAAAGGTACTGCACCATAGATGTGTCGAATTATGTTAGATTTTAAATTGATGACCTCTGACCCGAAATATTAACGTTGAAAGTTTATATTAATTTAAGTTAGGGATCTCAGAACTGGGAAGAGGTAGAATGAAGAATGAGGTATCGGAGGAAAGGTCTGGCTGCACACTATGATTGAATATTAGATTGGTGACCTTTGACCTCAAATATGAGCGGAAAAAGAGCATTTATTAAATAAAAGCTAAACCGTAACAGATGGAAAAACATGATATAAGAGAGAAATTTAGACATTCATAAGATGTGCAAAAAATACTTTGATATTTTTCACCATCGTTTACGGTTACCCTACAATAAGCACTTTTTCATTTAACAAGTGTCAATATATATTGTGATGGTGAAATTGCTTACAAATATTAAATTTTGTATATAAAAATTTCCGTTATTTTAACATTAAAATTATTGTGATATCTTGAAAACTATAGATGTTTTCAGTACAACGTTTTTTGTATGAAAATTCGTTGGTTGAGAAAAATAACGGTATACGAAAACTTTTTGCTAATATTTTCCACAAATAGTATGTTAAAAAAATTTCCCGTTATTATGACATCAAAAGTATTGCGATATTACGAAACCTGTAGATTTTTTCCATGCAATACATTTCTTAAAGCAATGTCATTGCCTCAGAATGAGAAAAAAACAATTGATATTTCAAGTTTTGATTTTGCATGTCAATATCTCAGCCATTTTTCAATCAATTTTCCTTAAATTTTCTTTGTCTGAAAGTTTAATAAAATGACTTTGGAGAAATAAGAAAATATTTACCGTTATCTCACCAATTCAATTTCTTATGTTGTTTTCAAAAAAACTCTAAAATATTCAATTTTTTCTCAAAAATTAGACCAGACATTCTTTTTTTTGTAATTTTTTTATTTTTTCTATTTTCTTCTCTCACACTCTTTCATATAACATATTATTTATTTGCAAAAATTGCTTCATTTTGATATATAATTTAATAAAATGTTTCTATCATCGAAAATCATGAGCCTATGATTTTTTTTATGAAAATAACATTTTTCAAAATGTTGTTTTTTTATTTTTTACAAAGTTCTACAGCTTAAAAAATTATTTCTGTGAAAAAATTTTGTCAAATATTTCAAACCACTTTAAAGTTATATACACAAATCTATGTTTTAAGCCATTTCCTTATCTACTTTATATATTATTCATATTATTATTATATATCTATATATAAATAGGTGTACGCTGAACAGTTAAGAAACATTTTCTCCCGTGTTTCTCAACCAATTTTGATAATTTTGTTTTAAATCAATAATAGTAGGGAAAAGGAGTGCACCGAATATCTATGGTGGGCAATTCGACCTCAAATCAGACGTTCCATTCCACTGGTTACATTTGATGGGCGTTGAAATAAAGGCGAGGCACTTTTCATCAGCCCAAATTTTCGGTATAACTTTTGAATTATAAGTCACAAATCAATAAAACTTGGTAAGAACTTCCTTCCTTGACAAAGGGTCGTGGAAACACTCATACAACTCAAAGTTGTTATATCAAATAGCTTTGGAAGCATTTCTACTAGAAAATAGAATAAGGGAAGTAGGGTACTGTGACGGGCATTGGACAAAGGGGCGTGGCTCCGCATATATAAGCCACATTTTTGATATCGAATAGCTTTGAAAGTAAAAAGCACAGAACATGGAAAATCAGAATTGAGTTACTGTTTAGTGATTTCCTGCTGGTGGTGCGTTTGGTGCGGTATGAGTTCGGTTACGTTTGCATATGAGTGAAGAAAGAAAAAAATTGTTTCCAATAAAAATACAAAAATAAAAATCAATTTTTAAATGGTCGAATTTCGACCAAAGGAGGAGTTAAAAAAAATTACTCAATTAAAATCGTTTAAAGTTTCAAAATCATGAAACCAGACGGTCATGAATGCAACATCGTGTTGCTTGTTGAAGCGAATCGTTATAAAAATATTTCTCAGTAACTGCTCGTGTTGTTGTTGTTATTTATATGTATGTAAAATTTTCATGTATACATACACATCAGTTACCCTAGTTTTTGACGTACATTTACGTCATTTTCGGAGGTAAGAAGGGTGCTTGATACCGATCAGCTAACGATGTTTATGTCACACTTTGAGCCTTTGGTGGGCTTAAAGGCTAAATCGCAAAGGCGCTTTAGGTCGGTCGCGCTTTGACCGTACTTTGATCGTACTTTGGTCAACTTTACGGGATGAAGTGTCAAAACGCCCGACCTTATAATTTTGAAATCATAATGTCGCGTTAGCATGTCGTGCGTTTGTCACTTAGATGATGCCACTGTACGCAGTCAAACCAAAAAAAAATCCCACAAAGTCTGAAATCCCCAAATCACAATGTATTTGATGAAAGTACATGTTGGCTGTATTTGTTTATTCATTTTAGCTATTTAATAGCCGTCGCTATTAATAAATAAATTATATGCTATATTATAAGCACATATAATAATTATTATAATAATAATATAATAATATAAAGATTTTTCCATTTTTGTTTTTTTTTTTTATTTCTTTCAAGAATCGCCCTGTGAAAATTTTCTTTTGATTTTGAGTTTTAGTTTTATTTTTCAAAGATCTAAAATTTTTGTTGCGAAATTGTTAAATTTATTGTTGTTTTGTTTTTTGTCGAATTCAAAGATTTATTTATCAATTCTAAAAATTCAGAAATTGTATTGAGCAGCACACAATTTAAAATGAATTTATGAAGTTGTTTTTGAAGAATGGAATAATGGAGAAAAATAAATGTAAATGTAAATTGTATTCAGTGAAGGTGATGGTAATGAATAAATTGTGTTTATTTTTTTAAGGCTTCGATTCAGCTTATGACATCTCATCAACTTTAGGACATTTCATTAATTATTGATATAATTATTTTGTTAACTGTTTATAATTGTTTAAGGCATGTTGCTACTTTGCGCGCTCTTTATTCGAGTGAAAATTTAATATTTTTTAACAAGAAAACGGTTAGAGATAATGGAACAACTTTTTTAGGGTGAATAAATACACTAAAACATTATTAACAAATGAATTTTTTTATTAATATTTAAGATTTGTTATGTATGAAACTTCTTCAAATTGAGACATTTTCCTTGAAAACTTTTTTTATGATGTTGCACTTATTACTGCACTAAATATACAACAGCTGATTATCTGATCATCGACTACCGGTGTTGCCAACGAAATTCACAAAATTTAAAAAAACAAATTTCATAAAATTTACTAAAAATTAAAAATCCCATGAAACGCTAGTATAAAGAAAAAGCTCAAACAAGCCTTTTGTTTTTATATATTTTTTTTTTATTATAAATAAATTGTGCACGGTTGTTTAAATTATAATAAATAATATTAGATTTATTAAAACATTCATTCGAACATTTATATGAAAGAAAGTAAAAGGTAACATGATCAAGTAAAAAAAAATAATAGGTAATAATTGATTCCACCATAGATAATATCCTAAATGAAGACCATTTGTTGTTGAAAATGTTTTTCAAGAACTTATACGTAAATTAAATTTAATAGAAATCTTAGCACACAATATGTATTTTTAACATGGAATAAATAAAATATTTATATAATTAATAAAATAATTACAATTTAATATGTTGAATAAATAAATGTTTCTGCATATCTAACCAGCGTAGTAGTTATAATATTATTTATATAATAAACATCTGTATTATATGTTGTATTACATTGCTGAAGAATAACAAAAACAATAACAAACGAAAAATCTAAAGCAACTGATATCTATTTATATACGTACATATTTGCATACATATAAACAACAACAACAGCATCAACAACAACACGAGCAGGTACTGAAAAATATTCGCTTCAAACAAAGCAACAACCGTAACATAAGCAGCCACTGATGTTATGAATGATTTATCTTGTAAAAAAGTCAAAATTAAATTACATTCAATACAAAATATTTTCATGAAACAACAAATCCCATGCAAACATGTCTTTACTACTGCAACTCAACAATGCTCATATATTTAGCTAACTCAATAAAAATACAACCCTGTGCTATCGGCAAATGTCAAACGCGCGACCAAGTTGAACAGCTCTCGACTTTTTTCAGCAGCTCGCGCTTTGATCGTACTTTACCCCTTCTTACGAGATTCGACGATATTTACGATACAAAGTACGATCAAAGCTTGAGGTCGAATTATGGATTGCTTCATAACAACTCGTTGTTTCTACTTTAGCTGTCAAAGCGCGACCGACCTAACGCGCCTTTGCGATTTGGGTATAAAGCACAGATCGTAGAATATTGATTAAAGTCCTTTTTGCAAACATATCAAAAAGGGAGGTAAATTCATGTTAGAACTCTCTAACTTTTATAAATTTTACACAATAACAAGAAACATAAATAAAAATTTAATGGTTTTTTGTATGAACTTAGTAAGTAACCTACTGAGTACTAACATACATATACGCAAGAGGGTTTTCAACAAGAGGTGTAATTTTAAATGAAAAAAACAATGTTTTTGTGAAAAGAGCTGATAATTTTATTTAAATCCAAAGTACAAACTCTGAGGTTGATAATTGAACATAACATCTGCCAAATGTCAACCGGGGCTGTTTTTGCATATTGCCATTCTTTTAATGAAATTAATCTCACGAATAACAGCTCTAATATTGTCTTTGAGTACTTGAATACTTGCTGGAGCATGGTCTTAGGCTTTAGCATTAACGTAGCCCCAAATAAAAAAGTCTAATGGTGTTAAGTCGCACAATCTCGGTGGTCAATCAAAGTCTCCATTTCCAGAAATCACACGCTCTGGAAATTTTTCACACAATAGAGCTATTGTTTCACTAGCTTAATGGCATGTGGGACCGTCCTGCTGAAAATAAATGCCTTTCAAGTCCATAGTATCAATTTCAGGTCAAAAAAGTCAGCCAACATTGTTCGGTAACGCAATCCATTTACTGAAACGATAACACCAGCATCATTTTCGAAAAAATATGGCCCAATAATATCGCCAACTCTAAAAATTGCACCAAACTGTTACTCGTTGTGAATGTAGAGATTGGTCGACTATTTCTCTTGGGTTTTCGTGGGTTCAGAAGCGACAGTTTTGCTTATTCACGTACCTAGACAGATGAAAATGAGCCTCATCTCTCAGAATAATTTTTTTTTGAGAAATCATGATTTTGCTCATGCATTTTCAACGCCCAATCAGCGAATGTACGGCGTTTTTCATGGTCTAAAGGCTTAAATTCTTGTGTCAACTGGACATTATAAGCATGTAGGCCAATATCTTTATGCAAAATACGGTGGAAAGTGGCTGTGAAAGTGCCCAATTCCTGTGATCGTCTCGAAATTAATAAACCTGGGTTTTCAGCCGCACTCTCAGCTACAGCTGCGATATTTTCAGTTGACGTAGCCGAACGAGCACAAGTTGGATTCCTTTCATCATTAACTTGTTCGAAAAGTTCGAATTTACTAATTTCACTGTAGCTGTGCTAGAAGACGCTTGATGATGACCAAAAACGATACGAACTTTACGAATCGTGTTCGCGATATTTTCACCGTTTTTGTAGTGAATTTTTACTGTTTGATACATATTAACCCTTTCCGGCACAAACACAATAAAATTTGTATGGGAGCCCCCCTAAGGAATGGTCAGAGGGAATAGGTGTGAAAAGCAAAAATGTTCCTTTTGCAAAAGTAATGGGGGTCGATCATACATATTAACCCTTTCCGGCACTCTTTTAAAGGTCATATGCTCAGGTGTATGGAATAAATAAACAAAAACCATAAAATTTGTATGGGAGCCCCTCTAAGGAGTGGTCGGAGGGAATAGGTGTCAAAGGAAAAATGCTCCCTTTGCAAAAGTAATGGTGGTCGGTCTTACATATTAACCCTCTCCGGCACTCTCTTAAAGGTCGTATGCTCAGGTGTATGGAATAAATATACAAAAACCATAAAATTTGTATGGGAGCCCCCCTAAGGAGCGGTCGGAGAGAATAGGTGTTAAAGGTAAAAATGTTCCTTTTACAAAAATAATGGAGGTCGGTAATACATATTCACCCTCTCCGGCACTCTCTTAAAGGTCATATCCTCAGGTGTATGGCATAAATATACAAAAACCATAAAATTTGTATAGGAGCCCCCTTAAGGAGTGGTCGGAGGGAATAGGTGTCAAAGGCAAAAATGTTCCTTTTGCAAAAGTAATGGGGGTCGGTCATACATAACCCTCTCTGGTATTCTTTTAAAGGTCATATGCTCAGGTGTATGGAATAAATAAACAAAAACCATAAAATTTGTATGGGAGCCCCCCTAAGGAGTGGTCGGAGGGAATAGGTGTCAAAGTCAAAAATGCTCCCTTTGCAAAAGCAATGGGGGTCGGTGATACATATTAACCCTTTCCGGCACAAAAACCATAAAATTTGTATGGGAGCCCCCCTAAGGAGTGGTCGGAGAGAATAGGTGTCAAAAGCAGAAATATTCCTTTTGCAGAAGTAATGGAGGTCGGTAATACATATTAACCCTCTCCGGCACTTTCTTCAAGGTCATATGCTCAGGTGTATGTAATAAATATACAAAAACCATAATATTTGTATGGAAGCCCCCCTAAAGAGTGGTCGGAGGTAATAGGTGTCAAAGGAAAAAATGTTCCTTTTGCAAAAATAATGGGGGTCGGTCATACATATTAAGCCTCTCTGGCACTCTTTTAAAGGTCATATGCTCAGGTGTATGGAATAAATATTTTGCTAAATATTTTTTAAAAAAGATGTCATCAAAAGCGAATTGAATAATTCTACGTCTCGTGTTTCAACATAGTCGAAACTACTGTATCTTTTTTTTTTGTATTCACGATCTGGAGTTTCTGGTCTTGTATTCTGTATTTTTGATAAGTTTGATATTTGTAGTAAATTTGACAGTTTTAAAAAAACAAAACATGAACATTTTCCAAATACTATAAGTACTAAATTTTGCATAGTATTTGTGTATTTGAACTCCAGATCGTGAATACCGCTATTGTTTCTTTTTTGTTCTTTTAAAAATTTATTGTTGCCACCTATTGCTATCTCTTTTCTTCACAATGACAAGCTTACAATAATACATACATAAAAGCTCAATGCTGCCAGACGATCGACTGAATAACTCAGAATTAATTCGAAAATGTTGATCCTTTTTTCACTTTTGCCCAATTGAAAACACCAACTTTATTCCACACATAGATCAGTCACCAAAATATGGTATCTTTAATTATAGTCAAGGAAGGTCTACTCGAAAATTTTCTAAATGGAATTAAGTACTGTATTAATGGCAAACTTAATATAATTTAGGTTAGAAGGTCAATTTAGATTATTTCACAGACAGCTTTAGTCTCAATAAGAAGTATATAACTTAAGTGTTGTTTACTTAAGTATAATTTTTATTTAATTCTATGTATTGTATTACGTCAAGTTCGAAACTGTTGTCTTATTTTCATAAAAGAGAGCAACAGCATTATCTTTAATACCGAATTTGAGGGCATGTATGTACAAGTTTTTTAAAGAGCTTCACAAAAAGATGTACAGATTTCAAATACAAATTTCTAAATGTTACAATTGTCCGATTTGGACAAAATTAGACTTTTGGGTAAGACATTTCAAAAGCAATTTAAAAAAATTTAATTTACTGACTTATGTTATCCGACTAACTAGACCCACTATTTGTAAGTCGGTGGCATGTTAGAAATTTCGTCTGTGGAAAAGACTACAACTGGCATGTATTAATGATCGAATTAATATTTTTGTTCAAGAATAGAATGGCATCAGTTCTACATATATTGCATATACTCGAAAAGTTCGTAAATGTTACACTGAACCAAATATTGTTCTTAAAATCAAAGAATCTCGTTCATAAAGCGAAATTCATTGATTTTTAAGAACTATTCATTGCCCCAAAGAACGAATTCTTTGGTTCAATGAATCGTTGTTCTTAATTTTAAGGAACATTTCATTGTTCGTGTTCATTAAAATTTTGTTCCAGTTCTTGTATTGTAATATCTATAAAACCATTAGAGAATTTTATCTCAATAAGAAAATGATTTTTTAAAATATATCTTGATATTGTTTTAAAATTTCTAAGGACAGACTAACTTATTGTAACAGTTGTATGTGTCATTAATTAATCATTTTTCTTCATAACATATCAAAGAAATAACGTAAGAACAAAGATTCATTGAATCAAGGAACTCGTACTTTGGACCAATTTTAATGTATAATACATTGGGACAAAGAACTTTTTCTTTGTTATTAAGTACGTTTTTGGTTCTGTGTATAAAGTATCCGGAAATAAAACTCAAAAGCTCTATAGTAAAAGATCTATCTTCAAAAAAAGTATGAAACTTTAAATAAGGAAGTATGGAAACTGGAAATTCAATAGAAGAAAGGAATTGACTCTTTTAAGCAATTGAATGGACTTAGAACGAAGTTCTCATGATTAATTGTGTTGTGCGTGTTATTAAGAAGATCTCCTGGTCCGTAAAATTGGCATAGGACGGTTCACTCACGGTTACGCATTCAGCCACGGCCGCCACAAGATTGCTTGATAGCAGTGTAGAAGAAGGCGATGCATCACCCAGTACACCTAGTGAGAGCATCAACTCACACATCAGCACATCAACGCATATTTATGTGCACATACTGATTGAGTTATTTAGAGTTATTGAATTGAAGTTTTGTTACATATATTTAGTCTTAGTTTGTCTTTCACTCTGAAGAGTTGGTTATAATAAATAAATAATTCTTTTAAAATAACAACAGGTTATGGGCCCAGTAAGCCATGCCTAGTACGATGGAATTAGTCTTCGCAAAAATTAAGCCATTTGATGGCAAGAACTTTGACTCGTGGAAGTATCGCGTTGAAAATTTTTTAGACGCTCAAGATGTGTTGGAGGTTTTGTCGCAAGCAAAACCAGAATCTTCAGCCGATGATTTTGTGAAGTGGCGGGAAGGTAATGCTAAAGCGAAGAACTTGATCATATCGCTTGTAGATGACAATCATTTGGAATTCATAAAAGGCAAAACCATGGCGAAAGATATGTGGGATGCATTAAATGCAGTGTTTTCGGGAACCAACATGGCCAAACAAAACATGCTGCGAACAAAGTTGGATAGGCTGCGTTATGAGCTGGGAAGTGACATGAAGGTTCATTTTTCAAAATTTGATGAGTGTGTCCGTGAGTTGACTGCAGCAGGGGCAAAAATAGACTTAAATGAGGTGATTTATTTTTTGTTTAAGTCATTTCCAGAAGAATTTCAGCCGCTAATAACGGCATTAGAAAATTTGCCTGACGAAACTTTGACCTTGGAATATGCAAAGTCCCGTTTGCTTAATGAAGAAATGAGGCAACAAACGATCAAAGAACAGAGTGGTGGTACAGTTAGTGTTGCCAGTCGTGAAGCTGTATTCTCAGCTAACTTTACAGGCGAATGCTTTAGGTGTAAGAAGAGAGGGCACAAAAGTTTTAATTGTCCGCAAAGAGAAAGCAAAAACAAAACTTATTTAAATAGAAAAGGGAGAAATTATAAAAACTCCAGAGAAAACTCAGCTGTTGCATTTATGCTCGAGAGCAAAGTCGATTCGAATGTTTGGTTGCTTGACTCCGGTAGTACTCGGCATACAACAAATAATATTCAGTTGTTGAGTATGGTCGAAAAATTAGAGGAGCCTGTGATGATTAGTACTGCCGAAGAGGGAGGTGCGGTAAAAGCAACGCACAGAGGTTTGTTCAAAGCAACCACATTCGTAAATAAAAAAAAAATTAATATTGATGTTCACGATGTTTTCTTTTGCAAAAATTTGAGGACAAATTTGCTTTCAATCAAGGCACTTCAAGAGAAGGGGCTAGAAATCCATTTTGTTAAAGGTAATTGCGCTCTCATTAAATACAAAAGTAGTGTGGTAGCAATTGCAAACTTATCAAACGCACTGTATGAGATCAAATTGCACTCAAATCATGAAGCAGCTCAAGTTTGCCAAATGAGCGACATATGGCATCGTAGACTTGGACATATGAGTGATTCGTCTTTCAACAAACTTAAAAGAGACAATTTGGTAACTGGATTAAACATAAGAGAGGAGAGAGTTTCTTGTGAATCATGCGTAACGGCAAAGCAGAGTGAAAAACCGTACAAAAATCACAGGCCACCAACAACAAGAGTTCTTGAGAGAATACATACAGATGTATGCGGTCCCATAATGCCAGAAACGCATGATAGACAAAAATATTTTGTAAGTTTTAATGATGATTACACTCACTTTGCTAGTGTTTACTTGATCAGGAATAAGTCAGAAGTCTTTGAGCACTTTAAACAATTTGAAAGTCTCGTAACGGTAAAGTTTGGCTGCAACATAGCGAACTTAAGGTGCGATAGAGGAACGGAATATTTATCAAAAGAACAGAAAAAATTTTATATAGATAAAGGTATTCAGCTAGAAACAACAGTTGGTTATTGTCCAAAACAAAACGGCGTCGCAGAACGTTTCAACCGGACAGTGGTGGAAAAGGCTCGTTCGCTACTCTTAGAGTCAGGTATGCGCAAGGAAATGTGGGGAGAGGCGGTGTTGACCGCGACTTATTTATCGAACCGGAGCCCTACTCGATGCATTTTAAACAAGACACCAGCTGAGTTGTGGCATGGAATCAAGCCTGACGTTGGCAAATTAAGAGTTTTCGGATGTCAAGCATTCGTGCTTCAGCCAAAAGAGAAAAGGGGAAAATTTGACCCAAAAAGTGTGGAAATGATAATGGTGGGCTATGCTGTGAATGGCTACAGAATTTGGGATCCAAGTACACGTAAAGTAGTGGTTGCTCGAAATGTTAAGTTCAACGAATCCAAATTTCCGGCAAAGAGCAATACCAGTGAAGATGAATACGAAGATATGCATACTTGGTGCATTGAGCAGAAATCAATATCAATTTCAGAAGGGGAGCTCTCAGAGTATAATGAGACGGATAATGAGACGGAGATGGCAAGTCCTGTTAATGACTTTAAATCTGAGCGTGTAGAAGATGATGCAGCTGCGCTCCGGCAACACCAAAATTTGGTTAACCAGAGGCAAAGTTGCCGCGAGCGCAAATTTACAGGCAAGTTACAATATAATAGAAATTTTGAGCAGATAAATCTGTCCCAGTTTAATTTTTCAGTTGAGCCTAACAGCTACAAAGAAATTGAATCAAGGCCAGATAGAGCACAGTGGAAGGTGGCAATCGACGACGAGTTAGCTTCGTTGGAGAAAAATGAAACGTTCGAGTTTGTGAAGAAAACAACTGACATGAAGATCATAAGTTGTCGATGGGTCTTCAAATTAAAAACCAACAAGAATGGCGAGCCATGCGGTTATAGAGCAAGGCTCGTAGCTAGAGGTTGTCAGCAAAGGCAAGGTGTTGACTACGAGCAAACATACGCTCCAGTTGCGAGACTTGCGGCAATTCGAACTGTGATGTCGGTAGCCATTTATAAATGCTATGAAATAAGTCAAATGGACGTTAGAACGGCGTTCTTAAATGGAGTTTTAACTGAGACTGTATTCATGCAAGTACCCGAAGGCATGAAGGCTAAGCAAGGTGTTGTATGCAAATTGAAAAAATCGTTATATGGGTTAAAACAGTCACCTTTATGCTGGTATCGAAAGTTTCATGATGCAGTAGTAAAACTCGGGTTTAAAAGATCTCAGCATGATTATTGCATTTATGTTCGGCAGCAAGATGGGTTAATGTACTTAGCGTTGTATGTTGATGATCTGCTGTTGATCAGCGAAAATAAGAATCAGCACGATGAAATAAAGGGCTTACTTTGTAAAGAATTTGAAATGAAAGAGTCAACTGAGTTTCAACAATTTCTTGGTATCGGAATTACATACGATAAAATGCAATCCTGCCTTAAGATGTCACAAAAGAAAGCAATAAATGATCTTTTAATATACTTAAAAATGGAAAATTGTAATTCAGTATCAACCCCAATGGAGCCGTCAACAAAACTTAAAAGAGTCGATATTGGTTCAAGAGTGAATGTACCATACAGAGAACTCATTGGAAAAGTTATGTATTTGATGCTGTGCAGTAGACCTGACATTTGTTTCTCAATATCTCAACTCAGTCGTCATCAAGATAGCCCCGGCGAAGAACACTGGCAGGCTGCTAAGAGATTAGCTCGATATTTGAAAGGCACAATGGATTACGAGCTGGTGTTTGATAAAAAGGATGGTGCAAAGCCTTTGGTAGGATTTGCTGATGCTGATTACGCTTCTGATGAAACCGATAGAAAGTCTACAAGCGGATTTTTATTCAAAGTATTTGGAAATATCGTGAGTTGGTCGTCGAAGAAACAACAAGTTGTCGCGTGTTCTACAACCGAATCCGAGTACATTGCGTTGTCACTAGCTGTACAAGAAGGTATGTGGCTGCGTGGATTGCTTTCCGACTTACTGATTGATGTGGACAACGTTTTAATTTTCGAGGACAACCAGAGCTGTATTAGAATGGCTAGTAGTATGGAGAATAAACGTGTTAAACATATTGACGTGAAACATCACTTCATTCGACAGAAGATTGAAGAAGGCGATGTTATACTGCAGTTTGTGGGCAGCTCGCAGCAGGAAGCCGATATTCTTACAAAGGCGTTGCCAAAGCCCCAGTTTGAGTTGCTTGCTCGGAAGCTCGGTGTTATGAATCGAGAAGGGGTGTAGAAGAAGGCGATGCATCACCCAGTACACCTAGTGAGAGCATCAACTCACACATCAGCACATCAACGCATATTTATGTGCACATACTGATTGAGTTATTTAGAGTTATTGAATTGAAGTTTTGTTACATATATTTAGTCTTAGTTTGTCTTTCACTCTGAAGAGTTGGTTATAATAAATAAATAATTCTTTTAAAATAACAACAATCAGACTCAATATTTGCCAAGAAAGTGCCCAGACATGTGAGCGGCATTGAATTTTGAGAGCATCCTTACTAAAAGCTTTAATTTTTGTTTCGAATACCAGGTCTTCAGATCAGTTTCGATTCAGAAGCTTACTTTATAATGAGTAAAAAGGTTTTTATGCTTATGACATTCGTTGTACTGCTCCAAAATATAAAGTAAATAACAATCTCCCAAGTTAATGAATGATAGCAATATTTGGTGGGACATTTAACAGTTCAACTTTTAAAGCGTAGTCGGCACTCTTTCATTTTCTTCTAATGTGACCCAAGATTTTCTGCATATTTTTTCTAAATTTACACAATTTTGAGCTTAAGGGGGTAAAATTTGACAACTTTTTTTTTTCATTTTTTTTTATTTTTGTTTCTGAAAGTACAACATCTAAAGAATATTGTATTACATTTTTAGGTCATTCGGAGCAAAACTAATGAAGTTACAGTAGGTTCCCCCACGACTGGCAGCACCTTGACGAAAGCAGTCCCTCCGACTGCTGGGTGTGGGGGCTTAAGTTTCTCACAGGGCTGTGTTACCAAACAAACTCGGTGAGAACAACTAAGCCTGCCACTCCTCCCCTGCCCTATCCTGAAACATCCCTTCTCTCCTTCTCTTTCCCCCTGGGTCGGATCAAGGTGTCATGCGTACCGTGCCGAGGATCAGCCTGGCTGAGGACCCAGTCAAAAATAATTGCTCAGTCGCGAACGGTGTGCTCCGGATACCTGGCGACCTCCGGTTCTATTCAGCCTTGCCCAGGTACTGCGGATCTCTGCCTGGGTCGACCGTCCCTTCTCCGCCACTCGTGGGAACCAAAACATGAACGACAACAACAAAAACAACACACAAAAAACCTCAACACCCAAACGGGGGTCCGAACCCCAAACAAAAAAACCGGTAGGAACCTCCGGTTCCGATCTCAAAGCTGTGGTACCACCAAGCTCGAAACCTACCACACAGGGTCAGACGATGATAGTGATACCATCAGATCATCGCCCCTTATCAACAACAGCAAGCACATCGAAAGCCTGTGTAGCTGACATTGGACCCTCCGGTTCCTTAAGCAAAGGTAGCAATCGACGCGGAGACGCGGGTTCAACCAATGCATCTGGGACCAAGGAAAACCCAATGGTCAGCGCCAGGGCGACCGATTTTGCAAGAAGGGATCCTTTAAAGACAGGTTACCTAGACCGCAGGAAGGCATCCCGTATTCTTCGACGCCTGGCTACCGATCCTATCAAGGAGGGTCAGGTCTCAAAGAATGACCTGAGGAAAGTCAGGGAGGATATAGAATGGGCAAAGAAGGTTCTACCGGACTTCACGCTCGAGCCTCCCCGCGCAAAGCTTCCGGCCACGAAGAGAAACCGCTCTGTGGAGGAACCTGCAAATCCGAACCAGACCGCCAAGAGGGCCAAAACCCATGGCGCGGGGTTACGCTCCTTCGCAGAGGTTGCCAAGGACAAAATAGTCATAGGGGTCATAGACCAAAACAGCGAGGACGGTAAAATACCCAAACACCAATGGAGCTGGATAGAAGCTTCGCTCGCCAAGGTCGCCTTGCAGGTCCTCAAGGACAACCCTGGGCCACCCCCGTCATGTACGGACGCAGGATGGTTTCAGGGTAACGTCAAGCTGATGGCCTGCGACAACAGCAGATCCGCTGAGCTATTTAAAGCGGCGGTTGAGAAGGTCGGGGAGGTCTACCCAGGCGCTCGGCTAAAGGCTGTTAACTCGGAAGAGATTCCGTCCAGACCAAGAGCTAGGGTCCGGGTTCCAGTCACTCCATCTGAACCCGAGGAGATCCTAGAGATGTTTAAGGTCTTCAATCCAGACATCTCCACACACAATTGGAAGGTGGTCATGCTGGAGCCCAATGCCGAGGATCAAACGGTCGGCACCAAGAGGTCCAAGATGGAGATCTTGCTGATCCTCAATAATGAATGTCTTGACAGGCTCAACAAGGACAGCACTCTCAACTATGGATTCGGTAAGGTTCACCCGAGAGTCTATAAGACGGACACGGTGTCACTGGTTGGTCGTGCGGCTTCCAACGCCACGACTGAGACTACCAGTGATATCTAAATGGCGTCGGGAAGTGAGGATGAGCTGTCGTCCGCTTCCGAGCTTGCTGCTGCGATGACCAGCCTCTACAGCGAGCAGGACCTTTTGGGAGAACCCCTCAGCGACGAGGAAGCTGACACTACGGTGGTTGGAGTACCAGAGGATGTTCCGGGTACTCCAAATTAATCTCCACCACTCCAAAGCAGCATCTGCTGCTCTCCAGCGTCACCTGGCAACGGGTGATGTCGACTTGGTGCTCATTCAGGAGCCCTGGATAAACAACAACAAAATCCTGGGCCTGAATACACCAAACTATAAAAACTATCACGTCTCTAATAAAGGTAAAACTCGAACCTGTATATTAGCTAAACATAGCTTAAATTGTTTTATTCTCCCTCAGCTTAGTCATGGAGACCTCACGGTGGACAGCCTGGAGTTGAGCCACAAAAAACTCAGGGTGGCCTCCTATTACTTCCCGTATGACGAGGATATACCCACACAGTCATTTCGGAAACTGGTAAAGGAAACCAACCCTGCCGCGCACATAATACTGGGTGGAGATGCCAACGCACACCATTCGCAATAGGGCAGCACAAACAACAACGATCGAGGTGAGTCACTCTTTAACTACCTACTTAATACAAACCTAAATATATTAAATAAGGGCAATGAGCCAACATTTATAATTAAAAACCGAGAGGAAGTCCTGGATGTCACCCTAGCATCTGGAAACTTCTCGGACGAAATTTATTCATGGAAGGTCTTAAAAGAACATTCGTTCTCAGACCATAGGTACATAGAATTTGGCTGGAAGGAAACTAATCAATCCCTGCCTCAAAAAATAAGAAATCTCCGTAAGACAAATTGGAGATGGTATAATAAAATAATCAAGAGGTCCTTGACCTCAGATAGTTCTCTCCACGTGACAAACAAGGAAGGTTTAGACGCCCTTGTACAAAACTTTACCAAAAAGTGTTCGGATGCCCTTAACAGAGCATGTCCGGAAAAACTACAAAAGAAATCCCGTAAACCAGTATGGTGGTCTCGGGAAATTGAAATCCTCAGAAAGGACTGTCGTAGAGACTTTAACTACGCAAGGCGTAGCAATAGCGAGAACGCATGGAAAACATATAAGTCCAAACTAGGTAGTTACAAAACAGCAATTAGGAAAGCAAAAAGAACATCTTGGCTTTCCTTCTGCACAGATATAGAAAGTACTTCTGAGGCCTCAAGGCTTAGGAAAATACTTACAAAATTCCCAACAGCACCAAGCTTTCTTCAAAAAGAAGATGGTACCTGGACAGACTCATGTATCGAAACCTTAGATACACTCATGGACGTACATTTTCCTGGAAGTGGTCACACTAACAACTCCAGCTTTCAAACATCTTCCTCCGAGCTTACACCTCAGCAGATTGGGCAGCTAACCAGCAAGGAGAATTTAAGATGGGCGGTTTACTCGTTCCAACCTTATAAATCTCCGGGTCCCGATAGCATTATACCAGCTCAACTCCACTATAGCTTCAACGCAATAGTACCCTGGCTTCAGGCGATCTACCATGGTTGCCTACTCCTTAACTACATTCCATTAGCTTGGAGAGAGACGAAAGTCATATTCATACCGAAAGCGGGTAAATCCTCTCATACTAAACCGAACGACTTTAGACCCATAAGCCTCTCCTCCTTTCTGCTTAAAACACTGGAGAGGCTTATTGGGCTTCTTCTTAAGCCGAAACTCGACCGGCTCCTTAAATCTCAGCATGCTTATATAAAAGGCAGATCAACAGAAACAGCTCTCCACTCTCTTGTGTCTACAATTGAAAAATCACTTGAGAACAAAGAATACACGCTTGCTGCCTTTCTAGACATAGCAGGTGCATTCAATAACGTCCTCCCCTGTGCGGTCACCTCTGCCTTGTCAGAACTGGGGGTGGAGGATTTTCTCGTGAGTCTCATCCACCAGATGCTCTTGGGCAGGGTGGTAAACTCAGAACTGGGGGAATCCTCTATCCGTAGATTTGTAAGCAGGGGGACTCCACAGGGGGGTGTTTTGTCTCCGCTTCTGTGGTCCGTGATGGTTGACCAACTGTTGCGTATCATGGAGGAGGAAGGCTACAAAGTTATTGCATATGCTGATGACATTGCTCTTGTCTTTAACGGAAAATTTCCTCAAACTCTCTGTCAACTCATGGAGAGAGCACTCGTAACCCTCTCAAGATGGGCTGCCTCTTGTGGTTTGAATGTAAACCCGGAGAAAACAGATCTCATCCTTTTCACCAGGAAATACAAAATCCCTAACTTAGAACCTCCGCGTCTGAACGGCAAGAGGTTGCTCTTTAGTGACAGCACGAAATACCTAGGAGTTATTCTGGATAAGAAACTTATCTGGAATGACAACATAAATGAACGTGTTAGAAAAGCAAACATAGCTCTGTTTGCCTGTAAAAAATCGATTGGGAAAAAATGGGGTTTTTCCCCTAAAATAGTACGCTGGATCTATACGGCAATTGTCCGCCCCATACTTATATATGGCTCACTGGTATGGTGGAGGGCCCTGAATAAGAAAACTATACTTTAGAAATTTGCTAAGGTTCAAAGCACCGGGGCATTATGCTCAACCCCAACTAGTGCTCTAAATGTCATGCTTCACCTTCCTCCTCTAGATATCTTTGCCAGAGAATGTGCTAACATAGCAGCTCTCAGACTAAGAGAATCTGGAAATTGGATAGGTAATAATTGCGGTCACACATTAATTCTAGACTCATCTGTCCCTGACAGAACAGATTACTGTGTGCCCTGCTTAAACCTTGAAAAGAACTATGAGGTTCTCATCCCTTCGCGGCTAGACTGGGTTAACAAAACCCCCCTTAAAACCACCGGCATTAAAATCTTTACTGACGGTTCTAAGCTTCAAGAACAAGTAGGGGGTGGTATCTTCTCCCAGGATCTTGGAATTGAAGCTTCCTTCAGACTCCCAAATTACTGCAGTGTCTACCAGGCGGAGATGATGGCCATTCACGAAACCGCTAAGATTCTAGGTCAAAAAGACCTCAATGGAAAAAGTATCCACATCTTTTCAGACAGTCAAGCTGCGCTCAAGGCGCTAAACTCACATATTGACAACTCCAAAATTCTCACTGAATGCCGCAGATCTCTCAACGAGATGGCCAGGTTATTCAGGATCCACCTCGTATGGGTACCCGGACACAGGGATATCGAGGGCAATGAACTGGCTGACGAACTGGCAAGGAAGGGTACGACCTCTAACACCCTCTTAAACGAGGACTTTATTGGTATACCCATTTCCTCCTACAAACTCCGGTGCAGTAGCAAAACTTTAAGCCTTGCACAAGAACGCTGGGAACAACTTGACACATGTAGGATAGCTAAGCTAACGTGGCCTTCCTACGACTTAAAACGCACCAACTCGCTGCTTGAACTTAACAGGGTAAACCTGTCTAAAATAATAGGAATCCTCACGGGTCATTGTTTAATCGGAACGCATGCTCTTCGCTTAGGAGCTATATCTAATGACTTTTGCAGAAGCTGCATGTGCGAAGAGGAAGAAGAAAACACTCAGCACTTCCTCTGCGAATGTCCGGCACTAGCTAGAAGGAGAATGGCAACTTTGGGCCATCCCTTCCTAAGTGGACTTACCGAAGTCTCATGCCTGGAAATTAGGCATATTTTAAAGTTCATACTCCGTTCCAATTGGTTTATAGAGGAGGGGAATCTCTAGTTAAAAAGGGATTATGTGGTGTCACAACGGGCCTGTACTGGCCTAGGTGTACGAGTCGTCTATCGGCTCAGCCACTTCAACCTAACCTAACCTACAGTAGGTTGAATGACCGTACCTCTAACTAGTGTTTCTTAGTGTCAAAACTTTAAATCGGTTTTCCCAAACATGTAATTTTTAAAGTCGGTGACCAACCTACAGAAAAAACTACTGAACTGATCGTTTTGAAAATTTGTACACATATTCTACATATAAGTAGCTCTCTAGAGACGCCGAGATTTTTTAAAATTTGTTAATTACTAACAATTTTACAATAACAAATAGGTCGATTTTTCGTCCAAAATCGTCATTTTGGCTTCGAAATGGTGCCAAAAATTGAAAAATTGAAAAATTAGAAAAAACTCGACGTCACTGAAGAGATAAAGTAATAAACTAAAGAAAGATTTTTGATTTTTTGGTTTCAGATGATCCAGTGATGCTGTAGGCTGGTCACCGCACAAAGACTTTTTTTCGAGGCACCTGCGGAGATCTTCAATACATCCGTTACTTTTCTCTATTTTTTAACAAACATTTTTTTAAATATTCTTAAAATGTTGTAATTTTATATCAAAAAATAAATAAATAAATAACTGGCCATTTCAGCCCTTGAAAGGACTTTGACCTAGCTTCTTATGATCAATTGTGTTGTGCGTGTTATTAAGTTTGTACACAATTGACCGAGAAACGGACCTACAGGTTTAACGCCGACTCCGAACGGCGATGAACGGAATGTTCTAATTCTCAAGAAGCTTTACATTGCATTTTGATTACTCTCTGAGGTTTGCCATTATCTGCAGAGAGGTGGCGGCCGTACAGAAAAATTATTTTAATTTAAATAATTTTCTGTCGCTGCTGGGATTCGAACCTGGGTCTCCAAGGTTCTTTGACATAGCGGCCACGCACTTTAACCAACTACGCCACGGACGCCACAGTAAAATAAACCTACTGTAATAGTTTTTTCTAAAAAAATTCATGACAAAAGGTCTTTTTTAGACGAAACAAAGTCGAGAGAAAGTCGTTGCTAACTTTTCTAAAAATAATTGAAAAAAATAAAAAATTTGGGGTTTACTTCAATGGTAGAATCAATGGTATAATCATAGTATGGAAAGGTTCATTCATGTACGCACGCGAGATCGTCCATAGCTCATTTTGGAACAGTCGAAGCTCATAGAAATATGAGAACCAAATTTTAAAAGCAGTCGTACTTGCTTGTGTACAAGAACTCTAAAAAATTTGTTGCGCGCGCGCTCATGAGCAAGTATACACATGAAACTACTGAAGCTCGTGAGACCTTACATGACAATGACTAGTAAAAATAAAAAGTATGCCCCTTTTACTAAGCTCCAAGATTAGTCATAAAAGCTTTTAGGGGTTCTTTGAACTCCTTGCACAAAAATCTATAATTCTATGACAAATAGGATCCATTGTACCATATTTGCTCCTATATAGACCTCCATTTTTGAATTTTGGGTTTTCCGGACAAACATTGATGATTATTTTAAGAATTGATTCCTCCGGAATTACGTATGGACCTAAATAATTACATTCAAGGACACAAGAGAACCTTTAAAAGTTTCAATAACCAAACTTTATCGATACAATATCGCTGTGGAACGTTCGCTTCTTTGGTCATAGAATCATCGATTTCTTTTTTTTCAAAGTCAGAGAAAAAAACTTCCAATCACTCACCTAGGAGCTAAATTGTCTATTATTACACCCTTCATTGTCATGTGCAGCTCACGAGCGGCTCACGAGCGGCTCACGAGCTGCCTCATGAGCATCAAAAGTCTCATCTGCCTTCTCATCTGTGAGCTCGAACGTTTTGGTAAGTACACAAAATGAGATCTTATATCAAAGTTTAACCAAACAAATTTTTTTCATATTGTCTATATGTTATTAATATTTGTCTTTAATTCAAGAAGTTTAAACAAGTTCCTTGTTCTTCTTCTTCTTTCTTGTGCACCTTTTTGAATCGTACGCTCACAAAGGCTCGCGAGCAAGGCTCACAATTTTGCGACGAAGTCAAATGCGAAGGATATTTTGGAAATTTCCCTATTCAGAACATCCCTTGTTGCTAGTTCTGAGTAAGATCTGACATTTTCTGGCGTTCATTTGGCTATTCTTTAATTTATGTTGCCTTTGATAGTTTCTTTAAGTGACTTGATGCCTCTGAAATGTTGTTAGAAGAGGTTTAGTTTTGACTATTTGTCAAAGTAGTTGTTAAAGTAGTTATAGCCCAAATACTCAAATAACTATTGAGTAGAGGAAGAATTCTCAAATAAATTTCGAATTTTTGAATCATAACGTCAATCTACCAATATATTGCATTTTTTCATAAAATTTAGATTTTCTTTCATTAAACGACATTTCCTAACTCTTTTGACGCATATATCTTTGTCAATCGAATTCTAAAAAAGGAACAACATGTGTTGTTATAATTTTCATTCTTATCAGAACCTTCTTGTCACCCCACCATTCTTATCATAAGCAGCTATGGGCACGGAGCAAGCTTTGGAGCCAGCTGAGAGCAATTGAGAGACAAAACGCAACAGCAAAGCGAAGACAAAAGACAAACACAGAAACAACACAAAAGCTTTAAATGTAGTGGTGCCCATACCCGATCATAAACTATATGCAGAGCCGTCTTTTCCTATTTTGCCACTGTGGGCCCGACTGAAAATGCCGCCCCAATAAATTAAAAAAAAAACAAGACTGGCAATTGCGACAACAGATGTCTGAACAGGTGCATTGTCTTATTTAAGCAAAACTTTCTTTTTTGCTATTTTTTCTTAATTTTATCACTCAAACGCTGCAATAAGTTTGCATAATGCCTTCTGCTGATTGTTTTTCGTTATTGAAGATAATTAGTGTAAATTATCCCACGCGCATCTCAAAAAACTTACGCCATGACCGTGCCTGCAGGTGGTCACTGTCTGTCAGGTGGAACTGTCTTCGCCTTCTTTGGTGCCTTTCAGTTTAACATTTCTGGCATATTCTCCACATTTGGTTGACTACTGCGATGGTTGACTCTTCCAGAGTAGAATCTAGCTCCGTTTTGATATTGCTTGAACTTTGCTTGAACTTCAAATGAAAGTGAGTATTGTATCTTACCAATGACCAATTTTTTTTTCATGTTTACAAATTCACTGTGAGCGTTAACTATTGATGGCTGCCAAAGAAATACTGAATAACTAAATACTTCAACCTTAAGCTTTATAAGGTTGGTACTTTTTGCCATAGCCATTTTTTTCAAACTACTGTCGGGTACTTCTAGGGCTACTCTCGTAGAAATCTTTTTATGGAGCTTTGAACCAAACAGTTCAACATAGTTTTAAAGCAATGCAGATTGAAATTAGGGTATGCAACTATTCGACATTGTAAAAAAACCGGTTTCGAATAGTACTATTTTTACAAAACCGGTTTTCGAATTATTCGACCAGAAATAAAACAAGTTTTTGACTTTATTTACTTACACATATCTTTGTAGTTTTTATTTAACAAAAATAACAACTATTTTTTAATAAAGTAAATAAACAAACCATAAGCGAGGGTTTATTATATTGCATAAGTATTACATAATATTGCATAAGTACCATGCAATATTACCCAATGAACCATAAGCGAGGGTTTTGTGTAAGGTGAGAGTTTTGTGAACGTTTTTAGGCAGAATTTTTTTTTTTATTTTTGATTTTTTATTTTTTGCTTAAAAGTGCTTGCTATAGTAGATAAAATTCGTGAAAACTGTTCCCATAAATGTTTTAATAAAAGAAAGCAAAAAGAAATGACCAAAGCATATGTTTAAACGAGCTCAAATAAAGCAAAATGAAATAGAAGCCAGAGATAAGAAATGTTAGAAACGTTAGTGAAATGTAAAAACGTAACTAGAAAAAAAAACAGGGTCGCTCAAATGTAATAAAAAAAGTGGTTTGAAGAATTTTACAATTTTAAATTGTGGATTAATATATTTCTTAACTATTCGAGCAGTCGAATAATTCGAGTAAAAAAAAACCCGTTTTCGAATTATTCGAAAATTGCGATTTTTAAAAAAAAACTGGATCGAATAATAAAAAAAAACCGAAACGCCGAATAATACTAACCGGTTTTGCATTCCCTAATTAAAACACACTGGACTAAGTTTGCACTGTTTTTTTAATATGTTAAAACTAGTTGATATACCTGGTGTTACTCGGGGGGAAAAATGACAAACTTTGATGTTCAGTCCTCGATTTGAATGGACTCGATGAATTTCTGTTAGTTTTTGATTCTGTTTGAATCACATTTCTATGATTCCACTCTATGCTTATGGCTGCCGAAGAGGTAATTGGCTATCACCGCCCTCGCCGAAACTAGTGGCACGACCAGGAGTGTCGCGACGCCACTGCAGAAAAAGACGCCGCCTACAAAGTCACCCTGCAGTCGGTTGTAACGCATGCTGCTAAAAAGCAATACAAAGAGAAGAGGAGGGAAGAGAGACGCATTTTCAGGCGAAATAAAAGGGAAGCGGAAATGCGTGAGTGCGAGAAAATTGAGATGCATGGTGACATGAATGAGGTCCGAAAATTTTTCGAAAATATAAGACGCCTCGCCGATGGTTTCCAGACCGGGGCCTGTTATTGCAATGAAGAAAATGGGAATCTAGTGACATATATCCACAGTACACTGATGATGTAGAGAGAACACTTCTCTAGGCTTTTGAATGGTGAAGACGATAACAATCCCGCCAATAGAGATGATATGCCGAAAACCCCAATTGTGGAGTCTTGAAAGCTATAGCTTGTCTTAAAAACAACAAAGCCGCAGGAGCCGATGGCTTACCTGCTGAGCTCTTCCAGAATGGAGGCGAAGATTTACTTTAATGCATTCATGAGCTTCTATGCAGAATATGGTCGGAAGAATGCATTCCAAACGATTGGAACCTCAGTGTTCTCTGCCCAATTTACAAGAAAGGCCCAATCCACCGTGGGATAAGCCTTCTTAATATCGCATATAAGGTCCTGTCGAGTGTATTATGTGACAGACTGAGGCCCATCGTAAACCAGCTGAATGGACCTTATCAGTGTGGCTTCAGACCTGGTAAATCCACCATAGACCAGATATTTACGCTACGACAAATCTTGGAGAAGACCCTAAAAAAACAAATCGATACACACCATCTTTTTGTCGATTATAAAGCCGCCTTCGACAGTCCAATAAGGAATCATCTATACTCCACCATGTCTGAATTTGGTATTCCTGCAAAGCTCATTCGTCTTTGCAGAATGACACTGAGCAACACCAGCAGCACAGTTAAAATCGGGAAGGATCTCACTACTTCATTTGGTACCAGACGAGGTTTCAAACAAGGTGATTCTTTATCGTGCGACTTTTTCAACCTAATGATGGAGAAGATCATCCGAGCTGCTGATTTGAGACGCAGTGGCACTATATTCTACAAAAGTATTATGCTGCTGGCGTATGCTGATGATATCGATATTATTAGCCATAATACGCGCGAAGTCAGTGCAGCATTCTCCAGATTAGCGAAAGAGTCGATTTGAATGGGTCTTGCAGTGAACGCAGATAAGACGAAATACCTAGTGTCAACAAATAAACAGTCCCAGCGTCTTGGAAACCACGTCACACTGAAGGAGACAACATCTCCTTCGAGGTTGTTAAAGACTTCGTCTACCTGGGATCCAGCATAAACTCTTTTAACGATGTCAGTATTGAGATAAAACGAAGGATAACTCTTGCCAACAGGTGTTACTTTGGGCTAAGTAGGCAATTGAGAAGCAGAGCCCTCTCTCGACGAACAAAACTCACGCTGTATATGTCACTAATCATGCCCGTCCTATTATATGCAGCACAAACCTGGATGTTGGGCAGTTCTGATGAAAAGACTTTGGGAGCCTTCGAGAAAAAGATCCTTCGTAAGATCTTTGGTCCAATCTGCGTCAATGGCGAGTTCCGAATTCGATGGAACCACGAGGTGTATGAGCTGTACGCTGACATCGACATAGTTAAGCGCATTAAAATCGAGCGGCTCCGCTGGCTAGGTCATGTTGAGCGAATGGAAAACGACGCTCCAGTGAAAAAAATATTCGACTCGGTGCCAGGTGGCGGTCAACGCAGAAGAGGACGCCTACATCTTCGTTGGAAGGAATCAAGTGTTGGATAACCTGACCACGCTTGGTGTTTCCAACTGGCGCCAGCAAGCGCAAAACTGAAATTGCTGGCGCAATTTCTTATACGAGGCCAAAACCGACCTACGGTTGTAAGCACCAGATAAGTAAGTAAGTAAGTATGTACTAGGAAACACTATTTTTTCTCAAAATTTGCCACCCCTAAAAATTTGCTGCTGTGAGTCTGGGCCACCATTGCCAATATGTCTAATATCGCACATCTCTCTCTTAAAATACCATTTCTCTTAATAGAATCTCTCACAAATAATTCTTGCATTTTTGGAGATAGAAATCTTTTATTAAATTATTAACAGTTGGATATAAAAAAAAAAATATTGTTGGCGGTACTTTAATAATAGATGTGAATGACCTATAAAACTCCTTGTGCGTAAAATTTACTCAAAATAAATTGTTTTCAAAGGACGATATTTATGTTTGTGGTTGTAAAATGTGAGATTTAGAATTATTTGAACTCTTTGATGTTACCCGTTGTTATATATATACCAAATATAATGTTTTTTTTATTAAGGATTCAACACAGATTTGAGGAAAATAAAAAACTACACTTCTCCACAATTTTGCACCGTTAGTTATTTCCAAATATTTATTCGGGGCGCATGCAAACAGTTAATGGAAATATCTCTTAAGCTGCATGCAGAGAAATTTTCCAGAACACAGAAAAGAAAATACCTCGAAAACGAAAGCAGGCCAAGATCGGTCTACGTCTAAGTGACGTTCTCGTCGATGATCTCCATTCAAAAATCATTTTATTTCTTAATTAGCACTAAAAGCACCCACTAGTCTGAAGACGAAAATTAAACAACGGTTGAATACACTGAAAATAATTTACACAGCAAACTTACACAGATAGTGAAAAATATCAAAGTGCGAGAACCGCAAAGTGAAATAATTTGAGCGAGAACACTTCTTGTTACCCAACATTAGGGCACTTCTTATTCCAAATATGAGTAAGCACTGGGAAACGCGGATTAGGTAGGTTTCGATAGAGAGATCGCGGCAGATGCAGAAATGCTACGATTAACAGCGCGGTACAATTTACGTTTGCACAGTTCAATGGATGGCAACATAACTGATGTGAATTCCGTTATTGAGGCGGTGCAGCATTACTTTCGAAGATTTGCCTTTACCATACCCAACATACAGACACACACAAACACACATACGCATGGAGGAAAATCACTTTCATTGCTGCATAGAGGTTTTTTTTTTCTACTCAAAGTTGTTGGCTGTGCTGGTGGAACCACTTTTGATTTTCTTTTATTTGCTAAATTTGTGTTTGGTCCCCAACTTAAGAGTTGCTTAAATGTTGCTAGCGACTTTTGTGCGACTTGTTGTCTAACGAACCTAAATCCGTTCATGTTTTCGTGAGAGTTGCTTGAAAAGTTGTCGCTTTTGTGCGTCGTTTTTTGAGAAGTATTTTTAAAGAAAGTTACTCAACCAGCTCCAGATGGGCTACTCAGTTCTTCACGATAAAATTAATATCAATTAATTTTTTTCTATCCATACATATCATCATCAATTTTAATTATTTTTTGATTATTCAGTTGGATTGAGTATGAAAATGTTTCTTTCATATGTTAGTCAATATGACGGAGTCCCCTACTCATTCGTATGTAGTATGTTGGAAGTTTGGTTATCATTGTCAAGTTATTGTCATTGCATAGGTTTCAACTTTTTGCCATTTCCACTTTATCACACGATGTGGCAGCTAGTGAAATGTCTTTGTTTTTGTGAGGTTTGAGGGTCTTTGTTGCTTTTCCTATTGTTTGGTGGTTTCTTATGTAATAGTTTTATGGTATTCCTTTGTATTTTTGGTACTTCCTACATATATAACAGGGTGACAATCAAATTGAGAGTAAAAGTGTTATTTGTAGTCTATAGCTGTCAACATACTTAAGCTCTACGTGTGAAGTATTTAAACGTTAATTTATGAAGCTATTGTTGATTGACCTTCTTCAATGAGGTTTATTGATTGTAACTATTGATTGATTACAAGGATTGAGTTTAAATACGTTGTTCATTTCAATGTTCATGCATTGCATAACAACATTTCATTTTTCATTATGTAGCTGAATTGACTTGTTATATACCATTTGCATTGAATGTAAAAACTAGGGGACTCAAGCGGGAAATGTTACTGACATTTATAAAATTACTGAAGTCACATAACTGTTATGGCAACACTCAGTGTAAATTAATAAACGTAACGACTAGAATCAAAAACTTATAAAAATTAGTTTATCCCTTTGTAAGAGGTTCATTATCAACTTAAAATAGAGCACAAATGAATTAATTCAGTACCAAAGACAATATTTTATAACATTGCCCCTTTAACCCTGCAGTAGTCGCGTACCTAGATGTGACGAGAGTGGTCGCGCGGATTACATATGTAATCCGTTTTTTAAAGTTTAAACTAAGAGATGGCAATTTGAAAATGCTTAGTTATTTATTTTAATTTTTATTATTACTTTATTTTATATTATATTTATTTAAAAAAACAACATAAACATAATTCTTATAGTGCGTAAAATCAATGAATATCGATTGCAGACAATTGTGAAATTCATAATTTGGCATGACCTTGAATTTCAGTTGCCCATCTCTAATTAATTTCTTAATGTTTGATACAGATCATGACATAGAACTTGCAACTCTTCTAGGACTTCGCCGGTTGTTCGAGTTTAATGTGCAGCTCTAGGCAGATCTCCAATTCCTAATGGGATATCTATTGGATCATCGCGGACTTATATATAATCTACTTAGTACTCTCATATGTTTTGGTTCACGGTTTTTTGCTCATAAAATGAAAACAACAAAAGATTTTTTCAAAATTATTTTTGTTATTTATTGAGTCAATCAATAGCTACAAGTTGAAGAAGAACTTATTCGAAATGGCCACCATTTGCTTTCCAGCACGAGAGAAGTCGATCCAGTCAGTCATCGAACGCAGTACGCACGACATGCATAGGAAATTCTATGACGACTTCTCGGTCATTCGTATCTATGAAGATCTCATACCTCCGGGCGAATCAAAAAAAAAAAAAAAAACAGCGCGCTTTGGAAACTCAATATATGGGTGTCGATTAGAGCAAGCCATACCCTCTAACACAGACCATAATATTTACTCCAATTGGTTCAGGTCTGGGCTACCCGCAGGCCATGATGTCCGGTTCATTGTTTTTGAGCCACTCTTGAGTCAATTTAACCTTATGGACCGGAGTAGAATCTTGTTGAAATGTCCACGGCTTGTTTTGGTATACTATTGTGTTAAGAGGCTATACAACCAATTCCAAAGCTTAGGATTCATACACTTTCGCCGAAGTTTTGACTCTTATTTCACTAAAATGGAACTTGGTGACCCCATCATAGGCGACTGCCCACCAAACCATTACAGAAAATGGGTGGTGACCTCTCTGAACTTTTGGAACGAGTTCTGCTGCATGTTGTGATAGCAGAGCATACACTCTATCATTCTGCTTATTGAACGATTCCTCAACGGTAAAAATTTTTTCGTCAGTAAACAGAATTTGTCTGTGGGCATTATTCGCGTGCTTGAAAAGTAACGCTTTCGATTTTCGCTTACGTTGTTCCTTTAACGCTTCCGTGAGAAGGTGCCCGGTGTGTCTTTTGAATACTCTGAGCCCCAAGTCATTTTTAAGAATGCGAGAGATCGATTACTCAGCGATTTTCGCTTAACTCGAAACCTTACCGTCGGCAGATTGGCTCGTGGTGTTCTTACAACACGCGGACGTCCGGATTTTGGGCGGTCAATTATTCCACCAGTATCCTCAAAGAACTTCATAGTACGATACACAAAATTGAGAGTGACTCCGAGTGGTCGCAAGGTTAGCAAGATATAGCCTCTTTCCATACCAAATTTTTTTTAGACCAACTATAAAAACACGATTTTCGAGCTAGCCCCATTCCGTGATTATAAACAACTGCCGTTGAAAACTTTTTTCGCGAAAAAGAAGTATAAATGCTCAATGTCAAAAAAGCATCAAAACGAATCGAGTGCGTTCAGTAGTTTATTCACAGTGAGCACGTTCAGTCGTGTACCAAAACATATGAGAGTACTAAGTACACGATCTTGGTCTATCCTCAGATGCAGAATACCACCATTATTGGCATTTAGGATGCTGAATATGGACAACACTTGCCTACCAGCAATTAGGTAATTATTAAGAATTCTGAAGCAAACCTTCTAAACCATAAAGAGATACTTCCTTTGTTTGGTGGGGGACGAAGATAATAATTTGTCCTTATAAGGTTTTTAAGAAAGCAAAATTTTTCGTCGCTTTGTTTGCCTTTTGAAAATAAAAACAAAATGGATGATGGTTAGGTTAGGTGAGAAGAGAAGGGCAACCCGACGTTGCCTACACGGGGGTCTATTGGTCCATTGTGGTTCCCTATGTCTGTGGACCTACTGTGGCAAAACCAAATAAAGTCTTAAGCACTGGAGCAAGGTTGGTTGAACCAACCGGTGCTCCGTATAAATCTGAAAAGATCCATCAGTGGTACGTCCACGAGCTCTTGCAGTTCTGCGTACACTCTGCTTTCCATGTGGCGAAGTCAGCGTTGTTGGAGATTGGGACACTCGCAAAGTAGATGCTTGATGGTTTCTGTTTCCTCGACATCTCCACAGCTTCTGCAGAAGTCTGGGTGCGGGATTCTTACTCGCGAGGCCATTGTGCCTATACAACAATGCCCCGTGAGGACCCCTATTAAGATGCGAGTTTCAGTTTTATTCATTGAAAGTAGCGATTGGGTCCTTTTTTCGCAGAGTTTCGCATCAGAGATGGCGAGAGATAACACAGTCGTCTCTATTTGACCAAGAGTTATTTGTGTTATTTCTGGCTTTATCATTTATTTTCTTTTTGAATTCTCCGATTGGAGCCATGATCGACCCAATCACAGAACTTCTTTCCAGTTCAGAGCCCTCCCTAGCCAATCTGTTTGCTATTTCGTTTCCCTCTATGTCACGATGACCGGGGACCCAGCAGATATTGATCTCCTGGGGAGGACTGATTCTGATGAGAGCTTGCCGGCAGCTCAGTACAGATTTCGATTTAGTTGTTTCGCTGCGGAGTGCTTTTATCGCAGCCTGGCTGTCCACAAAGATTGTAATCCTTGATGAATTGATGTTCCTTGATTGGATTGTCGTAGCTGCTTTCTCGATCGCAAAAATTTCTGCTTGAAATTTCTGCTGAAAGTCTACATAACAGGGATATTTGTAGTGTATTACAGTAGACTCCGGCTCCCGTGCCATTCTCCATTTTGGATCCATCAGTGAAGATCTGGATATCGTGTTCACTAAAAGGGTGGTTCGAATCCCGTTCTTCTCTTTTTGGAAAGGAGAATGACATGTTCTACCGAAAATCTATTTCCGGGGTGATGTAATCGGAGGTGGTGGCGAGATCCTCAGGACTATACTTTGTGAGTATAGAGGCGTGTCCATGCGTCCAGTGCCTCCAAAGTTTAGCTTCCTTAAGTCGAAACGCCGCTTTGGTTGCAGTGGTTTTCATGAACTCGTCCAGGGGGAGGAGGTTCAATATGACCTCCAGGCCTGCCTGAGGCGTTGATCGTTGTGCACCTGTTATTCCTAGACAGGCCAATCTCTGTACTCTAGAGAGAGAGTTGAGGTAGCTTGTCTTCTCAGTGGCTTTCCCCCTTACAATCGAGCCATAGGTTAGTATGGGCCTGACGATAGCCGTGTACATCGAATGGATGACATTGGGTCTCATCCCCTATTTGGTGCCGAAGGTTTTCTTGCAAGCGTAAAAGGCACTGGTTGCTTTCTTTATTCTCTCTTCTGTGTTGATTTTCCAAGTGAGCTTTGAGTCAAGGATTACTCCGAGATATTTTGCTTTATTTGATAGCTGCAGGGTTTTGCCATTTATTTTTGGGAGGCAAAAATTTTCAATTTTATTTCTTTTTGTGAATAGCACCAGTTCGGTTTTATCGGGGTTGACCCCCAGGCCGTTTGGTACTGCCCACGAGACAGTTTCTTTAAGTGCTGTTTCTATCATGTTGCTGATGGTTGAGAGATGCTTCCCTCCCACCAGAAGCACGACGTCGTCAGCGTATGCCGTCACTATAAAGCCTTTAAATGGATGATAATATTGTGTGAAGAGGAAAGTTCCAATTTTATGGGTTTTCAAAAAATGTTAACTTCAAGGTTTTTAACTTTAAGGTCTAGAAAGCACTTTGATTTTGTTTTTTTGGAAATAGATAGTTAAAGCTTATGTGTAAAATTACAAGTGTTTAGATTTAGTTTTGTGGAATTATTTAACCTAATTAATGATTTAACCTTATTTATATAGCTACTTTGTATGGATGGTAGGCATGGTTTTACTTCGATTTTGAAAAATTTCACAAGCGAGGTGAGCATTTTGAATCTAGGCTTATATGCATTTAAATGTTTTAGATCAATTTTCGAGGAGTTTCTAGCAATTTTACCATTTTGATATAGTCACTTTATATGGGAAGTAGGAGTGTATTTTATCTGATTTGGATCATTTTCGAACATGATCTTCGTTTGATCTGCGGTCGTTCCAACGGATAGACGGACGGACATGTACATATCTACTCAGTTGGTAATGCTTATTAAGAAAATATACATTTTTCAATATCTACCCTGCCTCCTTATATCCATTACAAACGGAATGTCAAAGTTAACATAACCCTTATGCAGTAAGCGAGGGATATAAATCTAAGCAAAAAGCCTTCAACATTAAAAATGCTAACTAACATCATGCTAATAACATCATGCTAACATAATGCTACTTATTATTATGCTCCCAAACCGTTACTACAGCATGTTGTGAGTTAAATAATGCTAACAATTTCTTTATACTTTATTTCTTTTTTAAAGTTTATTGTCAATCATTCATTAATTCAAATTGGAACCATAGTTATTTGATTTCCAAGAATTTTGCAAAGTCAAAAATTCATCGAACCTGCTTTTCATGAATTTCCCTCTAGTTCCATTTCCCAGATTCTTGAAAGTTTCCATCTCGATATAACTTCAGTAGTTTCATTTCGTGCATCAAAACTTCCCAGCCAAAGTCTTTTAGTTTTTACCAAATGCAACACCTTTCCTGTTGATCAATTCTAGCCTCTTGGCAGTAGAGATTCAAATCATTCGTTTGGCCAGGCGGTAGCAATTTATAATGGATGACACAATTGTAGTCCCATCAAAAAAACTGCATCCTTGTCGTCAATTCCGGCTTCACCCTTTCCCTCCTTTCGACCAAGAAGGCCAAATCATCTTCTTTCAGCCAAGGCCGTTTTCGAACAACATTATCCTATGTGGTTCGAAATTATTATCTTATTGATTGTTATCTAATCAAAAATGACTCGATTTCGTTTCGCTTCAAAAGGGAAACCCAAATGGAAATTCAGTCCATTACATTTTTTATCTTAACTTAATTTTAACTATAACTTTAACTTTAACTTTATACAAATGATTTAAAACTTTTTTTGTGTAGATTCTTAGTGATGTTGTGACTGCTCAGATGATGATTTTCTTGAACCTATTCCATAATTTCACCAACTTTTTTCGGTGATAAGTTGACAAGAGCGAGGAGCAGGTCTTACTTCAAAATTTCCAGAAAGAAAGCGAGCGAAATATTTTCTGGCAGTTGATTGAGATAGATTATTTTTACCATAAACAGCACAAATCTTTTCACACGTCTGTGACGCGTTTTTCCCTTCCTCGTAGTAACATTGTAAAATATAACGTTTTTTTTTTGTTTTTTGGAAACTTCACTCATCTTTGCTTTGCAATAACTTTGAATAACAAATAATCAACTGGTTTAACTCCTGCTAAGCAGAAAAAAAAGAGTTGCCAGTAAAACAGTGAAGCAGTTAAGCAGATAGCAGTAAAACACTGTGATCGAATTTCAAAGATGCACATGAATTAAGACTATGCCTAAAAGTATGACACGATCAAGGTTAATCATAAGTAGATAAGAACTTAGTTACTAATGTAAAAGCGTAAAAGCGTTCTGGGTAATTTTCTCGGCATATTGGCAGTATAGGTAGAACCTAAGTAGCTTGAGTGGATCACAGTGAAAAGTCATGCAAGACTACTGATGAGTTGGTGAAGCGGCCAACGAAACAGTCTGTCTAATCTGCTCTGTGATTTGCTCTGTACAGAGCCCTTGTTGTTGTTGTTGTTGTTGGTTGTTGAATTCATTGTCTTCATGTTGTCTTGTTGTCAACATACTTGGCCTAAAGCTCAAATTTGTTTTTAATATAAATAATGAAAGGTTATTAAGAATTTATTATTCTTAATTTCTCAAAAAAAAACAAACAGAAAGAATTAAAAGGAAGATTTTTAGAGCTTTCGGATTTGATTTAAAAAAAAAACACATAAAATTTAGAGAAATGTATGAAATCTCTATTTGAGTCGATAGAACGTTCTATATTATTCAATGTTAAAAGATGATTTTATGAAAATTTTGACCGCGGCTACACCTCAAATGGTTCATACGCTGGGTCCAATTTTGGCATACTCTCTCTATCGGCCGGTATCTCACGAACAAATTCTTCAATATTGGCTTCCAGTGCATCAACCGTTGCGGGATTGTCCCCATAGACATGAGCCTTAACATGGCCCCACAAAAAATAGTCTAAAGGCGTTAAATCGCACGATCTAGGCGGCCAATTGACCGGTCCGAACGTGAAAAACTGTTAAACTGTTCACCGAACTCGCCTCTCAATTGGGTCATTGTTTCGCGTGCTGTGTGGGATATGGCACCGTCTTGTTGAAACCACATGTCAATCAAGTCCAGCTCTTCCATTTTGGGCAAAAAAAAATTGTAATCAGCGCGTGGTAGCGCTTGCCTTTCACAGTAACGTTCCTGCTTTCGTCGTCTTTGAAAAAGTACGGTCCAATGATGCCACCGGCCCATAATCCACACCAAACAGTGAATTTTTCGGGTTGCACTGGCAGTTCTTGCTATGCTTCTGGCTGCTCTTCACACCAAATATGGCAATTTTGCTTGTTGACGATCCATTCAACCATAAATGATCTTTGTTGAATACAATTTTCCGATAAAAAAGTGGATCTTCATCCAACTTTGCCAACGTCCATTCACCAAAAGTAACGCGTTGTGGGAGGTCGTGTGGCTTCAATTCTTGCACCAGCTGTATTTTAAAAGGTTTTACACCCAAATCTTTCCGCAAAATTTTCCACGTAGTGGACTAAGAGAGGCCCAATTGGTGCGTGTTGGTGGTTTAATGTCCAGTTATGTAAATTTGGTGTGAAATTTTGTCACAAGATTCCGAATAGCCGCCTCAAAAGGTCGCCCGAACTGACCATAAAAGAAGTGCACGACTTTCTTAACCGAGCATGAGTTTTGATGATAAAATTCAATAATCCGCAAGCGTTGTTCGTTTGTAAGTCGATTTATGGTGAAATTATAGACCAAACTTAACATGTTTAACAGTATCATGTTACATGACGACAGCTGTGCTGCCAAAAACAGTGTTGCCAAAAAGAAACTTGCAAAAAATCACTCTTCATATGCAATTAAAAATGTGTGTGTGAAAAACTGAAAATTTTTAAGAAATTGATTTTGTTTTCAGTCAATCACTTCTAAATTTATTATGAAAATAAGGTTTTTCATATGAGAGCGAATCCTCGTTAGTGTGCGTCGTAGTCGGTCGCAAGCGAGGCACCTATGAAAAGTTCAGTTTTCTTCTAAACAGCTTCTATATAACTTACAAGAGCGAGGCTATTTCAAACGAGAGCGAACCTCGCACAAGTGTTTACGAGGGCGGGGAAATGTTCCTCTTAATAGCAACTCTTGGAAGTTAAATTGTTAGTTGGGTGCTAGAATTGCTGAAGTTATGGATTTTCTCTCATAAATTTTATCGCGGTTATTCGCATTTAATGTTTGAAATAATTTAGCTCCTTCATCTCTTAAAGAAATTGAAATCTCCTTTACAGAATCTAGAGATCTAAGCTAGCGAGATGGATTTATTTTCGGTACCATCGCCATTGGAGCAATTAGAGACATCACAAGATTTCTGCTTAGTATTCAAATGGTACCGGATCGGTTTGTTGAATAGTTGCCATGCGTTCGTTCGACTTGTCTTCCAATTGCAGAGGTTTGGGAACGCCTAATGTAAGCAAACCATCAGATAATAGTATCCAAACCGCCTTGTCGACTCACTGTCGTCTTTTGGTAGAGTGTAACGTCGCACAAAGTGACTAGAAAAATGGTCATAATCATCTTCACGCCCCTCATGCAAAAATTTTAAGTCGTTTCTTCTTAACTCATTTTAATAAATGATACAGAATAATTCATTAGTTGAAAATTATGAAAAAAGGGTTCTAGAGAAAACATGAAGCAAAATACTAGGTCTTCGGGACAACGTATAGTTCCTGCGATCAATTTTCCGATAGCTTATCAATAAATCGAGTAGTTCGTCATATTTGCCAACTATTTAGCGATTCTCTTCATAACTTCATAACAAACATTGCGACAATCAAAGATTATAAAGTTTTCCTATTATACTATTCTTGGCATTAATTTGATACTTGTGTCAAAAACATAGAAGCAGTTTCCTTCTTTTGCCTTCACGAAAAGTTAATATCGATCGATAAAAACTCGCTATAAAGCAATTTTAAAAATATAACTAAACATTAAAAATGTGGTTTGAAAAATTCCACTTAAGCGCAGTTAAAATAGGGAAATGCAGGAAAATTCAAATGAAAAGAAAACAAAAAAAAAAAACTTGTTCCCGCATGAGTCCGCGAGGTTCATGACATTCCCAACAAACATTAATCAATTAACCATCATTTTGAAGTCTTCGACATATTGGAGAGAAAAAAAAGTGGTAAGCCTGCAATTGGCACCAACAACAACGACAATGAATGTACCTCATACCATAAACTTCGCCAAGCAACATTTTGCCTATTTGAAGATCAACGTTTATGGCAGCGGCACTTGGGGCGGGAATGTGTAAATAAAAAAAAAAAATACTCTTGGCCGTTGTTATGGCTGATTTACTCATCGAACACTCACTTTCTTCTGCTGTTTGCAACAACAGTCAACAACAATTGATGCAGCCAAATTATAGCGTTGCAAGTCAGTGAATGGAGTTATTAACCCTTTGCGACCAAGCCACCGGCTCTATTACGCTGTCATGCCTGTCATGTTGTTGTTGTTTTGGTTGTGTTGGTTGTTGTGGTGGTCAGCGCATGTTTTCTTGATAATGTGTTATACAACGCCTTTTTGGGGCGTTAAAAGACTCATAAATACTTCAGACGTTTAGATTTACTGAAGAGATAATAAATCAGTGTCGAAGTAAAGGAAATTCAACGCATAACCGCTAATTTATTCACAAGTAGCTAGCTTGTTTAAAAATAATAATAAAGTCTTCTCTTTTCATTAGTTGCTACTTTGCATATTGTTTGCTTAAATAACTAGCAATTGTTTAGTTGAAATATAAGCGTAGCTTGCAAGTTTAACCAACAAATTGAACCAAATTTTAACCATTTTAGAAAAAAATCCACAGAGATACAGAGATTATATTTCTCTAGGAAAAAGTTGAATTGTGGAGATGAAGATTGAAAATAGCTGAGGTTATCTGGATGTCTGAATCTTAATGTTCGCATAGTAACTGTTGTCCAATTCTACCAAATGGCGTAGAATAGAAGTAAGGGTTGGAGTTATAACAAATAGAAGAAATAACAAATAGTTAGATCTAGTCGCTGCTTAATTCAGAATTAATTTCTTAAGCTTATAAAAAAATCACTTTGATCAATCAAAAAGAATCAAAAGTTGACAAAAAAGTAATTCGATTACTTTTAGAGATTATTTTTGATTCTTTGTTTGACTATTTTAACCCTTTAATGGACACGTTGGACACATCGGCATATGCCGACAATTTTGATGGCTTTAAATTTTGACACGTCGGCATATGCCGACATATAAAAAAGTTCGTGTTTAAACATGATGAATATGAGCAACTGTGATGTTATTGGTTTAATTTGCTTGCACATTTTTTGTGCTCCGATAGAAGCAATCGGAGCACAAAATCCTTTATCCTTTTATCCTTTTGTTAAGCCATATCATAAATTTGCGCGAGTGGTTAATGTACATCACATCGGATATACTCGACAAATTTACATGTGTTCTTATCAGTTACAAAAAAAGTGTCATTGCGTGAGGAAAAAATATTTTTGGTAAGCGTTACTTTTTATATTTTGTCCCATGTTACATTTAGACTCTAAAATAAATTGTTTTATAGAAATAGATTACGAAAAACAACAACAATACTTAAGAGAATTGTTTGAAGAATGCGGTAACGACAATTCCTCAGAAGAGGATCCGTATGAAACTGAGGATGATGGTGACCCGGATTAAAATAAATAAATAACTGGCCATTTCAGTCCTTGAAAGGACTTTGATCTAACTTCTTATGATCAATTGTGTTGTGCGTGTTATCGAGTTTGTATACAACTGACCGAGAACCGGACCTACAGGTTTAACGCCTTTAATTTTAATTCAAATAATTTTCTGTCGCTGCTGGGGTTCAAACACGGGTCTCCAGGTTCGTTGACATAGAGGCCACGCACTTTAACTAACTACGCCACGGACGCCACAACCGGTGACCCGGATTACATCGCCGAAAATTTATAATCAGGTGAAGACAGTTTCAATAGTTATAATGAAAGTGTTTCCAGTGCCAGCGGAGAAGAAGAGAATGAGGAAAGTGCAATGAAAGAAACTGAAGAGGTCACATCCGATATTTTTGACAATGATTGGCATGAAACGGTTATCGATATACCAAATTTTAGTTTTTATTCCACTTCGCCTGGTATTAAAATCAAATTAAGTGATACAGCGTCTCCGATTGATGTGTTCAATAAAATCTTCAATAACACCATCATGGAGGACGGGGTGCAATAAGGCCAACGGCAATAAGGCCGATTTGGCTTTATTTCCTTTTCAAAGGGAAATAAGGCCGAAATTGTGAATTCCGTTTTATATCCATTTGAAAAGGAAATAAAGCCTAAAAAAAATTCAACAAAATGGTAACAAGGCCGAAAAATAGTTTTTGTAAACTAAACATAATTTTTTATTATTATTTTTAATAAAAAGTACGCACCCTGTAGTCTGTTGTTTCAAAAGTAACTGGACTCAGCGTAGCTACTCAATTTGCAAGAAATATTGAAATATAGAAATATAGTCCAAAATATTGGGTATTTATTCATAATGAATAACTGTCAAAAAATATGATGAACAATCGCCCAAACGAAAGAAATAAGATATAAGGATCCAAATTAAATGCCAAATTGAAATATGAAAAAACGCCCGAATTTTTGTTCATAGCAAAAAGTTGAGAAATTTCAACCTCGTTATGATAAAATGGTTCGCCCTTGTACGGAAGGTAAGAGAATAACATTCCGCATAAGAGCAAATCATTTTATCACAAAAAAAACACCATTTGACCTTATCCGGAGATATGGTAATGTCTATGGACCCTTTGTTCATGGAATAACATCAAAAACAAATTTCAAACTCGTTATGATAAAATGATTTGCCCTTGTACGGAAGGTAAAAAAACAATATTCCGTATAAGGGCAAATTAATTTGTCATTTTAAGTTCATAGGCTTAAATTCCGGGAGCAAAAAAAAATACTACATTAACCGTTAACTATATTAACAATTTTTTTGATCGCAAGTTAAGCAAAGCAAAATCGCTACAAAAACAACTTCATGGAAACCTGTTAATTCTGTTCTACATTGTGAATGATCGCAATTTAGTCGAAATGAACAATCGCCCAAAAATTAACTAAATGGGTGATTATTGTGGGCAAACGTTCATTGAACAGGCGCCCAAAACTATATTGCCTCAAATCGCCCAAATCGAAATGAATTATCGCCAAAAATTTTAAGGCGAATTTTTGGGCGATTGTTCATTTCGGCACTTTGGGCGATTATTCGCACAGCCGTCATTTATATCTACACTTTTTTCCGTCATATAGTCATATATAAGTGCCATATTCCTTGAAGGAAAATACTTTATATTTTTAATTTTTCATTAAATAAACTTAAAAATTTAACTGATGGCGTTTTAATATTGGTTCCTTTTAAAGGGCTATATTTCTTTTTCAAATGGAAATAAGGCCGAATAAGGCCGTATTTGCGAATTCGGCCTTATTTCCACTTACAGCGAAATAAAGCCGAATTCGGCCTTATTGCACCTCGCCTCATGGAGCTAATTATTGATTGTACTAATGAATACGGAGTTTATTTGTGCAACCAGCAAAGACGCAGCAGATTCAAACGGTTGATGAAATTTCCAGCCGTTGATCGTCATGAAATGCTGAAATTTTTCGGATTGTGTTTACTTTAAGGGCAAATTAAAGTTCCACAGATGCGTATGTTACTTTCGAAATCAACTCTATACTATCACCCGGTATTCTCTGCGCCAATGTCAGGCAGAAGATTTGAACAAATCTTGAGATGTCTTACTGCTAAACATATGCGAGATGACTCTCACATAGCAAATATGTTAAATTTTATAAAATTGATAAATCGTAGCTTTCAAGCTGCTTTTAATCCCTCTGAAAATAAAAAATATACACAAATATCAAATGAACCTACTGTGAAATCAAACAATGTTCAAATTTTGAAATAAATAAACATTTAAACTATGAAAATGAATCTACTCTCATATTTCTGGTTGTATTTTAGCGTTTATAGATACCTATTTCATGAAAAAATATGTTTTCATTTGACGGTTTGATTTCAAACCAAACAAATGATTTAATTTGTTTTCATTTCAACGTGTTTTTATCACAAAACAAAATGTCCCCAAATTGGGCACGTCGGTGTATGCCGACTTATTATAATTTTTTTGTTTTCAGCAAAACCTCAACATTCAATAAACTATAAACAAAAAACTAAAAACGGAATTTAAATATCTAGTCTAAAACTAAAAAGATCATAAGTGACGTTTTACAACCATTTTTGAAAAACCACGTGTCCATTAAAGGGTTAAGAATTTCAGTCTAAAATACGGAATATATCTGATGGTGCGTCTACGTCAAAACTTGATTTGAGTTTATAGATGTTTTCTTGTTGAGATAATTCAGGTTGAAAGTTGTAAAAAATAATCGCACGAAAATGTTCACGTGTTAATTCCATTTTTTTGCTGATATACAGTTTTAAAAGCACTATAAACAACAGAATAAAGCCCTCTTACATCGAAACGTTGTGAGTACTATACACAAGTTAAAAAAAATGTCAAAGCCCTGCCAGATCCTGAAATATAAGTAGCAGTCTATGTATAAAGCAATAATGATTAATACGGTTAAAATATATAATTTATATACATATTTAAATATCAAATAAAAAACAAAATAGTTATTTTTTATCCTTAACACGTTTGAGAAATGTTTTTATAACATGAATATGAATGCTGATTAAGATGGCGAAATTGGTTTTTCTTATCATGTCTTACTTTTGACGTGACAACGTAACGTTATTGTTACTTATGGTTCGACAGTAAGTGTGGACTCTTTGATATTATGATAAAAATAGAAAAAAGATTTATATCATCGGGACATGGAGGGAGCTGCTCAAGGAACGAAACTATAAATTTGTTGTATGAATTATAACTCGCTGAGTATAGGTGCTAAGTCCAAAACTATTATGTGCTCATAGCCCAATGAGGTCTTTGAAGAAGTTTTTAAGAACTGTTTCTTACTAGTTTTCTAATATATTAAAACATAATTTTAAACTATTACATACATTAACAATTATGTACCTGATAGACAAAAACTAAGGACGCTAAGATCTTATTAAAAAAAATGTTTATGTAAGTTAAAAAATGTTATTTATTTATTTTCATATTAGTTTTACATGTAATTTAGGCGTGGGTTGAAAAAACTGAGTACCTTTTTCAACATCGTCACTTTGTACGAGGTAAAGTTTGTAAAAAAGTAACCGAATTTTTAAAATTTCATTGGCTGTGTTGGCCAGACTGACCGGATTTTTTTAATGTTGTTTGTTGTATGGAAGTATCTATTTTCAAACATATAGGTTTTTTACTTTTTTGTCTGCTGTTGAAAGAATAACACCTGTTTTGGTACTTTTGGCCGTTTTCAATTTTTATAAATTAGTTATGTGTAGGTATTATTTTATTTCAGAACAAAATTTCAAAAACAAATTTCTCCTTAGAAGAGTCTCTATGTTTATCCATATTGCCGAAGGGCCACTGTTTAACTTGCCCCTTGCACATTGGAGACTATTTCAAAATATTCGCTGTAAATTCCTCCTCTGTTTGCATTGGATTTCAGTACGTTTATCATGACACTTTCGGCACTTAGGTTTTTCTTCTTTATTATAAACCGTATTTTAATCCGCGCACACTTATTTATTTATTAATTTATTATTAAAACGTTTACCGGCAAGATCGCGAATTAAACACAAGTAAATTATGCGCGAACAGCTGATTCAGTTATTTTGTGGACTCTAAGTGCACAATAGTGCCGACGATAAGAGTTGCCACCTGTTCATCGGAGACGGGTGTGGGTATATATATTGCAATGAAAAAAAAACCGAAAACAATAATGCAGGTGCGTTTGATAAGACTTTATGATAAGGGTCTTATCAAATTTACGCATACTGGGACGAAATAGACTAAGTCACAAAAAAAAGTACTATGGTTAATATTATTGAAATATCGCGATTTTTTTTTTTTTTTTTTTTTTATTATCGATTTAAAAAAGGAATACCACCAAAAAAAAATAACCCAATTTTTGAGTCGCACTCTAATTGCGGGTTCAAGGGGACCACTTGAACCCTCACACGATTCCACCGGTGGAATCAATTTATTTCACCTGTTCCGGACGGAACTAGGCTCGAGTGCGAGGGGCCTAACACAAAAACAAAACTCGCCAAAGCGAACGCGGAGCAATAATTTACACGCGACAAAAAAACAAAAAAAGGAGGAGCGCGGTCACACACAAAAAAAACCGGCAATAAACAGTAAAACACTGTGTGTGGTGAGCGCACCAACACACACACGCAAATATTCAATTATAATATATAGATATATATATATACAAAGGGTACTCCCTGCTTTTTTCGGGTCCTGGCCGTTAGGTCCTTCTCCTCGCTCCAGCGGCTCCAGATCCAAAAATCCCACAAGTTTTTCAATCGGTCCCGGTGGCTCCACAGCGTCTCTGGAACCACTTCACCTTTTTTTTTGTTTGATAATTTTTTTTTCCACTTTTCGACGATAAGTCGAAAAAAAAAACCACTTGGCACACCTTTTTTGTTGGCACACTTCTACTTCCTTTCGCTGTTCAGAATCGAACTGAACTGCCAACCAGCGGTGCAGATTGACGATACTTAGGTTCCACAAGATGGGAACCTAAACACAGCCATCTTTTTCCTAACACAGATGTGGTTTTCGCAGAAACCGGTATTCAAACCTGAAGGCTTTGCTCCTATTTTTAAAATCTTTTTAAGGATTTTTCAGGTGCATCTTTGAGCAAATTTAAATAAAACCTTCTACCAACCAAGTGTTTTTTCCATCTTTGCGGCATCTGTGTTAGCATTGGTGTGGCAACACTCCACACCTTCCACAACCCACAATGGCTACCCTCATCGTGAGTTGGCCAAGTGATTTTTTTCTTTTTTCCACAATGACAGTCCTAGTCCTGTTCGTTTTATTTGTCGCGCAATTCCGTGTGTTCAGTCACTTGTGGGATTTCAGTTTCATCGAGCATGGAGCACAAGGAGAAACTTTAGCCAAACCAAGTTTCAGGAGTAATAAATAAAGTGGTTTAATGACCACTGGAGTGCATGTTTGTGTTGGGCGCCACTCCAAACGCACAGTGATTACGTCCGGACAAAACAAAATCGTCATTTTATGACTACACATAAAATGGTCGCCGTGTAGTTTTGTCCGTACGTCACTTTGGCGCAACTAAAGTTTTAGACCGCGACACGTTCAAAATTTCCGGCAAAGAACCTTTTTCAGACCGAGTTATGCTATGTTAACACAAGAGTTTAGTTTGAGTTCAATCAAAGCTGTTCACACAGAGATTGAGTTCTGTGTGTGCTGAAAGAAATGTCACACTAAACGGCAGAATTGAGTTTAGTGTGACATTTCTTTGTTTACCAAGTATGTGTTCTCATAATTTTGAACCTCCACTACAGTGAAATCAATCCGTATAAAGAAAAGGCAAAGTTTTTTTCTTCACATTTTTGTTCATTTTTGCAAATAGCAAATTGCAAAATTTTAGAAACAGCTATTTTTGACATTTCTTAGCAAAAAGTCGTTCAATACTCTGAACTTACCTTGAAAAATTACATCTGAAAGTACCTTTTCATTGGAACATTAGCATACCTTTAGGCATTTCTCAAATTGAGTTTTGATAAGCTCAGAAAGCAATTTGAGTTTAAGTTGAGTTTCATCCTAAGCTAGAGAGTTTATTTTGAGTTCAATGGCAACACTAAACTTTGTACTGGAAACTCAGACTAAACTCTCTGTGTGAACATTAACGCCCGACAAAGATTCATTAATTAAAACGTGTGCTTTATGCTACCAGTGCACAGTTTAAGTTTATAATTATTTATTTCGGGAAATAAAATTAATAAAATTATAATATTTGATTTGCTACTATTTGAGAAATTATAAAGCGGTAAAATTATACTAAAAAGACAAGACGTTATACTAAGAGTTTATACTAAGAAGACAAGACGTCTCTCGTACTAAGCGGACGGTCCTATGGCGTCCCTATGCTTCTATTATACCATCGAATAAATGATCAAAATTTGGACACAAATTTCTGTGCTATAACTTTCGAGCCAAATGTTGAGTAGTTTTGGGCACTCTCTTTCGAATCACGCGATCGGAATCAAAATACGATTTCGTGGAAAAAAGTTATAATTTTTTAGGAAAATACTCTGAAAATATCATATTTTTTGCATTGAAAGAAGAAATACTGATTATAGAAAGACGCTCATCTTTTATTGTTTATCCTGTCGGAATTTTCTATTCAAAAACAAAATGGTGACAAAAGTTGGAGCCTGCAAGTTATAATTTTCATTTTATCGCACGAATAACGATAATTTTACCATTTTGCGTGTATAACGTTCCAAGTATAGGATAAAAAGTATTGATCGTGCAAAAAAATTAAACTTGATCTCAAAATGGTTCATTCCTAACCCTAAATTAGTCAAATACCATGATTTTTACTGAGATTTTACATCCCTGTTTTAAACTCAATTCCCGATTTTTGTTTTATCTTATATATGTGTGGAACTTGTGAAAAAATTTCTAGATTTAATGGTTCCTTTAATAAAATAATAATAAGTTAGATGAGCACCAGCTCCTATCAGAATTGAAGAAACATTTAAATGCAAATGAAGGGTTTACTTTTCGAAATGGTTCATCATTTCAGCACGATTTAAATTAAACGAATGGTTCATATGGCTTATAAGACTATGTTTTTTTTAACCTACTTAATCAAGAATAAATAGGTCGTGTGTTTAAATTTCAATTCTTGGTTAGAGTTGAAGGAACTCAATTTTGAAATAGTATCGTGACAAGCAGTATCATTAATTTCGCATAGAATTTAAAAATAGCGTTCCTTATAAATTAATTAGAGTAGATTGTAAATGTAAAATAAGTGGACAACGTAACTGTAAACAACTGTAAAAAACTATGAATGCTTTTTCATATATAATGCAGTCGTTCACTTTGAACTTACCTGATATTGTCGACATGGTGCGATTGTGATTTCCTCGCACCAACTCGGATGGTCTTAGACTTGGTTCTTCAACTACTTCCAGGCCAGAATCGGAATCCAGCGACTCGGCGTGCGGATTGTTGTTGGCATTCCTTTGCATTGAATTTTCTCCATTCAGATTGTTCTTGTGGACAGGAGCACGCAGAGGTGGTGGCAGCGGAGGTGGTGGTGGACCAGTAACTGTTATGAAAACAAAAAGAGAAATTACCAACTGTCAGTTTGGAGGACGTGAGCTGAACTAAATTTGAGACATACCAATTATATTATTTTGCATCGGTGGAGCCGATGAAACACGCTTCAAATGTCGTGCGTTGTTATTGTTATTGTGATTGATGTTGATTGTGTTGGAATTTTGTGGATGTACCGTTATAGTATTTGTGTTACCACTATTTGCACCATCTAAATTGTTACGAATGACTGAATTCTTATTGGATTGTTTGGTACGTTCGACAACATCCTCTGGCGGACAGACACTTTCGTAAGTGTCACTTTTGATGCCACTGTTGAGATGATTCTTAAGATTTACATTCTTTGTCGCGTAGTTCTCCTTGCGTACAGACGAATCGTACTTGCTGTGAAGGCCACTGATGGACTGCGACTTATTGCGGTTGAGCATGTGAGCATCGCGTTTGTTGTTCAGATTCTGTTGGTAAATTAAAAGAGATGTTACTTGACAATATCAATAATATAAGTGATGAAGGTCAGAGGAGAAATGGAAAATTCGAAATTTTGGTTTAGTATTTGGAATTTTTCTACAATATAAGGATAGTTTAGGGATACTGATAACAATCTCTTAATAAAAGAGTCTTCAAGAACCAAAGAAAATATTTCCACTTAGTGGATATTTTGACCTCCCGATACACTATTTTTTGTTTGTGTGTTTTTTACACTTTAATAAAATTTATACATATCTTTTTATCGAAAAAAAACAGCTTCATATAAGTTTTTTTTTTTTTTTTGATTAAGAAAGAAACAAAATAAGATAAAAGAAGTTGTTGGTTTGATAAACTAGGTTATAAGATAATTTTAAATTGCAGCTTTTCCAAATTAAACGTACTAAAAAAAATTGTAGTTACAGGTTGACCACATCCGATTAGTTTAAACTTTCAGAATTGAATCATCTTATTCTTAATATTTTCAGAAAGTTCGTTTTATTGCATGTTGAACGACCAAAGATCTTGAGGGTGTTATTTAGTCAAATTTATTTATAGATATCTTACTCCACCTCATACATGGATTGAACACATTTACGAGTATATGATTGAATTCCGAGATTGAACATGATAACCGAGTATAGTCGAAATATTTTCGTCAGTTCTAGGCTACGTTTTCGGCCGTCAATGTGTATGTATTTGCCTTCTTCTTCTCGGTTTTCATATAAGTCACCAAATGGTGCGAAATATTGGAAAGGTATCGGCAAGAGAATCAGTTATACGGTGTGTCAATTAATACACGATTTCTGTTTATTTGTCTGTGTTTTTATTCAAAATATTCTCATCCCGATTCAATACACTTGTTACAACGATGCTATAGTGATTTAAATGTCTGCTCTAACTCATTTTACGGGATTGCCTTCAGTGCCCGTGCCGTAGCTGCTTGGATGATCGGATTGTCATTTAAAAATTATCCTTTCAACTTAATTTTAAATTTCGAGAACAAAGAGAAGTCACAAGGTGCCAAATCAGGGGAGTACGGTGGGTGATTTAACAAACACGCTTGATTTCTGTGTGTCTATCGGTCCATTATCGTGCAACAGAGACCAACTTTCTGGATCGCGATATTTGGGTCCAAACTCCAAGATAATATGCGGCAGTAACTGTTTGACCAGTTGGATTGAATTGTTTGGGATAGTTGCTTTGGTATTGAAGAATGTGATGAGTATTGTCTTGATTTTTGAAGAAACTGTTCGTGTTTTTTTGTCTCATGGTGAATTTTTTTACTTTTATTCTGCACTTTGATGTTATTTTTGGATAACTTCAGGTGTTCGAACTGAAATTGGCTCTTCTGTGTGTTAGTCATCCTCCAGCGTCTCTGTGCCGCTCAAAAAAACGTGTATGCTACTCAGAAAGCACTGCTCTACTCAAATAATCATAAGCGTACACTTGTGGTATCAATCGAAAGGTTGCTGATGCATTTTACTTAGCTTTGAATGGAATTCAATGATGCTCTTTGTTCCATGTTTCACGTTTTTTAAATTAACACGTGTTTTCGCAAAATAATTACTATAACTGTAAAATGACAACCAAATTCATGACATTTTGAAGCATGTTCGAATACATAGATAGAGGCTCTCTTGGTTGCTGTGGTATGGTTCGTGTCCGGGATATTTTTTGACACACTGCATATTTTTATCCATACCTTAAGCTGTGTGGATTTTTAAATATTGCCAAAATTTGGAATCAAAACCGATGAAGTTTTAAATATTTTTATTTTAATGAAACCAATGCCGATTAATCGGACGGATATTAATTAAAGAATGTGCTACAATTAATTTAACTGTTTCCAGTAGTCATTGTTCGATAGCCCTTACCACCAAAGGGCTCTTTTGGATTAGCTCAATCAAGTGATCAAATCAAATTTCAAGATCAAATTTCCCAATTTATTAACACACACAATTTTTTTTTTTTAACTTCTTAATTTAGTGAAATTTGGTTCTGACACCTTCGTAATAAATGTGGAAAATTCTAGTTTCAACAAAATTGAGAAATATTGAGAGCATTCAGCGGATTAAACTATTACCAACTGATGTGGTAGCCGGAAGCTCTTGCGAAGTAATTTTTCGAGGTCGTTAGAGAATAACCTCGTATAAAACTTGCAAACGCTTCTGAGGCAAAGTTGAGGCGAGAAGCCTTTCCAAATTGTGAAAGAAAGGTTTTCCGAGGCATCTTAAACGGATTATTTCCGGTATGAATTGTTAAGTATTCTATACTACAAGAGATATCAATACGGAGAAAAAACCTAGTCAATTGTACCTAGATGACTTATCTCGTAACTAGTGAAAATGGAACATATCACAGAAGAGGTCTATGGGTGTGACAGCGGAAGACTGTTCAGCAAAGACTTAAGTTTGCAAAGACTTAAGTTTGACGTTTATCGAAGAGGTCATGGTCGATAAACGTAAAAAGTTCGATAAAAAGCACTTGAACAACAAAAATCGCATCACTATCGATTAACTCGGAATCGAACGGATGAATTGGTCATTTCAGCCCTTGAAAGAACTTTGACCGAACTTCTTATGATCAAATTGTGTTGTGCGTGTTATTAAATGTTTGAACACAATTGATCGAGAACTGGACCTACTAGTCTTAAGACGGCTCCGAACGGCTAATGTACATGTTCTTAAGAAGCTTTACATGGCGTTATTTACTCTCTGAGGTTTGCCATTGTCTGCAGAGAGGTGACGGTCGAACAGAAAAATTAATTCAATTGAAAAAAATTTTCTGTGTCAGATAGAATTGCACCAGGGTTCTCTGGCATATGGGTCACGCACTCTACCCACTGCGTCTTGGCCGCCACATTATTGAGACTTACCAGCCCTTAAGTTGCGTTTTTCATCCGTTTACCCGCTGGCGTTATAAAATAGAAGTATGAAGTAGCTTATGGGAGCGAGTTCAATGGTTGTGAATGTTACGCTGGCAAAACGCTAATTACACAAGAAAGTTGCAAATATTTCAACTTTTCTTGCGTAACAAGCGCTTTTTGACAGCTCGTTGCTTATAACGAACATCGAGAAGAAACAAAAGAAACGAGTCACATTACTTTTAGGGATGGCTCTTGTAAATAATTATTAAAAATTGAAAATGTCTATAATTTCTGCATTGCTAATTTCTCAAAGAAACTTTTTATACTCAGGATTCAAGACTTTTTAATAATAAATGAAGACATTTTAAGTATTTGTGTGCAAGTACGGTAAAAAATTCACATTAAAAACATATCAAATATTTTACAATTTTATAGCCCTGCTCTCTCTGAATGTAAAACGCAATCATTGAACTCTACCATCATTTTCTTGCGTAAATTGCTCTGGCGAGTAAACGGACGAAAAACGCAAATGCATCGAATGAACTTCCAGCTTTATTCGTAAGCACTACATTGCAGCTGTGACCAATCTATGCTGAAACTTGTAGATTTCAAAGACATTTTCATTTTCAATAGGCATATAACTTGGCAAACAAAAACCTGATGAGATAAAAGGTAGTTTTTTAGGTGAATTTATAAATGAAATTGAAGGATTGCAAGAAAATGGTTTGTAAATTGAAAAAAGAATATTTAGTTTTAAGCCAAGATCAATAAGCTCTAATACACTAGCGAAAGCGTACGTCTGTGGCATCCCTGGTCGCACATTTTCACATGGATCGAGCCAGTGTGAACTGACCACTGCCGAAATATTTTTGAACCTGTTCTTAGGTAAGTTTAAAGGTATCTATCTACTCAGAGTGAATTCATATCTGTCGAAACATTTTTGTGAATATTCGTGGTGTGAATAGACCCCTGCCAACGGCGTTGTGTTAATTTTATCGGTTTGTTTCAAATAAAAGTGTGCAAACACTTGTTCAAAGCCCTTAATAACCGATAGTAACTTATTGAAAACTGGTTCTATTTCCCGTAGGGATATAACAGATTGACCCAGTGGTAACTCATTGCATCGGAGTGCGACGAAGCTTTTGTTCGAATCCAACTAAGTTCAATATGATTGCCAATATAAAAAGTCATTGTTATTTAAGTTTTTTTTTTCAGTAATCTATGAATGGGGAAATATGAAAAAGCTAAAAAAAAGAAAAAGTATATAGATTGAATTATTCAATGAAAATTTCTGCGAGAAACTGAAAAAATATCAGTGGGAGCGAGGTTGCTCATGTGATAGCGATACATAGTTGGAGTGCTTTAAGAGGTTTAAGCGAACCACCTTTTCGAAGTTCAGTACCCAAACAGAAGGCTTAACCAAAAAAGACGAGACGAGACGTAAAGAGTAAGTTCAAGCAAATGGAAGCCAATGTTAATAACCAAAATGCACATACGTAACTGATCGAAATTGGACGAAACATTGTGACGAGATGTTTTGTTCCGCAAGAACCGAACATTAAACGTCTGCACTCGTCACAAAACCAACAACAGCTTGAAAATTTCTTAATAATCTTAATATTTCATGTAAATTTCTGCTATTTTAGTTAAGTTAATTAATAGCATCATTTTATAAATCCCTGCACATCACTTCACGCTGCGTTGTTGAAATTCGCAATTTATAAAACGCAGCGCTTCACGCCCTGATCTTCAGCGTTGAGTAACGCAATAGCGTAGTGAAAACAGTACAAAGTTCGCATTTTATAAAACGCTGCACTTGAAATTCGTTCACTTGAACTGTCACTTTCATCACTTGCTCTTGAGTTGCCGTTAGAACGAATAAGTGGGCATTGAAAGGGTAATAACTGTTTGTTTCACTCATATATTCTTAAATGTTTGCATAAATCGTTTGAATATAGGATAAAGACAGCAACAACGAACCAACAGTTCAAAATGTTGCTAAAAGAAATAAAAAAACTACCGCAGGTAGCAAATGGTATGCCAGTGTTTGGCGTGTATATTGCAATTTCAATTTAATTATGGCTGAAGAGAGCAGCTGATATGGTTGCCACCAAATCAGAATTTGGTGCATCTTAAATATTTCAAAGATTTGCAATAATGATGCTAGTTTTATTTTACATGTGACAACCCTAAACTGTTGTTGACTGACAGTTCACCGTGGTAACGTAACATAGCTAACGCAATAACGTAGTGATTAATAAAATGCAAATTTTTAATCGAAGTGATGCGCCGCGTTAGCGTTGCGTTTCATCACGGTGATTTATAAAATGATGCCATAAATTTCTTGCAATTCCATTCATTGTCAAACAACTTTTAGAACAAAATGTCTTATTTTTATATTTTAATTTCACAAAACAGCTGATCAGCTCCTTGTGTACGATAACGTTCCATCTTGGGCTAAATGTCAAAACAGCCGTAACGAGTGCAGAAAATCGTCAAGCTGCTATCGTATCGGTTTGTCTATTTTGGTTAAGCCTAGAGAGCGAGGTTGCAATACGAGCGCGAACCTCTAAAGAACCTCAGGTGAGGTTCGATGAAGATCGGACAAATATTTACGAGGAAGTCGAAATGTTCCAAGCAATAGTTTCTTAGAAGTTCAGTTGTTAGTTGGGTATAATTTAGAAGCTCGTTGTTTCTTTTCTCTCTCATATAATTCGTCATTATTTAAATGAAATTCTTCACCTTAAATTAACAATCAGTGTCCCAAAAATTCCTTGGGTCTGGTTTATAGAAGTAAGTTATTTTATGCACGTCATATAAAGCGTCCTTTCAATATTGACATTTATGAGTTTTATTTTAATAGTGATCAGCGATCCCATAAACTTTTGGACAGAAAATATCTTGAAATTTAGACAAATATTATAGAAGTAGGATATTTCTTAGCTGCCAAATTGCATCCGTCTTTTTTCGTTTTTTTTTTTTTTCAAAAATGTAAATGGTACTGATCAGCCCCAATGAATTAATCAACACTTTTAATATATTTCACGCCGATATGCCCTCATGAAAATGACAACGTTTAATGACTAAGACTCTCCAGCCAAAAAGAGCATGCCAGTAATGATTTACATGGACTTGATCTTGCAGGACCATGGAAAGCTTTTTACAACGATAAATCGAAAACAACTTACATGATTGCTATACTGCAGCACAACATCTGTGCTCCTCGCGGATGATGCGCTAGCTGAGCGAGAATGCGAGCCACTGTCACGAGAACGGGAGCGTCCTATGGCGAATTTCTGTTGGGTCTTGCGTGACTCCTCGCGCACCAAGTAGATGTCTTCATAGTCGTGGTCATGCGAACTTGTTGACTTTGCGTTGTTCAAGTGAATCACATTCTTTTTGTGATTGTTTTGGTGCTGCGACTTATTGTTGTTGTTGTTGCTCGTGTTAGTGTTGGTATTGCCACTACTACTGGACATGTTGTTGTTGCCATTGTTGCTGTTATTGTTGTTGTTGTTGCTATTGTTGTTCATATGAAGATGACTGTTGTTGTTGTTGATGTTGTTATTGCTATTGTGACGATTGAAACTGTGATTGCGATGATTGTTCGTCTTGGGTGAATCTACGCTGGATGGTATCGATACCGATTCATCAGAACCGCTGCCAGCACCACTGGAGCTAGAATGCACATCAGCTTGTATGGTCATTGCATTCGAGTTTGATGCCATCGTATTGATATTGGAATGCGACAGGTTAGCATTAGAGTGCCTTAAGTTTGCATTGGAGTGACCTAAGCTGGAATTGGAGTGCGATGTGTTTGCATGATGTTTTGTTTGCTGCGCCTTTTTGTTGATGCTGCTACAGTCCGAATCAAAGATTTCACGAACTCGATTGTAGACCACCTCCTTGGGATCATGCAGGAAGAAAGATTCACCAGAAATGCTGCCACCCGGTGAGGGTGGTGTTTGTGAACCGTGACGCATGGGATTTACATAGAGCCCATCAGACGGCACAAGGGAGGCGTTGTAAAGCTTCTCGGAAGATGAACGTGACTGTTGTGAGTGCGAATAGAGTGCATCGCTGTTGTGACGCACCACCACTGAGGATGGCGGATGCAAATAGAATGGCTCAACATCGGAGCTTCCTGTGGATGATGATTTGGACTGAATGGTGTTGCTGCGGCTTGTTTGCTTGCTGCTGTTCGATTTGCAACTGCCGCTTGAGATGTTGACGATGCTCTTGTTGTTCTTGCTACCACCGATGCTAGTGCTGGTTTTGTTGTTATTGCTGTTATTGTTGTTGCCACTGTTGCTGTTGTTGTTGCTGTTGTGATGACTACTTGTACTGCTGGAGTGCTTGATTGATGTCGAGGACGATGATGGTTTGTGTCGTTGTGAGGCTTTCGGATCGCGACAATTGTAGTCAACAGATGTACCATGCTGCACAAGCACGTTAAGACACTGCAAGCAACAAGGTTTTTCGATTAAGAGATGCATAGAAAATGTCACATATGAAAGTTGCTTTTACGCATAGAGCAACTTATCAACTTTGTTCCGAGAACTCGAGAACTTGTTGTTTTTTTGCTTACCTCAACTTGTTGGTTTTCTGCCGCATCATTTATCGGTGACTTGCCGTACTTGTCCAGCGACAGCTTAGCTCCATGACTGAGTAGCCAACGCACAACGGAAAGATGTCCACGGGAGGCGGCAAAATGCAGTGGTGTGGCACCATCGCCATCGCGTAAATTTGGATCGATTCCTTGGTCTTTAACCTGTTGATGGAGAAAAAAAGTTAAGAGGTTATTTTTGGAAGTGAAAAAGACAATATTATAAAAGCACAAGAGACTAGATTTTTTGTAATAAATTAATTAATAAAAGAAGAATTTGTGAAATTTTTGCACTATTAAATTTAACCTTTTTTCAGCCCCAAATTAGCCCTGGCTGTGTCAAACATTCGAAACTTCGTTGAGGATCAGTTTTGACCTAAATGAGCTAAGTATGAAGTTTGAAAGCCGTATTGCTTTCCTAGTACATACTATAAAAATTTTTGCAAAAATTTAAAAAATTTTTTACAAATTCTAGCGCACTTAATATCACATACATATTTCTTCTAAAAATGTAAATAGGATCTCTTACATTCGTACTTTTACACTTAATTACTTTTAGCTTTAGAAAATTTTCGGAAATATTTAAAATATAATTTGCTCTTTTTGAAAGTCGCGTAGTCGCGTGGTCGCGCACATGAGACTCGGAATAACTTTGAAAAGCATATGAAAAGCATATAAATTAATTTTTGTATTTTTGATTTTTTCGTCTTATTCACCACATTTCAATACATCATTAAAAATTTATTGAATAAAATCGTAGGGTCCCAAACTAGGAACAGAGCCACAAAATCAGAAGTTGCCACAGGCAGTGTACTCTGGATATCTGTCACTAGATTCCCATTTTCATCCTTGCAGGAAGAGGCCCCGGTCTTGAAATCATCGGTCAGGCGTCTTATTTTTTCGAAAAATTTTCGGACCTCATTCCTGTCACCATGCATCGCAATTTTCTCGCACTCACGCATTTCCGCTTCCCTTTTCTTTCGCCTGAAAATGTGTCTCTCTTCCCTCCTCTTCTCTTTGTAATGCTCTTTAGCAGCACGCGTTACAACCGACTGCAGGGTGGCTTTGTAGGCGGCGCCTTTTTCTGCAGTGGCGTCGCGACACTCCTGGTCGTGCCACTGGTTTCGGCGAGGGCGGTGATAGCCAATCACCTCTTCGGCAGCCGTACGCATAGAGTGGGAAATATGATTCCACTGCGAGCATATATCGTCGATCGGAGGAGTGCTTTCTTGAAGCAGGAGTGAGAGTTGAGTAGCAAAGTCTTCGGCTGTTCGTTTTGATTGCAGCTTTTCGACGTCTAGCTTTCTCTGTGCTGGATTGCGCGTATTCTTGGTTGCGCACAGGCGTGTACGGATCTTGGCTGCGACAAGATAATGATCCGAGTCTATATTGGCACCACGGATCGTGCGTGGATCTAAAACACTGGAAGAAAGCCTTCTGCCAATCAGCACGTGATCAATTTGGTTACGCGTCTTTTGATCAGGAGACAGCCAAGTTGCTTTATTAATATTGAGATACTTGAATCTACTAACGTTAGTGCTACTAATGACCATGTTTCGCGCTGCGGCAAAGTCAATCAGCCTCATTCCGTTATCGGAGGTATTGTCGTGGAGGCTAAACTTTCCGACTGTCGGACCAAAGATATTTTCTTTTCCCACCTTGGCGTTGAAGTCACCAAGCACGATTTTTATGTCGTGGCGGGGGCTGCGCTCATAGGCCTCTTCAAGGCGCTCGTAGAAGCTGTCTTTGGTCTCATCGTCCTTATCTTCTGTCGGAGCGTGCGCACAAATCAGGCTTATGTTAAAGAATCTTGCTTTGAAACGGATTATGACAAGTCGTTCATTCACAGGTGTGAATCGCAGGACATGATGTCGTAGTCTCTTGCCAACCACGAATCCGCATCCAAATTCGTGCTTCTCCGCATGGCCGCTGTAGTAGATATCACAGGATGCTTGCCGAAAGCAACCCTGTCCCTTCCATCGCATTTCTTGGATTGCAGTGATATCAGCTTTGTATCTTTCTAAGATATCTATCAGTTGGATAGAGGCACCATCCCAATTAAGGGTTCGGACGTTCCAGGTGCATATCCGTAAATCATTGTCAGTTTTTCGTTTGCGGTAGTCGTCATCAGATTTGGGGATAATTTTTATCTTTATTCTTTGACGTTTCATTGAAATTGTTTTTTTACGTGGTGGGCTTCAAACCCAACGCACAACCCTTTAGAGGCAGGGAGCCCGCCGCTCAGATTAACCATCAAACTAACGGTTGCCAGTTTGCCACCAGCAGCACAGTTAAAATCGGGAAGAATCTCGCTCCTCCATTCCATACCAAACGAGGTTTCAGACAAGGTGATTCCTTATCGTTCGACTTTTTCAACCTAATTATGGAGAAGATTATTTGAGCTGCTGATCTGAGACGTAGTGGCACGATATTCTACAAGAGTATTAGCTGAGTTGCTGGCATATGCTCATAACATAATAACATCGGTATCATTGGCCATAATACGCGCGAAGTCAGTGAAGCATTCTCCAGATTAGCGAAAGAGTCGAGTCGAATGGGTCTTGCAGTGAACGCAGATAAAACGAAATACCTAGTGTCAACAAATAAACAGTCCCAGCGTCTTGAAAACCACGTCACTGTTGACATCATCTCCTTCGAGGTTGTTAAGGACTTCGTCTACCTGGGATCCAGCATAAACTCTTTCAACGATGTCAGTATTGAGATAAAACGAAGATAACTCTTGCCAACAGGTGTTACTTTTGGCTGAGTAGGCAATTGAGAAGCAGAGCCCTCTCTCGACGAACAAAACTCACTCTCTATAAGTCACTAATCATACCCGTCCTGTTATATGTAGCACATGGACGTTGAACAGTTCTGATGAAAAGTTTTGGAAACCTCCGAGAGACAGATCCTTTGTAAGATCTTCTGTCCAATCCTCGTCAATGGCGAGTACCGAATTCAAAGGAACCACTAGCTGACATCGACATTAAAAGTGAGTGGCTCAGCTGGCTAGGTCATGTTGAGCGAATGGAGAACAACACTCCAGCGAAAAAAAATATTCGATTCAGTTCCCGGTGGTGGTCAACGTAGAAGACGACACCCACATCTTCGTTGGAAGGATCAAGTGTTGGATAACCTGACTAGGCTTGGTGTTTCCAACTGGCGTCAGCAAGCGGAAAACAGAAATGACTGGCGCAATTTCTTATACGAGGCCAAAACCGACCAATGGTTGTAAGCCCCAGTTAAGTAAGTAAGTACTCGTAGTCAAGTAACTTCACACATGTCATATGAGTTTTTCGATTGAGGTACCATCAGGGTTTTCAGAGTTGTCAGTGTTCAACATCTAATAGAAATTTACTCTATTCTATATTTCTATATTTCCAGGCCTATCGCCACAATATTGTCTCACAAAATAATAATTATGTGCGGTTTTGGGCAAAATTTGCAAAATGCATTTTGAGAGCATCGCTAATTAATGCCATAAAACCAATACAGACAACGACGGCTGTTCGCATGTCGGCTAAGGAGTGTAAATATTGAATTACTCCGCTATTATTCCAAGCGCCTGAGCAACATTTGCATTGTTGCAAATTCAACAAAGCCTTTCATTTAAATATTGTAAGTATTGGCAAAAATTATATAAAAAAAAATTAAAGCAAACAAATGATTAACGTCAATTAGACGCCTGTGCCAAACATGCACTTGCAACAAACACAAGACTGAGTAAAAAGAAAGTATCTCTGGCTTGACTTTGTGGCCATTTTTTTTTACGCTTGGCCATTTTTCCACCATATCGTCTGGTTATTCAGTTTAATTTAGAAAGGTAGTCAGTCTACAGCAGGTTTTTGTTGCCTCTGGCCATCAAGATTGGCTCTACATTAGTTTTTTATTTTTTATTTAGCGAATTGTTTACACTGCAAGTTTAACTAACTGTAGATGTACTCATTTGTGGTTATTTAATCAATAGCCATTTAAAATTGGAGTTATGTGAACATAGGTTCATTAACGGTATAATTTAGTGTAAAGGTCAAGATAGTTTTTTCAGCAGAGCTTTATAGGATTGACTTATATAACATGTTGTTTTTTTTTTTGTCGATTAACATAGGAGTGAACACTCTTCTTTATTATTTTTATTTTTGTATTTTAATGGCGCTTAAAATTTAAATTTTTATCAAAATGTGTTCAAAAATTTAACTCAGCCAGGGCTGTATAAGTTGAATTTATACGAATTTTATTTATAGCGCCGGAACTGTCAAAACAACACACTTTAAAAAGCCGTCAAATTAAAAGTAGGTAATCGACGTTTTCGGATGGTAAAAGAAACTTTTAAATCTGTTAAAAATAAATATTGCTAAACCGATTAAGAAAAATTTATTGACTGATGAAGACATAATCCTATTAGTTGTTATGATTTGAGCGATTATTAAAAGTGCTTCACATATAAAAGATTCTTCCCGATTAAAACTCTATATCGCGTAATTCAATTTTCATAACCGGCGGGAGAAGAGAAGGTGAAGCCGATTGATATTGATTGGGCTGTTTTGAATTTATTAATAGTTGACTTTAAAAATATAGCAATTAATGAATTCATTGGACAGGCGGGCTAGACCAATATCTCGACCAATAAGCTTGCTCTTCAAGCAAAGCAACCCGGCAAGTTTGGAACCACGATGCAGTTTGCCATTTTTTCAACGTTGACAAGTAGTCAAAGTCAAGGCCATAAGACGATCACTCGTCAAACTAAAAGTTGAAAGAGAAAAGCTCAGATATGTTGATATTTAATAAAAGACCAGCAACATGCATTTTGTCGCTTGCATGTTAATAATGAAAACAAATTTTGACATGTGTCAAAAAGAAAAGAAAGAGAAAAACAATTTGAAACTAATACTGAAGACAAATAAAATAATTAATGGCATCTGTTGGAGTGTTGAGTGAAGTCGTTTTTATCATCCTGTTCTACCAGTTGAACATGCCATTAAATTGCTCAGGAAGCCAAGAGTCGATGGCTGAAATGTTACCGATTTTAACGATGTAAATGATTTACTTGGCTTCAAAGTTGTTGTCATCAGTTTAAAACAAGTCAAGCCATATTTTGTCAAAATTGTTTCCTAGTTTTTTTAATGATTTTAACAATTGCAAGGATGTTAGAGATATTATATCTCTTAGATAACTTAAAGTATATCCATTGTTGCTTGAAAAACCAGTATGGCTTGATAGTCGTGAAAATTTCAGTGTCGGTCATGGTGAAGATTTCTTTATAGAGCATTCATGAACAAATATAAAAAAATAAGTCTTATTTAACTGGTAAGCTCTGTTATCGCGACTTATCACCCTTGAACTTTATATATTTTTTCTCATAAAACTAAACTTCTTAAAAATTTGATCACATGTTGCCAAAAAAGTGCTTTATCAGTCTTGAAAGCCAAATTTTTGTTTTTTTTTTCTGGAGTTGTTTCGACCTACATATTAAAAAAATCATAATTTTATTTAGGGAATGTTTTCAAACAATTTTCATCAACTCGTAGCAGATGGTTTTTGAGAATACTTGTAACATTTTACATAGAAGTATATTTGAAGATTTATTTAAGAGGGTCTATATATCCATAGGCCGAAAAAAAGTTCATGATTGTGAATTTTTTTAAGGAAACCTAAGGGATATTCTTAAATGAGGGTTTTTATACCTAAAAATATACACATTCAAAAGTACGTTTAGTTTTTTTTTTATTAAAAAAACTTTTTAACAACTAAAAAAAAAACCGACTTCAAAATCACTACAAAGTAAAAAATAATTTTAAATAACTTTTCCCATTAATTTCTTGGTAAAATTTTGAAAGTTATTTATATGTATTATAATATTGGAAAACTTATCATTTTCATTTTTTCTATTTCGTTTTATTATGTCAATATATTAATTGCTTTATGTACATAAAAGCTTTGAAGTCGGTGCTTATCTACAACTAAGTCGAAATCTTATTATTTTAATTTTTTCTAATTTGAATTTTTTACCATAAAAATATTAATAACTTTATGAATATAAAAGCTTTTTAGCGATTTTGTTTTCAGTGGCAATTAAATTAAGATTTAAAATTACTACAGTGTCACTAAGGCAGCATAGCATCAAATAAAAAAATGTAAAATAGTGCAGGGATGATAAAAGATCATGATTGTGTGTCAAAGATTAGCACCGACTTCAAAGCTTTTATGTTCATAAAGCAATTAATATATTGATGATAATAAAACAAAATAGAAAAACTGAAAATGATTAGATTTCCAATATTATAATACATATGTATAACTTTTAAAATTTGACCAAGAAATTAATGAAAAAAGTTATTTAAAATAAATTTGGCGTCCGTGGCGTAGTTGGTTAAAGTGCGTGGCCGCTATGTCAAAGAACTTTGGAAACCCAGGTTCGAACCCCAGCAGCGACAGAAAATTATTTGAATTAAAATAATCTGTACGGCCGCCACCTCTCTGCAGACAATGGCAAACCTCAGAGAGTATTCAAAATGCCATGTAAAGCTTCTTGAGAACGAGAACTTTCCGTTCATCGCCGTTCGGAGTCGGCGTTAAGCATGTAGGTCCGGTTCTCGGTCAATTGTGTACAAACTAAATAACACGCACAACACAATTGATCATAAGAAGCTAGGTCAAAGTCCTTTCAAGGGCTGAAATGGCCAGTTATTTATTTATTTTTTTTTAAAATTAATTTTTACTTTGTAGTGATTTTGAAGACAGTTTTTTTTTTGTTAAAAAGTTTTTATTTCTTCCTTTTTAGAGAATATGAAAAATTTTCTATAATAGTATTCTTGAGGAAAATTTCAAACATGAAACTTTGTTCTTAAAAAATTCCTAAAAGTTTTAAAAATTTAGAAATTTTCCATTTCTGTCTCTTTACAATTTTTATTAAAGTACGCCCACTTTTGTAATGATTCTACCTACACACCTACCTGCATACCAAATATTAGTACCCTAGTGTCATTATTAACTGAGAAATTGTATTTTTATAAAAACAAATAAAATTTTAATGTCAATACTATTCGACATACAGAGTTTTTCTAATATTGCCACACCCCATTAGTGAATAACGCCCATTTTCTTGACCATAATTTGTAATAACTATGCCTACCCATGTACTACATTTCAGCACCCTGGTGTCAATATTATTAGATATTGTCGAATTACGCCCACTTTATTTACAGTAATTTTTAAAAATTGTGCCTACCCCTGTACTAAATTTCAGTACCCTAGTGTTAATACTATTAGAGACACAGTGTGTTTCTTATATGACCACACCCCTTTGTCAAATAACGCCCACTTTATTGGCCGTAAGTTGTAATAATTCTGCCTACCCCAGTATTTTTACTGTAAATTTCAGTACCCTAGTGTCAATATTAACTGAAGTACAGTGTTTTTCTAATAGTGACACGCCCTTTTGTCAAATATCGCCCACTTTTTTAAAAAATACCTCCGCATTTATGAAAGATATCTCTTGACAAAAAATTGCGGAAGTCGGGCAATTGCTTTAGGAGTTATCGATGTACATACATTTAAAAAAAAAAAGCGGAGAAACCAACGAACTTGAGAACGTCCCCCTTTTTGAAGTCGGTTAAAAAAAATTAATATTAAGGTAGAGACAGCATTTTTTATAGAGCGCTGTGAAAAAAGGTGAAATACGGTGACCAAGATTACTTACTTACTTATCTGGCGCTAACAACCGAAGGTCGGTTTTGGCCTCGTATAAGAAATTGCGCCAGCCATTATTTCTGTTTTGCGCTTGCTGGCGCCAGTTGGAAACACCAAGTGTAGTCAGGTTATCCAACACCTGATCCTTCCAACGAAGATGTGGGCGTCCCCTTCTGCGTTGACCACCACCGGATCGAATATTTTCTTCACTGGAGCGTCGTTTTCCATTCGCTCAACATGACCTAGCCGGCGGAGCCGCTCGATTTTAATACGCTTAACTATGTCGATGTCAGCGTACTGCTCATACAGGTCGTGGTTCCATCGAATTCGGTACTCGCCATTGACGCAGATTGGACCGAAGATCTTACGAAGGATCTTTCTCTCGAAGGCTCCCAAAGTCTTTTCATCAGAACTGCTCAACGTCCAGGTTTGTGCTGCATATAATAGGACGGGCATGATTAGTGACTTATAGAGCGTGAGTTTTGTTCGTTGAGAGAGGGCCCTTGCAGGAATACCAAATTCAGACATTGTGGAATATAGATGATTCCTTATTGGACTGTCGAAGGCGGCTTTTTAATCGACAAAAAGATGGTGTGTGTCGATTTGTTTTTCTAGGGTCTTCTCCAAGATTTGTCGTAGCGTAAATATCTGGTCTATGGTGGATTTGCCAGGTCTGAAGCCACACTGATAAGGTCCATTCAGCTGGTTTACGATGGGCTTCAGTCTTTCACATAGTACGCTCGACAGGACCTTATATGCGATATTCAGAAGGCTTATCCCACGGTAGTTGGCGCAAATTGTGGGATCGCCTTTCTTGTGGATTGGGCAGAGCACACTGAGGTTCCAATCGTTTGGAATGCATTTTTCCGACTATATTCTGCATAGAAGCTATTGAATGCATTTAAATAGAGCTTCGCCTCCATTCTGGAAGAGCTCAGCAGGTAAGCCAGTGGCTCCTGCGGCTTTGTTGTTTTTAAGCCGAGCTATAGCTTTCAAGACTTCACTATGGTCGGGCAGCGGAACTTCAACGCTGTCGTCCAAAATTGGGGATTCCGGAATATCATCTCTATTGGCGGGATTGTTGTCGTCGTCGCCATTCAGAAGCCTAGAGAAGTGTTCCCTCCACATCATCAGTGTACTCTGGATATCTGTCACTAGATTCCCATTTTCATCCTTGCAGGAAGAGGCCCCGGTCTTGAAACCATCGGCCAGGCGTCTTATTTTTCGAAAAATTTTCGGACCTCATTCCTGTCACCATGCATCTCAATTTTCTCGCACTCACGCATTTTCGCTTTCCTTTTCTTTCGCCTGAAAATGTGTCTCTCTGAAAAATAGGACACCACGCAGAGGTTTGAGTCGACTTGAGACGAGTTCGACATGGATAATGCGTTGCCATGTGAAGATCGCCCCCTTGACCCTCACGCGTTGCCTTGTGAGGAGCAATAAAAAAATATTGATTTTTCACAAAATGGCGGACTTCCGAACGTAAGGCAAAAATTCGTCATTATTTTGCCTATAAATGATGAACGAAGCTACGAAAAAACAAATCCTATGACAAGTACGAGATTATAATGAATAAAATAAGCCTGCAAAAAAAAATCAAAACGATCGGTTTACTGAGTTTCGAGAAATCTTGGTCACCGACTTTGAAAACATGGTTTGAATAGAAAAACAAGGTCAGCACTGCTCGCTCTCGAAGGCGGTTCACTCACTACGATATAACTTTGTTTTTTTTTTTGAGGTATGGACTTGAAATTTTAACCACATATTCTTGAGACTTGAAGCTTTAAAAAATGCAAAAAAGTTTTTTAAAAAAAGGTTCTGGGTATATAACTCCCCTTAATAGGACGAAGCTCTATTGAGTGTGGTGAGTATTCTTCTAATGCATCTTGGAAATCCATATGGCTACGGATGAGCACTGCAACGCCATCCTTAAAATGAACTTCTTATTGTTCTTAAATTAAAAAAGTTTGAAAAATATAAAGGTTTGAATATAATAATACCAGAATCCTAGTTATTAATCATTAATCTAATGGAGAATGTTTTCGGGGGTCTTTCTGCGTAGTATAAGTGTAGACAAGTAGTTTTATAAACGCCCTAAAATGTTAATTTAAACCGATGGAAATAATTTAGGATAGTCTTGCGTTAAAGACTTAGCAACGTCCATGGAAAATTAAATTAATTTTTTTTTTAAATAGAAAACTTCAATGGATTGAATTATGTTGAGCTGCATCCTTTGTTTAAGTATTTTTCTTTCGTTTAAACTCTTGCATGAACATACATTAACGACTAAATTTATTATTATCTCTGCTTCGTATTGGTTTCAATTTTATCATTTGTCATATTCGTAACTACATCACTCACCGCTCTTAAGGAATCGAAAAATTAAACATCGTGCCAAAATGTTGAAACTTATTTTATAAGAGCCAAATGTTTGCAAAAGTATTCCTGTTGGATAAGCTTTGCTCTGTTCTACGAGCATAAATAGGAAAACAAGGCTGAGCACCAGAATTATTATAAATAGGAGGAGCTCTTTTTAATCCACCGTATTTCCTTACCACCAAAGAATGTTCACTTTGTTAGTGGGAATATCTTTAAGATACACAAGAAACATGCCTGTAACACGTTTAATAAGCAACACCTGCATTTCAACATAGAAGCAAAAATGATCATGTTCATGTTCTGGAATATGAGCATTATTTATTGTATTCAAATAACAGTCATTGCTTTAGTGCATGCTCCAATTTGGAGCTGCGATTAATGAATGACCGAGTTCTGGCTTTCGTAATGTTGTTATTCTAGTTTTCAATGGGGCGCCACATCCTTGGTGTTCGAATGAAAGCAGGTCATAAATGAAAAATAACATTTTATGAAAGTGTTTGAAGTTATGTGGAGCCACCATTACAAATTGCAGTAAATTTATTAACTGGTATTTTTAACTTGGACTGCACTGTCCAATTTCTTAATTCTAATCAGTAGATTCATAAATGAATGCATGAAACTAATATAGAAATGCTTATAACCTAGTTTCACTTTTAATTGAACTAAAGGTGCTATAACAAGAATAATGGTGAAACAATAAAGGTTATTTCTTTGACTTTTATAAGAAAAATAAAAACAAAGTTAATGCCGCCTTCAGGAAGCGGAGGAAACTGAAAATTCGTTAGAATTTGGAATTATAACACGTTATAAATATTTGGTCATATAATTTTGTAACAAGAAACACTTCATATGCGCTTGAGTAACATTTTCGCTGACAAAAATTAACAAAGAACGCCATATTTTGCTTGTATTAAATGTCATTATTTGTCTTTTTCACTCACAGTTCTCGAAAAATCGAAAAATTAAAGTTGTTACCATAGTTATGCAACGAACCTTAGAAGTATTTTAGATTTTATAATCATGATATTGCCTTGGTTATTATGGATTCCTTCTTTTCTTTTTTTCTTTAAGTTCCAGACCATTTTTAATTACTTACTATTTAAAGTTGGAGATATGCTTTTCCGTGACTACTCAGTGCAACGCAGTCATTATCATTGATCCCAGATCTGCGGTTAATTATTATCGATCGCTTAGCGACAAAGAAAACCAACAAAATGTTAATTTATCATATTTATTAAACAAGTCTTACAACAAATCCACAGAGAGAGACACAGAGCAAGAGACTAACGGTAATCAAAGTTGAGATATCTGTTCGATTGCATTTGCAACATTGCACATCTTTATAAATACATCACCGTTATACAGGAGTAGCTTATATATTGTTTGATTTTATGAGGGTTAGGGGAGGGGGGGAAGAGGTAAAGTAACAACATCTACAAGTTGATAGCTAGATAAATCAAGAGAAAAAAAAATCGCAAAACAAAAACAATCATGTTGTTGTTAAAGTTGCAGCGCCGTTGTACAACTTCAGTTGGAAAAACTCATCCAGTTCAACTGGATTTGCAAGTATCTACGATAGTGAGAAATCCGCAAGCTATTAAAAAGAATTGTTCATTGTTGACAATAGACAGAAAAGGGGAGAATTATAAGACAAATGTTTAAAATTTTGTTTCTATCATGGAAATTGCGAAAATTTTTAAAAGCAAATTATTCACTGCGGATACACTCGTATAGTGAATAGTATGTGTACTAAGCGTATTTTTGGCTTGAGAATAGTTTACATCTAGATAAACAAGATGTTTATCTTTGAATGATGAGGATGATGATGATGATGAAGAATAGCATTATAAGCAAATTTAAAAAATGTGTTGTATGATACACCTCTAAAAGAACGACGCAATGAAAATATTCCTCCATATCTGGGAAGGACATAAAAAACATGCTATGAAAAAATGTATCTTTTGTTTTGTTTTTTTTTTTTGGAAATTTTTCATGAAATCAATTTTCAGATCAATCCGTCTTAAGGTTTCTAAGAAATTCAACACTAGAAATTACTAATAGCTTTTAATCATGTTTAACATTCAAAGTGCAATATTTCTTGTCATGTTTATCTAAAAATAATTATATTTTCCAAAGTCGAATCCAAAATTTTTGACAAGAAATAAAAATTGCATGAGAGATAAATTTTAGTTAGAATGGAAGTTAAAAGAAAAATCTTTAAAGCTACTAGATTTGTTGAAAAAAAAATTAAGTTGACTGTATATCTACACATCCAGAGGTATTCCCGTGACAACATTAAACTTCTGCTTTGCTTTTGATTTTACTTTTGCCTTTATTTTTGCTCATGCTTTTGCTTTTGCTTTTCTATGGTGCATTCACATTTATTTTGGCGCCATGCAACAAATCCATGCAATGATCGCATATTTTCATTAGATTAGAAGAAGCCTTTTGATGTCAGGACTTTTTTTTTTATTTTTTTCATATGGCCAGAAATTTTACCTTCATTATTAATCAATAAAATTTACCGTAGCGTCCATAGTCACCCGGTTATAATTTCATGCAACGTTTTTGCATGGTTGTTGCATTTTCACTGTATTAAGCGGTTTACCACCGTGGTTTCATGGTGTCAATTTATATTTTTATTTTCGTTATATGTTAAAATGACAAGAGTTTATAATTGTAAAATGAAATAACCGTAACACCATTGCTAAAGGAGTAATAATTCCATGCAACAATATTGGATTTTTCTTGTATAAGCTGCTGTAAGCGGTACCTGACGACATTATAAATATTTATTTGTTTTTTTATTTATGTTGTACGGCCAAGTATAAATCATTCATTTCTGTTTTATAACATCTGACCTGGCACATCTTCTCATCGAGAAAAAATTCAATGCAACGCCGTTGCATGATTGATGTATTTTCTATCTTGAAGCGGCTCTCTCAGCGGTCTCATCACGTTAAGTGCTTTATTTGGTTGATTTTCAATAGTTTCAAAAATTGTGAACACAACAACAAGTATATGGCGTATATGGTAACGAATTTTAGCACAATAAAATAATGGGAACCGGAGGAGGGGATTAAAATTAATTTTTGTTTTAATTTTGCTTTTCATAGTTTTTTGTTTGAACCATAATGGATCTTATTAACCAAAGTGCATCCGATAAGGTTCGTTGCTATTGCTAAGTATGATGTGCTAAACGAGTAAAACAATTTTTTCATATAAAGTAACCCCCTAAAACCAAGTTTTGTGCGACATTTTATCATCAATTCTGAATAAGTACGAAACTAACCCTTTAACACATTTTAAGTTTTGACTTATTTCTGGCATTTAAGTTGAACTTTCAACTTTAGTGTATTCAAAGACTTATAGAAGAATCTTACGATAAATTTTTTGTGGAACATTTTGACCCATTATATCCTTGCTTTATGGGTCTTTTTTGCCTTTTATCTCAAAAAGGTCAAAAAAGACCCATAAATTGAGGAGTTAGGGGGTTAAAATGTTGCACAAAAATATTCCTCGTAGTATTTTACATAAATCCTCAGAACACATGCTATACCCAAAATGTAAGGATAACATGATTTCCTTTGCCGATTCACTATGAGAATGTTCAAAAAGGGGGAAAACTAAATCCCCCCTAAAATAAGACTCAGACGTAAACTTTCAAAACGCGTAAACTGTTCAGTGTAATCAGAGAGTTATAATTTCATGCAAAAAATTTGAAGTTTCGTTGCTTAAGCGGGTCCCTTTGCATCCCGATAATGTCATTATTTTTTGTTATATTTTAAAAAGAATTAACCTTTTCGGTGGTATCATAACTTTTATCGTAGCACCTATACTCTGAGGGCACAAATTCCATGCAAGGCCGATGCATATTGGAAAAATGCCTGTTTCAACTTTTTTTGAAACCTGCTCGGTAAATCGTAACTTGTTACGACGAAAACAAGTAAAAGTGCTATGATAACAGTAATGACAGGACAGTAAAGGTTAATTCTTTGAATTTATGACAAAAAAAAAAAAAAAAAAAAAAAAAAAAATTGGTCAACGAAACTTCAAGCAACGAAACTTCAAGCAACGAAACTACAAATTTGTTATATGGAATTTCAACTCACTCAGGCCCGTGCGCACGGGGGGGGTTTTGGGGGTTCAAACCCCCTCCAGGAGGGTTTCGAACTATACTTTTGAAATCCACAGAACTATCTGATTATGAAAAATTTCCATGAAGCAAAGTTATATTTATTATGATATAGTATAACATGGTGAGACCTTTCATTTTCTCATTTTAAGTATAACATGGCGATAAGAACCTTAGATTTTTAGGTTTCATTACATGTGCTGGATTCGATTCAGTATGTAGCGTAGCTTTATCGTTAAGTCGTTCTCTTCAAATTGAAAACGAAGATCTCGATGAAGCCATACAGTTGGTAGATGGCTTAAAAAATGAATTATTGGAAAGAAGAGAAAGCGCAGAGGAACACTTTCGTAAGATTTTCCAGAAAGTTAGCAAGATCTGTGAAGAACACGATATTGAAGTAAGGAAACCGAGGCAAGCTTCACGTCAAACTCATCGTTGTAACATCGAGACGAATTCAATTGAAGATTTTTATAGAATTTCAACCTACCTACCATACCTAGACTTATTCGTCACTCACCTTGAAGATCGTTTTATCGTGGAATATTATCGAATTTTAAATGTCTTTTTCCATAAAAAATTTCAACCCTAGATGAAGAAGCTTGCAACCAATTATTTGAGAAATACTCCACGATTTTGCATGACGATTCTGCTGAAGTTTGGATCAATGAAGTGAAAATTTGGCGAAGACGAATTTTTGATAAAAATATTAACAGCCCTATCGAAGCTCTTGACATCTGCAATACAACTGCTTTTCCAAATGTTCACCAAATCCTGCTGGTAATGGCTGCGCTACCAGTAACGACATCATCGAACGAACGCTCTTTTTCAACATTACGCCGGTTAAAAAATTACTTGCGTTCTACTATGAGCGAAAATCGGCTGAACGGATTGGCTGCACTTAATATTCATCGGGACGTTAAAGTTCGCGTAGATGCAGTATTGGACGATTCTTTTTCTGCACCCCGACGCATTCATTTATTGAGAGAATAGTTTCGTATAAAGTATTTGTATTTACTCGAAGTACTAAAAAATTATCTGAAAATGTATATATGTATGTATATACATTTAACTATACTGTATACATTTTTATACAGTACTGTACTGTATACTGTATACATTTTTACGATACTGAAATCTTATAGTTTTATATCCAATATATAATATTTTCTGTGCATATATTTTTTGATAGTTTTCTTTGTACTAAGAATTCCTTATTTTTTAGTCAAAATCCCCCCCAGGGCCAAATCCTGGGCACGGGCCTGAACTCACTAACTATATATACGACAAGGATAGGGACAAGAATAGAAACAAAGATTAAGACACAACTAAAACATTATTTAAAATAAGATTGGGAAAAGCATAAAGACAAATAATGGGACAAGGAATGAAACCATCATTTGGACTAGAACAAGGATTAGGAAAGGGAATTTAACAAGGATAGCATCTGGAATTTAGGCATGGATTAAATCAAAAGCTTGAACTAAAACTATGGTAATTATTACGAAAAATATAGGAATAAGGATAGGATGAGGACAAGTTTGAGAACAAAAGAAAGGATAACAAGAATAAGAACAAGGATAAAGATTCGCTGTCACGTCATAATCTACAGGTGTGTCTATGATACAGCCAATTTCTTTTTGACGTAGAATATGTTATTCTCGGAGGTAAGTAGGGTGGTTGATAGTGATCAGGTGTCGGTATTAATATCACAATTTGAGCCTTTGGTGTGCCTAAATTACTGATCGTACAATGTTGATGTTAGCACTTGTTGCTCTGCTTGATCTTCACTGGGAGAAAAACTCATGTTTGAACTTTCTAACTTATATAAATTTTACACAATTACATGAAATATAAAGCCAACATTTGATGTTTTTGTTTGCTTGCTTAAGTTTGCTACCTATTTATCGACAGTTTCCGGTTTTATCGACAAAACCATAAAATTTATGGGGGCCCCCCTAAGGAGTGGTCGGAGAGAATAGGTGTCAAGCGAAAAAATGTTCCTTTTGCAGAAGTAATGGGGGTCGGTCATACATATTAACCCTCTCCGGCACTCTTTTATAGGTCATATGCTCAGGTGTATGGAACAAATATTTTGCTAAATATCTTTTAAAAAAGATCTCATCAAAAGCGAATTGAATAATTCTACGTCTTGTGTTACGACATAGTCGAAACTACTGCACCTTTTTTTTTTTGAGTTTTTTCCCCTGAATTTGACAGATTTACGTGATTTTTATATATTTTGTACCATAATTTTTATGGAAACCAAGAAAAATAGCTGAACTCAAGGCATGTCAAAATATATTTTAAAGAGTCCAATAATAAAAAATGTTGCAATCTAATAATCATCAATTGCAAATTCCGCTATATATTCAGTAAAAATTTTGTAAAATGTTTTAAAACCAACATTAAAGTTGCAACTTATAGTCTTTCAAAATTCTCGTACGTGGCAAAAATTATGTTCTTGCCGCCACTTAGTCAACAGCATGTTTTCCCAACTCACTTTCCAAATCAGAAAAGTATTCAGCATTTCAAGCACTTTTCATACCGAAAGTAGGCTTAACATGTTAATTGAAATGTTGTTCCAGCGACTTACCATCCACTTGAGGCAATCCAGGCAGCCCATTTGTGAAGCAGCATGAATCGGTGCCATGCCATCGCGTGCACGCACATACAGCGATCCGCCGGCTTCAAGCACCAGAAACTTCAAGACCTCCAAATGTCCTTCTTGTGCAGCTAAATAAACTGGTGTGACATCGTTGTCCATTTGCGTATTGGCGCTGCAAGAAAGAACATAAGAACAAACATTAAAACAAGTCGAGATCTAAACTTGAGTAAGAATTTAATTAATCACAACAAGTTGTTGTCAATTGTTGACAAGACTTAAAGCGGCTCAAAAGTGGCGTCATTAAGACATAATTATAGGTATTTAATTGGTGTTTGTTTGTCATTTATAGGTTGACTGTGTTGGTTTTTTGTTTTATGACTTTTCATGGTGTCGTGCACTAGATTTTGTACTGAGCTGTTTGTTATGCTTCGGTGAAATAAATTCCACTTGTTTACTTTTGCTGACTACAGTTAATTATTTCGAATGTAAGAAGTATCAGCATCGTGTGGAAAGTGTTGAAATTCTGATCGTGACACACTTAACACATAAAGTGCTGCAAAGACTTAAGCTAATGTTGAAAGATAAATTTATTCATCATACTGTTATCATAATTTACTTGTATAAACTTATCTAAATTAATATTGTTGATAAGAAGAAGAAAGTGTTAATTGTGACGTTGCTGATTGATTAAAGTTGTCATTTTGTATAAGTTTAAATTTCACATCATTTGTATGCGTTGCGGATATTAATTGATATAAAAGCTACTTCACTTATTAGATATAAATATTATGAGTAGACCTATCTTTGATATGCATAAATAGTTAATAAATATGTAAAAATGTTGAAATTTTTTCATTTTAGGAAATAGTTCAAAAAGCTAAAACATAGCATAGCTGAACGCTTACAAACTGTCAAATTATTGAATTTGAGGTTTCTTTACTGCTTTTTCAGTTTTGGATACGAATTGACTACTATTTGCATAACGGAATAACTTTCATACTTATTGGTATATATTGTCACACATTATTATATGATACTTGGACCTGGACAGTGTGGAATATGGAGCGAATCTCCAAATGTTTTTGAATTTTAATTTTATTTTGAATAAAATAATCCAAAAAGATTAGGGCAATTTATAGGAAATACATTTGAAAACAATAAGAAATATATTTTTAAAGATGAGATTGATTTAAATAATAAATAAAAATTATTTGTTTTTATTAATTGATATTTACGTGGCCTCAAGACGTAACAGCATAACTCGAGATATGCTTAAATTGAGTTATTAGTACCATCGTGATCCCCGTATCCGATTTAATATATTGTCAAATTTTGGTGATGATTGACTGTTTAATTTAGGAGATATTTATAACCTAACAGCTCATTTCATTTTGATAATGCTTTACAAATGGATGTATCTGGGCGACCGAGCTCTGCTCGTGTTCTCTATAGAACCTTTGAGTTAACATTTTTTTTTATTTATTTTTCACTATCTTTAAAACTACTCTAATCAGTAAAAATTAGATAAGCAATTTTAAATATCATTCGTTATGTTTAACTGTATACTAACGCTTAAGGGGAGAAATACATGTTAAATATACTGTAAAATGTACTGCGAGGAAACAGCAACAACTGGATGATAATCAGCTTTTCGAGGAAGCTGAAGGGCTATTGTATGCGCCTGGAATTGCTGATTGATCGGTAAGTCGCAAAAACTAATAGTTTTATCGTCCTAAAACTTTCTCGAAGTGATTTTCTCGAAACTACGTTTTCACAAACGGCTGTCACTGCAGCTCAAAAAGTAATTAACCGATCGGGCTGAAATTTTGAGGGGTTTGAGTCAACAAAATTACCCATGGAATAATCATAAAATATTACACATTTTGCATAAATAAACAATTTTAAGGGGGCAGTAACTGTCGAAATCTCGTACTTTTTCTCAATTTTATAGGTTTACTCTATGCCTAAACTCATCAGTAATCGAAATATTTTTTGTTGTTTGATTTCAGACCAATAGAAAAAGCTGGGCGATGGCAGCCGTTTTAAGACTTCGGCAAAAACGGCCTTCATGGAGGGACGTTTTTATTACCAGACACATGGCATTAAATTACAGTACTTTTTGCTTATAGCGAACCCGTTTAAAGCGAACTTTCGCCTAAAACGAACCAATTTCAAAAGTACGCGTTTTTATTCCAATAAACCATGCATTTTTGTTCGCTTATTACGAACTCGCTTAAAGCGAACTTTCGGTTGTAACGAACTTTATTTGCATGCAAAACTTGTTTATTTTTCGGTTAAAATGAATCAAAAAGTGCCGCTATGTAAAAATAATGTTTGCTTTGACAACACTGTAACACACAGTGCTAAATTTTTTCTGTCTCCAATCCTGAAATTCCCCTAAGTTTAATGTTTGTTTGCTGGAATACGATTACAAATGTTTTATTGACGACCTTTTAAATACGGGAAAATTGGACGAAAAGCTATTGTGCAGTCTGTTTGCGCTGGTGATGACGACCTTGACGACGATATAGACAACGTAGAGCCAATCCAAGTCGCAACTGACGTGGATGCAGTGTGAAGCGTAAGCTATGTAAGAAATTTTCTTCAGTCGCGCGACACTCCATCATCACTCCAACATCTCAACATGTTTTTAATAAATTTCCAAAGGAGTTAATGTGCACATATAATTGATTAATTCAAGTCTTCATTTAAAGTGAACTTCGTTTAAAACGAACCATTTTGCCCGGTCCCTTGAAGTTCGCTTTAAGCGAAAAGTACTGTATGTCAAAAGTGTAAAATGATTTAATTATTATATCATTTTCAAAATAACTCACGAAAAATTACTGATTTTCGAGCGTTTACATGTATTTCTCCCCTTAAACTAACAGATGTTAATTTAGTCTTGAAGAACTTGGCGCCTTGATGGCCGCGCCATCTGTCTGTTCAGTGGATTGTTAAAGTATTAGTTGTTTCGTTGGATCGTGTCTAGATCGTCTAGTACAAAAGTGCTTAAACAGATGGCGTGTTTATTCAGATGATGCACAATCAACAAACATTGTGAATTGTAGATTTCTTATTGCATATACAAGTAAAAAACGCGGAGAAAACGAATTTTCTCCTAACTGAGACCTAGCTAGATCGATCAATTTAATTTGAAAATTTCATCGAAATAGGTTAAGCCGTTTACGAGAACTCATTACAAATATATGTACATACAAACATAAAAAACAATAAAAATAAATAAATAACTGGCCATTTCAGCCCTCGAAAGGACTTTGACTTAGTTTCTTATGATCAATTGTGTTGTGCCTGTTATTAAGTTTGTATACAATTGATCGAGAACCGGACCTCGATCAGGTTTAACGCCGACTCCGAACGGCGATGAACGGAATGTTCTTGGCCTCAAGAAGCTTTACATGGCATTTTGATTACTCTCTGAAGTTTGCCATTGTCTGCAGAGAGGTGGCGGCCGTACAGAAAAATTATTTTAATTCAAATAATTTTCTATATAAATATAGATCGTTTAATAGTATACAATAAAATATTTCATTTTTCCTCGATCGTTGAAAATAACGTTAATTTCAATGAAAAAAATCCGTTTTTAATATGTCATATTTTTCTATAAACTTTAAACGCAATTTTGTGTTAATCAACAAAATGATATTCGTTTTCATATTCTTTATCCCCATAGAAATAAGAAATAATTTCGATACTAAAGAAATCCTTGATTCAGATGTGCATCTCTGATTTCAACTTATTCATAGTACACAGAATGCAAGAGCGACGCAATTGAGGCTTTAATAAAATCTCCCCCATCGCACTCACGCAGTATTGCACCTAGGCTATATAATTTTTTTAAAAAACTAAACGAGAACTATAACAAACCGGGAGTATTCATAAAAAAAAAACCAAAGTCGTTTTTCGTTGCTCGAATTAAAATGACTCCTTACTAAAAGCAAATTTATATTTCTTTAGTTAGAATGTTTGTCTATGTTCAAAATATAAATTGATATCAGATCAAAAAAGAAAAAAGAGTTGGCTGTGTTGTGGACACACCCGTAGGTTTTGACGTGACGGTGTTTCTTTATACTCCTATTTCATGTCCAAACTCTTGTTTTAATATATGACCACATTCTTGACTTAATCAAATATACCGAATCCCTTTCCTAGATTGGAAAGGTGTGTTTTAGATGTATCTTAGTTTTTGTCCTAATCTACATTCTATTTCATGGATTAATGTCCTAATCCATATTCTAATTCATGGCATAGTCCTATTCCGGTTTCATAGTCCGGTTTCATTGTGTTATTTTGTTGTTTGTGAGCAGTGTTGCTTGCCACAAAAAAAACTGTTGAAATCATAACTAACTAGATTTTTATTGTTGTTATTGTTGTTGTTGTTGTTGTTGTTGTTGTTGTTGTTATTGTTGTTGTTGTCGATATTGATGCTGATGTTGATGTTAATGTTGATGTTGATGTTGTTGTTGTTGATGTTGATGTTGTTGTTGATGTTGATGTTGATGTTGATTTTTTGTTATTTGCTTCTCCATTGGCTGTGCTTTTCCTTGGTGCATTAACTTTGCTTTAGCTGCATGCAATTAATCCAGCGAAAAAGATGCATATACGTCACATTAGGTGATTCCCTGAGGGGCCTCATGACGCCGTCAATTTTTTTTTTTTTTTGTTTATCATGTGCCCGAAGACCTTACCTTCATTTTTGTTCCTTAAATTTTACTTTTGCGCCAGTAGTCACAGAGTTAAAATTCCATGCAACGTTTGTTCATGGTTGTAGCATTTTTTTTGCATTATGTGGTTGCCACCCTGAAATCAAGGAGATAAGAATTTTTTTTTGTATTTAAGTTGTGAGGCGTAATAACACATCTATGCTGTCGTAAAACAAAATTTATCGTAGCACATCTCCTGAGTGAGTAAAAATTCCATGCAACGACACTACATTTCTGTTACATAAGCTGCTTTTTTGTCGTAAGGCCAAGTATAAATCTTTTATTTTCCTTTTCAAGTATTTATCGTAATTTATACACTCACCGAGTAAAAATTCAATACAACGCCGCTGCATGAATGTTGCATTGTCGATCTTTGAGCGGCTCTCTCTGTGTCCCCATGACGTCAGAATTTTTATACCCCCACGTTTAAAAAACGTAAATGGGGGTATATTAATTTTGTCACTCCGTTTGTAACGCCCATAAGGAGGCGTGGTAGGTATAGAAAAATATATATATTATTCATCAGCATCACCACCCGAGTTGATTTAGCCATGTCCGTCTGTCTGTCCGTCTGTCGTCACGATTACAGCCGTAATTTTCAAGCTATCATCACGAAATTCAATATTTATCTAAAAAACTAAGGTCAAGTTCGAAAATGAGCCAAATCGGATGAAAACCACGCCTACCTCCCATACAAAGTGCCTTTATCAAAACGGTAAAATCTCTTAGAATTCCACAAAAATTAATATATGGACTTGAAATTGCATATGAGCTCCGATATTTAAAGTGCACTCTAAGTATGAAATTCAACCAAATCGGATAAAAACCACGCCTACCTCCCATACAAAGTGACTTCATCAAAAAGGTAAAATCTCTTTAAATTCCACAAAAAATAATATATGGACTTGAAATTTTGCTTATTAACTTTGATATATAACATGCACTTTGTGTATAAAATTCAACCAAATCGAGTGAAAACCACACCCACCCCCCATACAAAGTGATTTTATAAAAAATGAAAGCGAATATTTTCTGTTAAAACTATGTAGGTATAACAAAAATGTTTTATACAAATAAACATTTTATTGACGGCTTAAGACTTTGAATATACTTCGGTTCGGACGTGGGGGTATTTTAACTTCGGCCCAGTCGAAGATCATTTCTTACTAGTTTTGTCTAATTTTGTTGTGAAGGCTTAGAACAGGTCTTTAGTGGTGTATCATATTTTTAAGGATTATCCTAGCTTTAATACTCGGCGAGTAATAATTCTATGTAACAAATTTTCAGTTGCGTTGCTTAAGCAGCTCCCACCGCGTCCCGATGACGTTTTGAATTTTTGTTTTGTTTTAATAATGAAGTCATTGAATCAATCTTTACGGTCGTATCATTTTTTTAGTCATAGCTCTTATACTCAGCGAATAACAATTCAATACAACGCCGATGAATTTTGAAAAAATGTCTTTTTAAACTTTTTTGGAAACCTGAACTCATGAATTGAACTCATGATCATCAGATTGACAGACACAAGCTCTGTCATACCTGACTTAGAAAAATTAACATAAAATATTCAGCAGGAAAATAAAGATATTTATTAAATGCGTTACAACTCGGAAAAACTACTTTTCTCAGAGATGAAACCAAGCTGGATAGATTTTCCATCCCGCACTTCATCTATATTATAAATTTCATCGAAATCATTTGCGCCGTTTTCGAGAACTCATTTACAAACTAATATATGAGTCAATTGCATACAAAATGCTCTTTTTTTGTCCCCGCTCTTTTAACTCTGTTTTTACGTAAAAACAAAAAGAAAAAAACCAATAAAACATGAGAAAGTGATCACTGAAGAATATTTATTGACAAAATATATTTTTCAGAATCTTAGAATTGTTTGCTTGTTTTGAAGAATGTTATATTGCTCTCTCGTTCTCGCTTAATACAAAAACATGTGTCCCCAGTTACACTTTTTGATGAAAAACATGAAAAAAAAGTTGAAAACAATGCAAAAATATAACAAATAATAACTATTTTGTAATGATAGCATTTATTTCTTATGTTTTATTTTGTTGTTATTCTCAAAACATTGTCGTCGCGAATTTGGCTTTCGATTTACATTTAGTACCCGCGCATTGTATTGAAAGTCACTTTTTTTTACGCTAAGTAAGTTTTAATTTAGGTGTGGTATAGATGACAAGAAAGTAATATTAAGATAGTGCAGAGATTATTTCTCACGAAATTCTAAAAATTAAGACGATTAAATAATATTAAAGTAGATTTTTTGTGTTTTCTCAGTTCATCATGATAAGTACGTGTAAAAATGTATTGAACGTCACGCGGAGTTTTATTAAAGCAAAAATAGTAAATCAAAAAAATCCAAGTTTAAAATCATTGTTTCATAGGTTTTAAATAATTTCTTTGTTTTCGTATATTTGCAAAATAAAATTCCTAAGAAAAAAAACTAAAAAGCGGCAAATGTATTGAACGTCACTTTTAAGATATGTCACACCACCGGCTGAAGTATTAATTTTGTATTTCGTTTTTGTATATTTAAGAGTAAAATAGCAAAGTTAACGCCTGCTGAAAGAGCACGAAGATATCGGGAAAAAATAAAGCTAGATAAGAAACAAAATGAAGAATATAAACGAAAGCAAAAAGAATGGTACTTATGTATGGCTTTGACCTGATTTTTGCTTTTTGTTTTGACTAACTAATATCGCCCATTTAACATTGAAGTGATCAGTTGCACTGACCATCTCCGCGATAATTGTTCGCGGCCAAAATAGGGTATATTTGGAGACAACGTCGCTCAATCAACTTAAGACCGATTAAAGGTAATATAGTATCATTAGAAAAGTTATTTCATCTATTTTGAGGAAAAGTACAAAATTTTTGAAAATATTGCAATAAGTTGACTCATTCTTAATTTGTTTAAGTTCAATACCATGTCAGCAACACGTGCTATAATTTTTTTTCTTTTTTATAATTTTCAGTTTTTTACGTTTTTACGTCAGGTTATCCAATGATATAAAATGAAGATGTGGTTTTAAAGGGTTCAGAAGATATATTTTAAAACGTGAAGTGATAATAGATTTTCGATACAAATTCAACTAGCTTTTGACTTTTTTAATTTTTTGTAAAAAAATAAAGAACAAAAAAATTGGATGAAAATTTTATGTATAGCTGAATTATATACTTTATATTTACTTTTGTTTTTTTTGTAAAAGAATAAACCTGTTTTGTGTTAAACTCCCAATTTGATTTAAATTATTTGGTTAAGCGCAACAAAATGTATTGAACGTCACACAATGCATTGAACGTCACACAATGCATTGAACGTCACTGTGTTGTTTTTTCTGAAATTGCTTATTATTTAACAGTTTTTTATTCTTTATTGCTTCAAGTCTACTACTTTGAATATAACCTCTATGTTGATGTCTTTTTGGAGAAAAATGTTAATTTTTTCCCGTTAAAATTTAAAATATGTAGGTATGTTTGTTAACAAATTATTATTTCTGTAACTGAAATGGCAATTTTTGCGAAAGCTGATTTAACTGATTAAATAACTTAACAAACATGACAGTAAGCTTTAATTTACAACATTTTTCAAATTTTTAGTGATTTTTCCTGTATATCTGCTGTGTGACGTTCAATACAAAAATCGTATAAAAACCATAGAAAAAATGATTTTTTGAAGGGCCTAAAAACAACTTCGAATTCTCCATTAATTTTCACTTAGTTTGACTACTTTAACGGGAAAATTTAAAAAACTTTAAAAACAAAACATGAAAACCGCTTTGTGTACGTTTTTTTTTTGCAATTGACCCATATATATATATATAAATATTGCTCGTTTAATAGAATAAGATAACGGCATATTTTTAACAATTTTTGCATACGCTGTAGATTTGTTGTTATTCCGCATTCAACTTCGGACAGTCAACGAGGTAATTTTATAAACGGTAATAAGAGCATATATGAGTTATGTTGTTATGACCGACATGATATGTGTATTAAATAAACTTATATCGGCATGTGCTGTTATTACAAATATAAAACTGAAAAATTTGAGAGCATATTTCGAGGTATAAGACATACTTTACTGGTCGGTAATTCTCAGTGTTCGTGGCATCGCCCTTTTAAGGTATATGACGCAAATGACCGATAATACCTTAGAAACAGACAACCATTTGCTTCGATATGATTCTTACGTGAACAAATTTTGTTGGATTTATCTCGTTTTGGAAGACCCATACAGTCGATTGCTGTTTTATTTTGGGCACATATGCATAAATCCATGATGCATAATAGTCACCTATGTAGATGTTATACATAGCCTTTGATGTCTCTTGATAGTACTTTTAAAATCGACACTATCCTATTTTATATTTTTTCAGATTGTGTGGGATCCAACGCGAACAAATCGATTTTATGGCCAAAGGATCATACAATATCTTATTAATGCTTGCTTGTCATACTCATATCCAAAAATGCCGTAATCCCATGGTAAGTCACATTTTTCAAGTTTCTTAAGGCAATAAAAATCGCGCTCAAGTAAAAACATCGCACACCCCCTTCAAAAGTGGCACAACTCGAAATTTTTCAATTTTGACCTTTTTAATATAAATCAATTCGTAATGCACATCTCCATCGAATGTCAACATTTTGTCTTAATCGGATTGCTCGTTAATTTTTAAAAAATAATTTTGTATCCTTCTTTTGTATGAAGTTGCTTGAAAACGAAATAGTTTTTTGACTCTCCTGAAAAAATAAAAATTTCGAGTTGTCTAACTTTTGAAGAGGGTGTGCGATATGTTCTGAAGAAAGGTATGTTCAACAATGTCTAGTTTCCAATGGAAACGTCATATGGTAAGTGTGGCCACTTACTGCTATTGTGGCCAGAAATATAAATAGTAACCCTTGTTTTATATGCTTGAACACAAATGATCGAGAACTGCACATACAAGACTTATGCCGACTCCCAACAGCTAGTATGCATGTTCTCAAGAATATTTTAATGGCATTATTTTACTCTCTGAGGCTTGCCTTTGTCTGCCGAGAGATTAAGGCCGTTCACAGGAATGTATTGTAAAAATCTATGTGAACATTTTTCCTATACCAAATGGGATTTGAACAAGAATATATGTATCTGTTCATTAAATTAGAGAACAGTCCACACACATGAATACGTTCGCCCACGGTTGTCATCCCTGGTAATATGTATATGCATGTGATAATTACCTTTTATCACATGTCGCCTAACCATTTAAATTTACAGTATTATGCTTGCCAGACATATTTGACATCAGTAGCTCGAAATTGTCTCCAAAATACTTAAAGTTTCTTCATAAGTAGGTACTAATAACATCTCAAAATATGAATGTGTGCCATCGAGCGGCCTGAGCTATCAAGCGAACACATAGTATCGTAAACAATATAATTTCGTTAATTTGCGCATTAAAAAAATTAAGTGTTAAAATTACAAAACTTCTCACATTAAACTAAACGTGTGTAAGGCACATTTAATATGACTCGTCAGTTATATCATTATAACTCATGTAAATTTGGCAACTTTACCGACGTTTAACCATAAATCAAAGTCGTAAAAAAAGATCATAAACTTTGAAACCTTTTTGACTTTCATATTTTTCTGCTTAGTTAATGATTTTCGATTGTAACTTAAATGAGCGTGTTAAATCATGCATGAATATATAAAAAAAATAAAAAAAAACTACTTTATTACGTTTTTTCTTCATTGCATCACATTTTGTTACACTTTGTCTGTGGATCAGCGCAATAAAAAGGGAATTTCTTACAACAAAACTACTTTTCATTTCGTGCAGTAAGGTAGCAATTACCGTTAACTGCACACTACCATAAACACTAGTTGCTGAACTCGAAGAAGTCGAAGGTGCTGCCACTCATTTGGATTTTTGCTTTTACTGCATATGAACGATTTCATTGAAAATCGCACCGAAGTGCGAGTTTCTTTTCACTGCTGCTTGGAGTGATTGTCTGTGGAAAATTACATAAAAAAAACAAAAACTGCAAGCAGCTTAAATTCACTTGCATGTTTGGCTAATATTAATGGTTAGCAAGGCGCTAGAGAAATCTGTATATATTTCCAGTCTTATGTTCAGTTTTCAAAATTAATTATTTATTATTATTGGGGGGCAGAGAAGAAAATGTGCCAACTAAGTTTATGGCTTTCTTATGAAATAAACCGAAATAATGCAGTTAGAGATATTATTTTTTTGCAAAATATTACAAATTCTTCTAATTTGCAAAAACTCACCTTTAATTGCAGGTGTTTAAATTCTTAGCAGCCACTTTTTACAGTTTCGCAGAATAAACTTGTTTCTTTGCGAGTTTTCTTTAATTTTCGTTAATGGTTTTTAATTCCCATAATTTAGAGCTACCCGACATTTATGACAGCAACAAAAGAAGCTAATTTGTTATTTCCTCTCTATTTTCATTTCATTAATTTTCATTCAATTTATATATTTTCACTCCTTAAATGTATAAAAAAGCACAGTATTTTTATCTTTATTATGCTGAAAAGCTGTTTAATTTAGATATAAAAAATTTTATTTTCATTTGAAGTAGATTAATAGTTGATAAAATTGATATTAATCACTATATTATTGAGAGAAATTTAGTCATATAACGTTGAATATCTATACATCTGTATTCCATCTGTACATTGATAAAGATCAGTTGATGTTTGTGTGTTCGTTTGTTTATCTGACCTTTATAAAAATCTAATCGGCTGAGCGGATGTTGAACAAAGTTAGTTACATATGTGCTCAAAGGCTCCCCCTTTCAATAAACGCAAAATTAAAATAAAGTCCAGATATATAATTTTAACGTCCAGAGATGTTTTAGACTAAACCAAAACTCAAGGTATGACTTTTATAAATGCTCAACAGAGATCTGCAATTATTCTCTTCTTCAGATAGTAATTGCTCACTTACTAAAGAATAACCCAACCAGCCAAATAAACTAACAATAAGCTTAAAATAATCTTAGAACCATAAGCATCAAGCTCAGAAAAAGCTCTGGATTACTATTGAGAAAAGCTTATAAGTAGTTGTAGAATAAACGAAACCGGTCCCTTGGACTAATATTGAGTATTTGTTGGATTCCCAATAGGGACTTGGCAACTTTGAATTAAATGTTTGAAGTCACTTTTCACTAATCATCGAACTGTCATTGTCTATTTAACATGCAATGACAATAGAGTTTAGCTACACTAAGGGAAAAAAATATTAAATTTATCCAAAAACTTTTTTAATTTTCCAAAAAGCGAGTCATTTTTGCACCAATAACGAATTTATTTAAATCGACCACGTAAATATTTAAAATATATTTAAATACTTCTTTGATTAAACAAATTATTAAAATATTTAAAATAAACTTAATAAAAAATATATTAAAATTATGCACAAATTTTTTTAAAATATCTTTCAAATATTTACTATTTGAAAATAAACTATCGCATTTAAAGAACATTTATATAAAAATATTGAATTTAAAAAACAACATATTTAAATTGAATATGTTATTATTGGTTTTATAGTATTATTTTCTTCATATTGCGTCCATCAAATAGCATTTGCATGTATTATTTATTCTCGTTTCACTTTTTTGTTCTCTAATTTATACTATTTTTGACAGTTGGTGCAATATTAGGGCACCAAATGTCAAAAATAGTATAAACTAGAGGGAGAAAAAATAAATATACAAAATACATACATATAGAAGCAAAATATGTAGGTAAATGACAACCGGTGCAAGATATTTCAGAGAAAATATCAAGTTGTCACTCCACCCTACATAATTTCATTTCTTTGCCAAACATGCATACTATATTACCCTTGCAACAATAACTAAATGAGAACTATAAGACCTGCAAATGCAAGAAATAAACTGCAGGAACAGAGTGCGATGCTGTTGCTGCTTGTCGGAGTATGTGTGTACGTGTGCGATGCTGTTGCTGCTTGAGTATAAATAAAATTGAAATACGGGAAAAAACGAGTTGTAAGGAAAATATTTGATTTATCCACGTAAATATTTGAATAAAATTTATACTCAGGCGTGGATAATGCTAATATGCGTTATTTCCCTTAGTGTACTACAGCTTTCGCACATTTACAGTATTAACCCATTTAACACGTTAACTGCCATGAGGCACATACGGTGTGCCTCAATAGTATGTGCCTCAGTATTTGCTTACACATTATAGTTCATGGTTTAAAATGGGTACCTCGAAGTGCAAATCTGTAAGCGTAGTTCAATTCCGCATGGCCTGGCATCAGTGTTGCCATATTTTTTTTGAAAAAAACTTTAATTTCCAGAAAAAAAACTTGTTTTTTGGTGAAAAAACTTGATATTAAAAATTAACTAAAACATGTATTTTTAAAATGTGTGCTTTAAAATGTTTGGCAATTCGCTTTGTTCTCTCGTTGTCCCGCTATTTTGGCCACTTCATTTCTCAAGAAAATACGGAAGACTTGATCGTCAACTCTGAATATATGTAAACTGAAGCGTCAAGCTTAGAAAGGAATGCCAAAAATTGACCGCCAAGACTCGACGAAGTGAAACCGAGACAAAAGAACAGAAACAATGACAGCAACAATAATAGCAACAGCGCTGCCATAAAAATAAAATTTGAAAAGTAGTGAAAATTAGTAGTAGCAGCTTCAAATGATGCTTATGTTTTTGTAGTAATATACAATTTAGTTTATCAATTTGATTCATAGATTCACTAAAATAGAAAGCATCGTTATATAAGGGGGGAAATATACCCAGAACGTTTTCTTAAAGCTTTAGGTCTCAAGAATATGTGGTGAAAATTTCAAGTCGATATCTCAATAAAAAAACAAAGTTATAGCTGCCCATTATTTTCAAACGCGTTTTTCTCGAAACCATGTTATTATTATTAAAGTCGGTGACCAAGATTTCTCGAAGCTCAGTGAACCGATCGTTTTGATTTTTTTGCAGGCTTGTGTTATTCATAATAATCTCGTACTTATCATAGGAGTTTTGTTTTTCGTAGCTTCATTCATTTTTTATAGACAAAATAATGACGAATTTTTGGTCGAAAATCGTTAATTTACGTTCGGAAGTCCGCCATTTTGTGAAGAAATAAATATTTTCAAAATCGGCTATGACAAGTACGAGTTTTAAGTATCTAGTTTAATAACATATTTAATTTTTTTTTTTCAGTTAAATTTAGGAGGAGCAATCTTGGTCACCGCATTTTCAGAGCGCTCTACAAAAAATGCTGTATCTACCTTAATACTAATTTTTTTCTAATAAAAAAACCCTAAACATACTCTTGAATGTGTATATTTTAAGGTATAGAAACCCTTATTTTAAAATATCCTTTAGATTTCCTTAAAAAACTGCACAAACATGACCTTTTTTCTTCGGCCGCTGGGTATATTTCCCCCTTTAATCGTAAAAACGTGAAAAACTGGGTAAAATAAAATAAAACTTTATTTTTTAGGGAAAAACTTGAAAACATTCTACCCTCTCAAAAAACTGGCAAAACAAGTTTTATCTGCCCACATGGCAACACTGCCTGGCATACCTAAACCTATCTTTAGCGCATAATTTTTATACCCCCACGATTAAAGTATATATATTCTTGATCAGCATCATCACCCGAGTCGATTTAGCCATGTCAATCTGTCAATCCTGTATTTGCCGCAAACGAATATTCAGTTGTCACAACTTAAAAATATATTTTATATATATATACCGCAAGCTATTTCGGTCAGTATTATTTATTATATTAATAATCTTTCTCATTATGTCCGTCCGCCTTCTTATGGATTGCACCTCCGTTGCTATCTGCGTCCGCGTACTAAGCAAACTACCAATTTTTATATCCCCACGTTTAAAAAACGTAAATGGGGGTATATTAATTTTGTCACTCCGTTTGTAACGCCCATAAGGAGGCGTGGTAGGTATAGAAAAGTATATATATTATTGATCAGCATCACCACCCGAGTTGATTTAGCCATGTCCGTCTGTCTGTCCGTCTGTCCGTCTGTCGTCACGATTATAGCCGTAATTTTCAAGCTATCATCACGAAATTCAATATTTAAGCTTTTATCTAAAAAACTAAGGTCAAGTTCGAAAATGAGCCAAATCGGATGAAAACCACGCCTACCTCCCATACAAAGTGACTTTATCAAAACGGTAAAATCTCTTAGAATTCCACAAAAATTAATATATGGACTTGAAATTTTGCTTATTAACTTTGATATATAACATGCACTTTGTGTATAAAATTCAACCAAATCGAGTGAAAACCACACCCACCCCCATACAAAGTGATTTTATAAAAAATGAAAGCGAATATTTTCTGTTAAAACTATGTAGGTATAACAAAAATGTTTTATACAAATAAACATTTTATTGACGGCTTAAGACTTTGAATATACTTCGGTTCGGACGTGGGGGTATTTTAACTTCGGCCCAGTCGAAGATCATTTCTTACTAGTCTTATATAATAACAATTTGTCCAAAAAGTAACTCTAAACTACAAGCTTTATGTTTATACAACGAAGGAAAAATAAACAAAATTTTCAGTTGGGAAAAACGAAGTTTTCAATTGCTGCAATTTAAAAATCACTCCCGTTTATGACAAACGAAATTAATTTCCTGCAACTATATGACGCATTTCTCGCAGCTGAACTGTTATTATGACAACTGTTGAAACGTTTGCAAATAACGATTTCAAGCACGACAAACGAAGTTCGTTTGCGGCAAACTGGCGATAAACGTTTTTTTTCTTTGTGTGTAGTGATCACAATGGCACCCGTCAATTATTTTGGAAAATAGAAAGTAACTATATTTAATATTTTTATTAGACTCTTAGTTTGACAGCACACGCATTGCCCAATGCCCGTTATAGTTTCCCAGTAGCAGGACGTCACTAAACAGTAACTCCATTCCGAGTTTCAATGTTCTATATGTTTTACTTCCAAAGCTATTCTGTATCGAAAACGTGGCTTGTATGTGCAGAGTCACGCCCCGTTTTTCAATGCTCGTGTCAATTTTCCATTTGAAAGACATGGTCAGTTACTAACTCCATACTGAGTTTCATTGTTATGCGACATTTCGATATTCGAAGCTATTCGATATCAAATAATTGAATTGAATGGATGGTGCTACGCCCACTTGTCCAATGCTCGCTCAATTTTACCAGTCGAAGGATACAACTAAATAATAAGTTCATACTGAGTTACATGGATGTGTAACTTATAGTTCGAAATTTATACTGAAAGTATGGACTCTTGAAAAGCTGCCAGATCCCCCGTCCAACGCCCATATGTTACAATGTTACCAGTGGAACGGCACGTTTAAATTGAGGTTCTATAACGAATCCCGAGGCTGTGCAACCAACCTAAAATTCTAAAGCTATGCGATATCGCAAATTTGGATTGAGTGAGAGGTGCCACACCCCCCTACCAAAGCCCACCCCATTAGTTCGATCGGCACTGAAATTCACTGGAAAAATCTCAAGACTTTGCTACAAAGTTTCCCTGAAAATTTCATAAAATTTGGTTTAACGGTTTCGGAGTCTATACCTGACATGCACGCCCACATTCATACAGACACACATTCACTTTTATATATTCATAATAGGGGTATTCTCTCATTCCACTTTCCGTTCGTTTATTGCCCCCGTCTTTTTGCTGGTGGAGCACTTTCTGCGTTCATTTTTTGTTTTTAATTTAAAACAGTTAAATGTACATATTTAACATATTAATTGAAAATAAATCACCAAATAAGTTAACTTTTGCTGCAAAATCCAAATAATAATGTCAAATTATTAACAAAAACATTCAACACAGGGTTGTATTTCGTATACCTATACAGGGTTGCATAATTGAATGCATCGCAGTATACATTGTAGCATACATTGCAAAAATTTTTCCTTTTTTGTTTTATTTGTTTTTTTGCTATTGCGCTATTGCACGCATTGCATATTTCCTATTCTTGCACCGTGCAACGGCATATGCTAGGCATAGAAAATACCCCACTTGAATTTAATTCTACATTTATTAATTTTTCTCACTTTTTTAAATTAAAATATTTTATTTATTAACTTTTTTGTAAGCATTTTTCCAAAAGTTATGCCACACCCTTGTGCAAACTAAAGCAGTTTATACTCGGAAAATGTGTTTTGGTCATGAAAAATAAAAATATATTAGGGCTATTCCCAGTTTGCGGGCAAATAGCTTTGCAAACGTATGCCCTACCAAATATTTGCCATCAACTGTGAGCACACTTTTTAGAACACTGTTTGGTTAAAATGCACAGCTGATTGATTGGCAAATAAGTGTTGCCCATGCTTGACTGTATGCAATGCGATTTTAGTGTTGCAAATTTGACACAGTCGGGCAAATGCAAATCTGTACATTTTGTTGTTGTGTTGAAAATATTTGCCATCGTATTTTGCAAATGCCACGATGCCACGCTATTTGCCCGTAATCGGGAATAGCCCTATTGTAAACATTGCAGATTAATATTTGATGTATCCACAGCATGGCATGGATTCTCTCAGCGATTTGCAGTCATTACGCATTTTGAGATTCCTATACAATACTTCAATTACTGACTTAATCAACTAGATTTTGGTTGTGGAATCCATCTTTCTGAGCCTAGTTTTACATATAGACCACAGATTCTCGATTGAATTGAGGTCAGGTGAGTTACTAGGCCAATCCAAAACTGTAATTTTGTTGTCAATGAAAATCTTGCTAAAAAATCGCAGTTTCTAAATTCAATGTTGACAACTCAGGAACCATTTGTTCTAGCAGCACCATAAAATCTTTTTGGCTGTTTATTATACCTGTTATGGGTACTAATGAACCTGGACTGGAAAACAAAAAACAGCCCCAAAACATTTGTTTGATGGGATGTTTGAATGACTATTGAATGTGAGCTGTAGAAAGTGGTTCCGCATCAGAAGACCGTCTAACAAGCTGGTGGCGCATGCCCTGCACGAAAAAATTACTTTCAAAACAACACCTTCTTCCAATCATGTTGAGTCCAGTCCGTGTACTTTTTAGCCCAAGCCATCCTTTTCCTCTTCATTGCAGCAGTCAAGAGTTGTTTCTTTACGGGTTTTCGAGCCCTTCGGCCAACTTCCAATAAACGACGCCGTATTGTTGAAGCATGCACGCTCGTTCCAGCAAAAGCTAGGTCTTTCTGCAAGTCGTCACTGGTCTTTGTAGGTTTTATTTTACTGTTCCTTAAGAGCATCTTCTTTCTTTGTCGTTTTTCTTTTACGGCGACATATTTCCTTCCTCTGAGACAAAATTGATCCAGTTTCCCTGTAAACCTTAATCAGTCTCTTCACTGCACTTTTTGCAATGTCACATTCTTCTGCAATCTGTCTTTGAGTCATATTAGAATGTTGAAAAAGCGTAATAACTTTTGTCTGTATCTCTGATGCGATATCCTTTTTTCAAACGCACTCGAACTATCTCCTGTAATTCAATAAAATTTCACTAACAAGCAAAATGTTGAAAATTTTAAAATGAAACTGCTCGAATCATACAACCACGTGCACGTTTTGAGGTTAGAAATGCAATCAACTAACAGCTAGCAAAAAAAAAAGCTCCGTAGTTAAGCATTGAGTAGTGTTGCCATGCCCAAATTTGTAAAAACCATGGAAATAATGTTTTGTCCCCACTAATTTGCACTAGGATGTATAATTACCAATGAAAAAATTTTGTGAACAAATATTTTCATTTCATTTTTATTTAAAACCGAATATTGACAACACTACTCAAACCCCATATGAAACATTAGTTAGACGTAAGCTTTTAAAACTTCGATATAGTACGTGTAATTTATTTTTTTTTTTTTGTGTTGAACTGTGTAAATTGAAGTTTTGTTTTTGTTTATGTATGTTTCTGAAGTAATTCATAATAAAAATTGCAAAAATGTATTATTCAGATTGATCCCAGCGGGTCTTAACTCCCAAGCCTTAGCTCTTAGTTATCATACTCAATCATAGTTTTATTGAAAAATGCTTACCTCACCATGCTGCGGCGATTATTGCGTTCCTTGCGCACTATTGGCGAATTATCACCATCGTCCAAATCGTGCGATGTTTCCATCATTTCAGCCAAATCGGATAAATCATCGCTTGAATTGCGACGAAAATTAGAGGCCGAACACGAGTTTGGATCGCCCGGTCCGCCTGTATCGTTGACATCCGAATGGCAAATGTCTAGGTTTGATTTACTTTTCCCTTTACTGCGACGATATGAAGCGAGACTTGTGGTCATTTTGCCGAGTAGCCCTTTACGGGAACTGATCGTTGAGAAGTAACTAAATTGTGGGAAAAACGGAGATAATCGAAAGGTAAAGAATGGCAGAGAGTGTATGAAAAGCAGAGAGTGAGCGAGAGAAAGAAAAAGAAAGAGAGAGAGAGAGAGAGAGAGAGCCTGATGAAGCTAAGTGTAATCTAAAGATTGTGAGTGATTCACAAACTAGTTCGCAGCATGTGTGCGACCTTCACGTCGCCTGCTTCACCTGCTACAACTTTCGGTTTTTTTAATTGTCTTTAGTTTGAATGATCAATTTTGAGGTTTTGTGGTTTTGACACTGGGCTGGCGGCTTATGTCAGTGACTGTCAAATAATATTACCGTTACACTTCTCAGTTCTCTTTTCACATTTTTTGTCATCTGTTTTCTTTATAATATTCGATTTTATTTTTGTTTTTTTGTTTTGTCTTTGTTTACAAATTTTTTTCAGGTTATAATCTTCTTTTTTGATATGTTAATTTTTATAGTTTAACTCGGAAGCATTTCACTTTCTTTCTTTCATACATTTTGGCCAATATGTTTTTTTTTTTTTGGTGTTGTTTTTTTATATATAATAGTTTTTGCGTTGTTTATTGTTCATTTCCGTTTGTTAAACAAACCGCTCACAGCACAAAAATTTAAAAGTTTTATAGGTTAAAGCAACTAAGTAATATGAATAATAATTTTGGTGACTTAGAAAGATGTTCATCATATCGGATGGAAATCAAGTTTTTGTTTTTTTTTGTTTTTTTTTTGTATTGCTCCTCAAGCAATTTTAAGATTACCCTCACTTCTAATATTTTACAGTTTTTTTCGACAATCATAATGACTTCAGATTCACAACAGTTTCTTCAGTTGTGCAGTCTTCATATGGGAGAAATAGACTGTTTAGAATTTTATTTTACGTCTTAATCTCTTAAAAGCAAAAGTTTTTATTCTTTACTTGGCGACTTAGATTGTTTTTTTTCCCATCAGTTTCATGAAATTATCTACTAACTTTTTATATCAAATTTATTGGGAATTTTTATTGGGAAACGTTCCACTTCTTCTTCCACTTTTAAAAGAAATGTATCAAAAGGTTCGCTATGAAAAGTGTTTTTATTGCAAAAAATATTTAAGATCTCAAATAAATATGAACATTTAATAAAATATTAACAGCTAAAGCCAAGGAAGTTCTTTATATGATGGGTGTCCCAAAATAGTTTTGGTTCAAGAACTACATTTTTTGTGACAAACGTAGATTACTAAATCTATGATAGCTGTCAACGGCAAGCATGGAGGTTTAGTCATGGAGAAATTCACGGTCGTGCAACGCTTCCGAATTGTGAAAATTCACTTCAAAAACAGTTAAAATTTTGTGTAGATGGTACACAAAACCCGTACAAGTCTAGAAGAGCTTCCCATACACCCACAATGGTGCATTCTTTGGTGTGGATTTTGGACTAGCGGTGTCATCGGGCCATTCTTCTTCGAACATTTAGCTGGAACCACCTTTACCATGAATGGTGCCCGATATTGCGTCATGCTAACTAATTATGTCAGAATGTCATAGAAAATTTCATGAATGGTTCGCGTAAAGCAAGGTTGAGGCTGCCATTTGAGCGATTTTATGTTTCATAGATAGCCTCCATATCTCTACTTTATAATTCAATAAAAACTCACATCAATTTTAACAAAGCAATGCATTTTATTAAAAAATTCAAATGTCATGATTTTTGGGACACCCTTTAGAACGCTATTTATCAATTTTACGACTTCGTTATTAAAATAGGAATGTGTATTAGTGTATTTTCTTTAATTACATTAGAAAATATAAAAATATATAATAATATAATATTATCTTGCTTAATAGAAATGTTGCAAGTTCTACTAAAATAAAAAATAAATTAATTAATTGTACCAACAAACCCAAGGATTTTATAAAGGACTAGCTTTTCCCGGCGCGCGTTGCTGCACCCTGCAACTATATGGGAACATAATAAGTGTATTCAAAACTTTTCTTAGACTCATAGTCTAACACCACTGTTATTTTCCACTGCCCGTTACAGTTTCCCAGTAGCAGGAGATCACCAAATAGTAACTCCATTTTGAGTTTGTAAGTAAGTATTGCTACTTTTACTTTCAAAGCTATTCGATAATACAAATTTTAACTGTATGGGCGGACCCACACCCTCTTATATAATGCTCATCCCAGTTTTCTAGTAGATGGACATTACCCTGTTTTAGTTTACAGACTAAATTACCAAAATGTAGCCCAATCGACGAAAACCGTAGGAAATATAGCATTTTTATTGATTTTTGGGCGGTAAAAGGGGGTGTGACAGAAATTTAAGGCATCTTGTACTTGAAAAAAATGTACTGCCAAAATTTCAGCTCTATCGGCTAAGTAATTTTGAAGTCTCCAGCCATCACACAGACAGCGTTTTGCTTTTTGTATATATATTTTGGATAAAGATTATTGGCTATAACTTTTGATTGGTAAGAGATATTGAGAAAATTTTTTTTAATAAATTAATATTTTAGCTTGTAAATTTATTCAAAAATATGAAACCACAATATTGGAAAAAAAAAAATTTCTTCAAAAAAATCAAGGGGTAGGCCTTGTTTTTTTAATCACAAAAAGGGTTTTTAATTTTTGCGTAAAATTGAAACAATTTTTACTTACAAATGTTATAACTTTTAAATAGAGTTAAAAGTTTGTGAATTTGAGTTTAAATTATTTTTACAACAAAAATAATTTTTCAGTCTGTTTTTGAGGAAAACTTCAATATTTCAGACCTTTTTTGAAAAAAATATTTAAAATATATTTACTCCACTAACGGTATTTTTGCAATAAGGTTTTCATAGTATTTTGATGAAGCTTTAAGACAAAAAAAAATTTAACACAATATATAAAAAAGCAGCGGAGATATTTGAATCGAAAGTCACAAAATTAAATTTCTGATTGTTTTTTTCTCATTTTTGAGCAACGATGTTGCATTAAATATATCGTTGTAGTAAAATTTTTCATAGTTTTCAAGATATGTTCATATTTTTGGTGTCAAAATAACGGACATTTTTGTAGTTTTACTAAATTTAAGAAATATTTTATATTTTGTAAATATTTGCACATGTTACATAAGAAAACAACTAAAAATATGCGATTTTGTAAAAAATTTGTACTACAGCACCATCTGGTGTCCAAGGTGGGTCAAAGAAGATAGTGCTAAAAAACTCATCGTACCTGAAAACTACTATATACCAACTTTTATTCTAATCGCATTAGCGGTTTGGGAGTTTTAGGTGGTTTTGTAAAAAATTTGTACCATAGCGCCCTCTGGTGTTCAAGATAGGTCAAAAACGATAGCAGCAGAACACTCGACGTACATAAAACCCACTGTATACCATTTTTCATTCTAATCGCAATAGCAGTTTATGAGTTTTAGGCAGTTTTGTAAAAAATTTGTACTACAGCGCCCTCTCGTGTTCAAGGTGGATCAAAATTAATAGCCCACGAACACGCACCGTACCAAAAAACTTTTATACACAAATTTTCATGCTAATCGGATGAGTAGTTTAGGAGTCTATTGCGGCCTTACAAACATAATTTCCTTTTTTATATATATAGATGTATCAACAAGAGGAGATTTGTTTCTGAATACAATATTCAATTGTTTGGAATTCTCTTTAATTTTTATTGGATTATAAATTATACACATGGAGATTATGTATGAAATATTATGTATAAATACAAATAAATTCTATACCCATTGTTGATACACTTTTAGAGTTTAAATTGAGACAATTTGTTCTTTAACGTTTTGAAGTAATTGCTTTATTTGCCAAATTGCAGAACCGATGTGTTTTCTTGGGATGCCAACAAAAAATTAAGCAAGGTATACTTCCAAGAACGCCTTGTGGCGTCCGTGGCGTAGTTGGTTAACGTGCGTGGCCGCTATGTCAACGAACTTGGAGACCCAGGTTCGAACCCCAGCAGCGACAGAAAATTATTTGAATTAAAATAATTTTTCTGTACGGCCGCCACCTCTCTGCAGACAATGGCAAACCACAAAGAGTAATCAAAATGCCATGTAAAGCTTCTTGAGAACGAGAACATTCCGTTCATCGCCGTTTGGAGTCGGCGTTAAACATGTAGGTCCGGTTATCGGTCAATTGTGTACAAACTTAATAACACGCACAACACAATTGATCATAAGAAGCTAGGTCTTTTTTTTATACTTCGAAGAACTATATATTGGTATATATTTGTGGTGTCTGCATATCACATACACACGATACACATACATGAGTCACAAAATAAAATACTTAACTTTTATAAATTTGAATTTTAAAAAATGTTGTTTTTGTTGATGTCAATTTTTATTTACCAAAAATTATTATTATTAAAAACGATATCAAACTTGAAGATTGTAAAAACTAAATTTGTAAATAAAAAATATATGTATGTTGTTTACGTTCAATAAAAATTGTTGCTCGAAGTTGTTTGAAATAAAAATAAAGGCGCACACCAACAGCACCAAATATTGGTAGCCTTATTGGAAGTGTAGCACCCCAGTTAATTCATATTGTATATTTCTAATCGTTTTTGAAAAACTTCTACAAAATTTCTACAAAAAAACATGTGTTATTCAGTAGATCGTCTGGCAGCAGTGTCGCCAGATGAAATTACCATCAAAATTCTCTTTTTCTCACACTTAATTCCCACAAATTACCACACTCGCTAATATACCTCAAAATACCATAAAATACCTCAAATTACCATAAAATATCACAATACCTCAAATTACCACAAAATACCACAAAATCCCTCAAGTTTTCTTTTTAGGTATTTTGAGGGATTTTGAGGTATTTTGAGGTATTGTGGTATTTTGTGGTAATTTGAGGTATTTTATGGTATTTTCAGGTATTTTGTGGTAATTTGAGGTATTTCTTTTCCCACGCGTGGCAAATATCTCACATGTGGTATTTTTTCCAACGCGAGAGATTTTTACCACAAAATACAATGGGAATTACCACATCCCACAATCGTTGAAAAATACCATAAGTACTATTTATCGTGCTTTTCTGGCAACATAGTCTGGCAGCATTGAACTTTTGTATATTATTATAAGATCGTCAATATGAAGAAAAAAGATGGCAATAGACGAACAACATCAGATTCTTAAAGCAACCAAAAAGAAACAATGGCAAATCCTTTCGATTATTTCTTTTAGTTTGAGTTCATTGACTTGTTGATATCAGTTCTTTTTCTCAACTTGCAATGCCTTTTGCGTTAAGTAGCAGCATTCAAAACAATAGTACATACAAAAACCAATGCGCTCGATTGTTATTACTTTTGCGATTCCTTCTTGTGTATGATATAAGCATTATATAGGTTCATACAAAAAACTGTGCGAATAGTTTGTTTCTATGTCCCAAAAACTTTGAGTTTATTTTTCATTTAATTGTGTAAATTTATAAAATTTAGAGAGTTCTAAAATAAATTTTTCTCCTAGTGAGGATCAAACAGATCAATAAGTGCTTAAATCAACATTCTACGATCAGTACATTTAACACATCAAAGGCTTAAAGTGTGACATAAAGATTGTCTGCTGATCGCAATCAACCACCTACTTACCTCCGAATGAAGTAATTCTACAACAAAAACGAAGGTAACTTATATATATGTATTAGTGTCCGACCGAATGTGAAATTTTGGCCGAAGCCGAAGCCGAATGTTCGGCCAAGTGGAAGTATTCAGCCGAATACCGAAGCCGAAGCCGAATATTAATAAAATTTTTATTATATATTTTTTAAAAACAAAAATTATTAAATTTAGTACTGGCTTTCGTTATTTGAGTAAAAAAAAAAACGACAAATATTAAGTTCGAGTTAAACGCATTAGTTTTTCTGCCTGATTTCTGTCAGCATTGCATTTCTGTAGCTTTTACGACTAGATATAAAATTGATTAAATTTCTTTCATGTCATTTTGCTGAATTATAATATTTCTGTAATTGATTAAGTAACGTCAGGATGACATAGAAAATACTTAAATCGATTTTCGATCTAGTCGAGAAAAGCTACAGAAATTTAATACTGACTGAAATGATACATGATTACAAGGTAGGGTCACATTGGAGAGCAGGGTGAGCTAGTTGTCAAAATCAGCTGTTCATTTTTAGTTTTTCTAATTGTTGTTGCAAAATTGCTCACTTGAGCAGCCATCTTAAAATGACCTTACCTTGTAATTGTATAATGGGTCGGACTCACTCATTTGAATAAAGTTTTCAACGAGCGAAAACCAACTTATGGAAGAACAGAAGAAAGAGAAAACAAAACCAACAAGTGTTTCAAGCATGGAATTTCGAACGGAATTCATCGAATTATACTGCAATTTTCCTAAAGAATTACAAAAATATTTTTAGTTTTTACAAAGTAAAAATATTCGGCCAAAATATTCGGCAATTTAGGCCGAAGCCGAAAGTTAAAAAATCGGCCGAATATGCCGAACACCGAAGCCGAAGCCGAATATTAGGTCGGACACTAATATGTATAGGTGGTGTCCGTGGCGTAGTTGGTTAAAGTGCGTGGCCGCTATGTCAACGAACCTGGAGACCCGGGTTCAAACCTCAGCAGCGACAGAAAATTATTTGAATAAAAATGATTTTTCTGTACGGACACCTCTCTGCAGACAATGGCAAACCTCAGAGAGTAATCAAATTGCCATGTAAAGCTTCTTGAGAACAAGAACATTCTGTTCATCGCCGTTCGGAGTCGGCGTTAAGCATGTAGGTCCGGTTCTCGGTTAATTGTGTACAAACTTAATAACACGCACAACACAATAGATCATAAGAAGCTAGGTCAAAGTCCTTTCAAGGGCTGAAATGGCCAGTTATTTATTTTTTTTATTTTACTAATATGTATGCATGTAAATTTTACATAAATTTTACATCTTTTGCTAAAATTTAATATAATTCTATGTACATTAAACCTGGTTAAGGTTAACGTAAGTAAGCTTAAGACACTATTGAATCTGTTACGCCATTGTCGAAAATTTTATTAATTCTCAAATGAAATAACCGCCAATGAAATAACACCCAATAAAATAAAACCCAATGAAAATAAAATAAACCCCAAATTACTGAAATGAAATAATGCCCGAATAAAATGAAATAAAACCCAAATGGAAATTGAAATAAGCCCCAAAATTTGGGATTTATTCAATTATGAAATAACACCCAACGAAAAAATGAAATTAGCCCCAATGAAATATCCCCAAAAATTTTAAATAATCCCCAAAAAGAAAGGTTTAAGCTTAAAATATGCGCCTTTTACAGAATGAATAATTTGTAAAAGGCGCAGCCCCAAATTTATGGAATGAAATAATCCCCAAACCGAATGAAATAAACCCATAAACAAATCAAAATGTAATAACTCTTAAATAAAATTAGATTGGGGCTTAATTCACTGGGCTTTATTTCATAATGAAGTAAAACCAAAGAAAAAAGTTAAATATCACCCAAAATTTGTGAAATAGTCCGAAAAATTAGGTGTTATGAAAATGCATGGAAAAATCCTTATGGGCATTACAAGCGAAGTGACAACGCTATTACACCCCTAACGAAGTTAGCGTGTAAGTGTAAAAATTTCAAATTCCATAGACATTGGATTTAAGAAATTCTATATTAATACTTAATTTCTGGGAAAAACACAGAGAGATTTATAAAAAATTCTCAAAAACTAATTAGAGATTAATAAAATAAGGGGATCGCGATGCGAAATTTGTATTTTTCAACGTACTTACAACGAAAATCGTTGAGCCCCGTCTCTAGATTTGACGACTACAGGACCTAAAGGGATGAAATTTTAGACATTTTGTCTCAGTGATAGAATAGGTAACAGTACTGACAAATAAATTAACGGTTTCGATAAACGAGGTACAGGTACCACCCATAAAACGTCAGTGGCATTTTGATAGTAAATATTTTGGAACCTATTTATATTATAAGAAATACTTCATTAAAATTAATCCCAAAATAAATATGCACAGGAAACGACAACGGGACATGATGTCTTCAATGCAAATTCCATTCTTATAATTCGTAAAATTGACAATAAAGTTATAATAATCTGAAATAATCGGCAGTAAAAAATGGGGAGGAGATAGAGGTTTGGTAATTAATTTAGTCAGCCTGTTCATAGCCAGGGTGGAGGATGGTTTCAGACAACGGGTTCAGACATCCTATCCTGAGTAAATGTAAGGGACTACCCAGATTCTAGATTTGGTCGCCCAATCTGGGAAGCAGGCGAAACCATTTATATACAACGGTAGCCTTATGACTGCAAAGCAGTAGCAATTATGTCAAATAAATTTGTTAGAACGGGTCAACAATTTATTGTTCGATACAGTGCGCGAAATTTGCTTAGCCGCACACCATTTTACATCAATATGAATTAAAAAACAAGTGATGGGTTAACTGAATAATGAAAGACTTTATTTTTTGTTTTATTTTGTAGAAAATTATTAAGAATTTGAGAGGTTTTATGTTCATATTTAAAGGAATTTAAAAAACAATTACAACGTAACATAAATTCAAGCGAAATTTGCTTAGCCGCAGTCTTGTTTTACGTGTTGTAATTGTAAGTTTTTTTTACTCTTGGAAGGTTTTAGTGATTTTTTTTTTAATTTAAACTTTTTTCAATATTTTAGACGATAAATCTTATTTTGGATTGATTAAATATTAAAATGGCAGAGAAAAGTTTTTTGAGTGATGTTAAAAAATGCAAAATTAAGATTCTAAAAGAAAACGGGTTTCTAATAGAGCAATTAGCTGACAAATAAAAAGATCGGAGATAGTAATAAGAAATTTTTTCCGATTAAGTGATAAATACGGCATTTCTTCTTCAAAATCTAAGAGAAAGACGAAGATAACTCATCACCAAAACAATGTTATAAAAGCAGAAGTCACTAAACACCGACTAAGCGCATCTCGAATAATGTCAAAACTAAATCTTCCCATTGGAAAATAAAGAGTTCAACAAATTTTAAGCAAGGACCGAAATATTAAATGGAAAAAAATGTAAAAACACCCAAAACTTAAATATTTACAGAAAGCAACCAGATTTGAATTTAAGAAAGGCACATGAACTGGACTGAAAAAGGCGCAATGTTATTTTTTTTTTTTGGACGAGAAAAAATTTTATCTTGACGGCCCCGATGGATTAAGCTGTTATTGGCATGATTTTTGTGTAAATAACCCACCAATAATGAGTTGGAATTTTGGCGGTGGGTCCATTATGATATGGCAAACTTAAATTATGTTTTATTTCTACAAAAATTAATTCTAAAAAGTATATTGAAATGTTGGACGACGTTCTTATTACTTATTTGGAAGAAAATGCTGACGTTGACTTAATATTTCAACAAGATAATACCAGTATTCACGTTTCAAACGAGTCGAAGGATTTTTTCATCACTCTCAATGCCATTGCTTGATTGGCCAGCTAGAAGTCTGAACTTGAATCCGATTGAAAATGTTTGGGGCATGATTTCAGTAGCTATTTAAGGAAACTGCCGCCAATATTTAACGATATCGGAATCAAAAATTGCAATTTTGCAGGAGTGGCTAGATTTAGAAATAAAAGTACTCAAAAAATTAATTGACGCACTTCCTGAAAGAATTTTTGCAGTAATTAATACAAATAGAGGTCCAACTAAATATTAATTGGTCGAAACACTGATTTTTTTTTTATAAAACATTTTATTTTTAAACATTCGACTTGGTGCGGCTAAGCAAATTTCGCTCGAATTTTTCTTGCGTTATAACAATTTTTAAATTTTCTTAAAATATGAACATAAAATCTCTCAAATTCTTATTTATTTTGTACAAAATAAAACAAAAAATTAAGTCGTTCATTATTCAGTTAACCCCACACTTGTTTTTTAAGTCATATTGATGTAAAATCGTGTGCAGCTAAGCAAATTTCGCGCACTGTAGTCTTTACCTTGAATAACGTGAACACAATACCACTGGCACATTAGCATGTTGATGGTATATCAATTGATGCTGTTAAAATGGGATGACCCTGTACTAGGGTGGGTACAGTATAACTGTAAAAACGGTGGTATTGCTTAAAGAGATTAAATTAAATGTCTGACCGAACGATGTTTGACAACTTAATTGTGTTAAAACGATAACATAAGATGAAATAGCTTCCATGCTTTATTAATCTCGAAGTGTTGAGAGGATGCGATGATAAGAAATAGCCTTATGCTATTGTAATTACGGAGTGTTCAGAGATATGCTGTTTACTGTTGGTAAGGGATAGTGACTGAACGGAAAGATCTTGGTGTAAATAATGGTGAATTAAATGTCGTTTCAGTCATGTGTCACAGTGTTAGGCGTCAGTGGTATTGAAGCGCTGTGTCAAGGTAAACCCTTTTGCTACGGAGACTATCGCAGGGCTGGCCTCTCAGGGAGTATCGTGCTGGATGTAGTAGCTCAACTTCGCAAGCAGATCAGCGTTGGCCGGCGTGGAGTTGCTCAGTGGTACAACCGGATGGCAATGTCGAAATATTATCAGAGATTTTAGGTCGGTCTCGATTTCAATCAATAAATGTGGATGGTGATCAACACTAGCCACGCATAAATTGGTACTGTTCTTACAATTTAGAAAACCTTGAAGTAGATTTTTCGTAACTAAATTGAAAGTAGAATATTTTGATGCTACTAATCAATTTGGTAACTATCCATACAGTATATTTATCATACATATTAATACGCAAACATCGAATGTTGTGGTACACTTTTTAATATTTATAATAAAAAAAAGGGAAGGAAACTTACATCATTCGAAAGGTACTTTGCCACAGATGTGCCGAATAATAAAAATAACAAAAAAATTTAATGTATTATGTGATTATTAAATTTTAAAATAAATGTATGCATTCTCATACTCATGGCTGTAGTTTGAATCTCTCGGCCTTTCTTAAATGAGAGAAATTGAAAAAAAAAAGAAGATTTACAAACAAATATTATTGCTACTCTCTTCTTTTCTTTCTCTCTTTACATGCAAAATTATAAGGACAAGTAGAATGCTAGATTGAATCAGACCAAGGTATATTTAACAAGGTAGTGTTAGTTTTCTCTAGAAATTCTCTCTTGTGGTGGGTACAGTACTTGTCAAAATCAGCTGTGTACGAATAAAAGCACAGTTTTCTATTCGCTGTTTTTTTTTTTTAATTTTTATTTTCTTCTTGTGTTTGACAGAAGAACCTCTCTCCGACACGAGTCTAACTTGTTAAATATGCCTTGGAAGTGACTTGTTTTTTAACTTAAGTCCCTGACTATTTATGTAGGTGGAATTGAACTACGTAGTGTAGCATCTTTCATATGTAAACATTGATAATAACAGAATATCTAAGTACTAATGAAGCTATAGTTTAAAAATTTTAAACAGGACTGAATACCAACAGAAACTGTCAACGAGATATTACTTTTAAATCCAATTATTAGCCTACACTTTGAACGCAATACAATGTCTGAGCGATGTAGGGTATATTTCAGCTAGAAGTTTATATAAATGGCAGTCGTAGCAAAACACATTAGCGTGCGTGGGGCGTTCGATGCCAATTTTTAGAACCCGAAGACCTCTGGTTCAAATCCCACCTGAAAAATAGTTTTTTTTCTTTTTTTACCGAAATTTATTTTTCTACTTGGCCGTCACTTTTCTACGGAATATAATAGGCCGCAGAAAGTAAATAAATGCCGCGTAAAGATTCTTGAGAACATGAACATTAGTCGTTTGGAGTCGTTAAAAAAACTAGTAGATACAGTTCTCGATCTACGAGTTGTGTATAAATATTTAGAAAACACGCACAGCACAACTAATCATAAGAAGCTCGGTCAAAGTCCTCTCAAGGGTTGAAAAGGCCGTTGTTTTTTCGTTGTTTCGTTAATAAAAATATAGTTTTTTAATGTTTTTGGGAGTCATAACTTAAAATGGGCCAACATTTTCAATAAACTCTCAACATTTTTTGAATTTATTTTCTTGAATTTTTATATTTTTTTGTTAACACATTTAGTATATTTTTGAAACACGAATTTTTATTTATTTCAAACTATTTTGGTTTTAGACTCTCTACAATTCGCTACAATTTCACATTATTTCCGTTAGACATTCACCGGAACTTACTCTTACGAACACAAAACAAAAAAAAAAAAACAAAAAAAAAAAAAAACAAAAAAAAAAAAGAATGCACAAAACACTTTTCATTCGGGCTGCCACATGGTTGCCATTTATTTTTTACCGTTATTTATAACACCCAATTTTTTTATTTCGAATTATTCTGCTTCTGCTTATTGCCTTTTAAGCACCGATCAACTGCTTAAATCGAATGTCAGCCAACTTCTGCGCCTGCTCAAATTGGTGAAAATGTGCGCTTGGCTCAAAAGTTATTCGAGCAACAAGCTAAAACAATATATTAACACTTTTCTCTTTTTTTTTTTTGTTTTTAGTGCATATCTGCACTATTTTAGTTAGTGTATTTTTTGTTAAGATTTTAAGCGTGTTTTTTTTTTTTTAATTCTGTTACAGTTTTTATTCTTTTTTTCTTTGATTTATTGGTGTTTTCTTTTTGGTTTTTCTTTTTAAAAAATTTGTTTTTGCACTAAATTGCATTCTACAGCAGTCGCGGCGGTTGCAGCTGCCTCTGATTTTTCAATTTCATGGCGAGTACTATTCGCTTATAAACAAGTTAGCATTGTTTTTCGTTTTATTTTTTTTTTTCTTTATTTTTTGTTAAAGTAAAGCTTTTGATACGTTGCGCTGCGCGCTGACTCAAGTTTGATGTGTACGCTTCAAGTTGCGAGTTTCGACTTTTAGAAATTGGAACATCTTCGCTACAAGGTGCTTCGGTCTAGCTGTCTGCATATGCTTGCCTATGCGACGGCCGGACCATTTGTCTGTCTGTCTTTCTGTGTGTCTATCAGTCCGTTCGTGTATCTCCTCATATATCTTTTATTTTCACGGACATTGCACATTCGATGCTTTCTTTATTTCACATAGAAATCAATTTCAGACCAATTAAAAGATTTTTATCAAAGATTTGTGGTTGATGATTTCACGTATTTGTAGCGTTAACTACATGTAACAAAATATTGTGCCGCTTGGTAAGAGTGTATTGAGTGGCTTGAAACCGCATCGTGTGTGCGTTAGCAGCTAATTTACTTGAATGAGGAAGTTTTTTTTGCTCAATTTTATGCTCTTCTTTCTATGCCGTCAATAAATTAATCATGCTGCGTTAGGGAGTTGATGGAACTGGGCAAAAACCACTTTTTAAGTTATGCCACTAAACAATAGTAAGTTTGATGACTTGATTTAATTGTTTGCTATTTTATGTAAGTTCGTATATAAAGTTGTATAAATATAGATTCTATTTATAAAGACTTCATTTAGTTTAAAGTATGAATATTTTGTTAATAAAGGAAAAAATTTAAGCATCGAACTTGACTTCCGGAATGGTAAAGTTATTCAAAAAGTAATGGTTAATCTTAAAAAATATTCACAATTAAATTAAATACGATCGAAAAGCTATTGGAGTTTGGTTATTTTCCAATGTTTGCTTTCACATTTCAATTTCAAATTTTCAAGAAATCAAATTTCAATCAAAAGTACAAGAGTGTTTAAAACAGGGTACCTACATTGCTTTTTAAAAGTTACTGTTCCTCATCAAAACTGAAAATATTTTTACATTAGAAATGTTATTTCACATGTACTACTGCGGGCAAAAAATATCGGGAATTTTATTTGAAATATCTAAATGCAATACACTTGTGCCAATGTTTTTTTCCAATTTTCAAAACAAGCTGCAAAGTCCTCTTCCGGTAAAGCCTTTAATTCCTGTTTCGCTTCGGTTTCTATCTCTTCTATCGATTCAAAATGGTGTCCACGGAGCGGTCTCTTGAGTTTAGCGAATCGCCAGAAGTCAAATGGTGCTAAGTCAGGCGAATACGGGGTTTGCGGAACGATATGGGTTAAGTTTTTAGGGAAATGATCATTAATTACGAGTGCAGTGTGAGATGGTGCATTTCTTTTGGTGCAACCAAGAATTGTCTCTCCACAAATCCGGTATATTTTGACGCACAGCATTACGCAAACGACGCATAACACCCAAGTAGTATTCTTTGTTGATATTTTGGCCGGTTGGAAAGAATTCATAATGTACCACACCACGATAATCGAAGAAAACTGTAGACATGACCTTGATTTTTTTCTTGCTTTGACGTAATTTTTTCGGTCTCGGCTCATCTTTGTTACGATATTCACCTGATTGATCGGCTGTTTCCGGGTTGTAAGCGTAGACCCAAGTCTCATCTGCAGTTATGATGCGTTTCATTTTGTTTTGATAGTTGAAAAGCATTGTTTCACACACATCAACGCGGCGCTGTTTTTCCATGAAATTGAGCGTTTTTGGCACTAATCAAGATTTCACTTTTCTGAGGCCCAAATGGTCACTCAAAATGGTTTTCACTGATCCTTCTGATATTCCAACAAGTTCAGTAAGGTCTCGGACTGACAATCGACGATTTTGGAGCACCAATTATTTGATTTTGTTGACATGTCTCAGCTGACGTTGATGGTCGTCCTGGCTTGGCACTTTGAACATTTTGTACTACTCATAAACTCTTGTTTCCGATAGAGCTTGTTCACCGAAGGCCTACTGCAACATTTTCAACGTTTCGGCAGCAGAAATTTAAATTAAGATTCTGAAAATGATATCAACCCAGCAAACCATATCTCGATAGAAAAATTTTACGATAGTCTAACGATATCGTTACGATATATTAACATACAAATACGCGATATCGTCCCGATAGTACAGTTAACAATAGCATTTGGATATCATAACATTACAAATTTTTAGATATCATTACGATATTATAATAACGATAGCATTGCGATATAGTAACGATATTTATATAAAATAAGTGCTCGATATCATCACGATAGTATAAACACGATAGCACTGTGATATCGCAACAATATCGAAATTCTAAAAATGCTCAATATAATTTCGCTGGTACCGATTTTTAGATAAAATAAAAAAAAAATTATTTGTAACATCGTTTTGATATCAAGGATTAATATGCTTTCGATATCGTTAATGATATGTCCATTATATATCGAGAACTGCCCTTTTTCGATTTCATAATGTTATCGTACGTAAAGTCTTAACAATATCAAAAAGTTATCGCCTTTACGCCTTTTTTGGCGGCCTCGGTAGTTGAGTAGGTAGCGTGCTCGACTGCTGCCCCAGAGGTCCCGGGTTCGATTCCCGGCTTGGCCATGGTCCTTCGCTTTAAACCTTTCTAAATTTTCTATCCTCATTTCTAATCAACTGAAATTAAAAATTCATCAATATTTACGACTTGAAGTTGTAGTTGATGGTAGAGAAGTTGAGGATGAGGATTGCCTTATAACTTGAATTGACTGAGGTAAAGGCATAACACTTGCCTCTGATTCAAATTCACATATTTCTTTGGCTTTCCACCACGCTTAGAACATCCTACACATGTTTCACTTGATTGCCCTTTCCTTCCCACTAATCTATCACCCCATTTCATACCAAGGCAGACTTGACTGAATAGGTGACCTGAAATCCTTGGTTCAAAGCTAAAAAAAAAAACAAAGAAATCATTATCGATTGCATTTATCACCTTTACGACATCATCTCGATATCAAAACGAGATCGTTTGGTTTGCTGGGAATCTATTCAGTGTGCTTATTTTATAAGTACATTAGACTGTTTCAAAAAAAAAGTACGCCGCACACCATCTAATCTGAAGCATTTTTGAAAGAAAATTTCGTAAAAATTTATTTTCTGAACGCAAGACCAACTTGAAGCATTGTAATATTCAAAAGACATAATCGAATGACTAGGTAAGCACACGAAAAGTAACTTCATTTGATATCTTTCCTTGCTAAACTTAATTATTTTCACATGTTATCTATAACATTCTCAAAATACCGAGCGTTTTGTAGGACATGAATGCGCCGTTGTTATCACCGCTGAACGATATGGTGGGGGCTTTCGAGGTATTGGCTTAAAAACACTTGATTTGATTTGACTTTTATTTTTGTAATTCATGATGTGAAGTTGATATCTGGTAAGTGTTAGAACGGGTTCCTTGGATCCAATGATCTCCAGAGCACAAAAATTATTCTTCTCGAGACAAAAAGATCGATATATCATTCTTTAAGATCGGACTTTAAATGTCAAAGATATGACAAAAATTTAAAGAAAGAAACGCTGCGTTCGGCAAAAAAATTGAATTTTTTTTAAATAGCTCTACTGGGCTATCGATGTACTTTCTTCGGGAGAGTTTAATGATTTTTTGCAAACTTTAATTTTATGACCTAAGCATGGTACATTAGGTACTAGAACGGGGTACTTGAACCCAATGACCTTTAGAGAAAAAAATTTGGACTCCTCCAACAAAAATATTGATATATCGAATTGTAAATACCGAAGATGTAAAGAAAAACTTTAATCCGCGAACCCCTAAGTTCGGTCAAAATGGAATTTTTGACGGATGACAACCTTAACATGAACACACCATAAATATCAGATCGACTTATCAATGAATAGTGACTTTACAGTGTCTTTAATTAAACAACTTTTGACATTATTTCGGAATTATATAAGGAAATGGATAAAAAAGAATTTTGTGCCTTGATCAGCCATTACTTTTTGCGAAACAAGAGTACGAAAGAAACAAAAGAAAAGCTCGATAATATTATGATGAATCTGCGTACAAAAGAAAACACCCCGGGGGAGCACTATAAAACGCCGAGGAATGTATTGCAAGAATCCACGATTTCGTATTGGACAATCCGAAAGTCCAGATTATGGGGCGCTGATTATAAGAAAAATATTAAAAAAATTGCATCAAGTCTAAATTTTTATATAGCTTTAAATAGTATTTAAATATAGTTTTAAAGTTATATAGCATCGTTTTTTTTTTTTGCAAACTTTACCGAGGCCTTCCTAGTTATTAATTAATATTTTATTTAAATCGTTTCTTATTAAACAAAAATCGCACTGAATGGTTGCATTAGAGACTAATGAATAAGTTCTCATAAATAATAAGTAAAATATAACTAAATTAACTAAGTGACATAACATTATTATCAAAAAAATTTAGATTTTTGATTCATTTGCTAAAGACCTCATTTCTAGTAAATCTCATGTTTTTTTTAATAGAAGTTAACTTAACCCGTAAGAAGAGGGTTAAAGCCTATATGGCACTGGCTAGTTTAGAGCAGCGTTGGCCAACGCCTATACACGCGTGCTTCGTGACACTTCGTATTTCCACACCAACATAAAACTGATTGACGTGCTTGCACACCGATTATTCGTAGCAAGAGCGCTCAGTCGATATTTCGCCAGATATAATGAGATAGGAAACTTCGTTTCTATTGTGAATTCTGTTGATTTTAAAAGATAAAAATGCGTCTTCTTCGCATTGTGCGTATTGTGTACATATGTTCACCTTATAGTTATCAAAAATAGGTACTACACCTAAAAAAGTCTTGCATTTTTAAAAGAAAATTGTTTTTAGCTGAGCAAAAATATTGTTAATAAAAGTCAATAAATAAATTTTGTCAATACAGAAATGTGAGTATTGTCAATATAATTTATGGAGTTGCTGTGATAATAGAAAAAAATATTTTTGATAAAAAAAAATTGAATTTAAAATAAAATCACTTGTTTTATTGACAAGTGCTGTTGTTATCAAAAAACAATTTCTTTCAACAACAACTTTTTCCTTGTTTTAAGAACTCTGTTCTAATTTGTATCCATCCAGAGGGGTGAATTCATCGAGAATCCATCGAGGGGTGAGTTTGTCATAACATTCCACTAAAACATTTATAACATTAGCATTAATATTGACTGCATTTCAGCATATGGCTCTCTTTTTTGCCGAAGTTTCTTATCTCATTATCTCTAGTTTCTCTTTTCACTAGTTAACGCATTCATGTTAATAAAAAATTTCTTTAAGCCTCCTGCGAAGTAAAATTTTCATAGTGTAAGCCAAAGAGAGATTGTTTGCTCTCACTTATGCGCACACTACTACAAAACTGAAAAAACTGTGTATGTATTTTTTTGGTCGACACTGTTGTAAACCATCATCATCGTCTGAATCTAATTTAGATACAGGATTCAATGGCATATCTTCTCATATGGACAGTATACTTAAGGGGGGTTATATACCCAGAAATTTTTCTTTCAAAACATTTTTTTGCATTTTCTTAAAACTTTCTCACTAGTCTCCAGAATATGTGGTGAAAATATCGCAAAAAATATCAAAGCTATAGCCTAGTAAGTGAACCGCCTTCCAAAGTGCGCAGTGCTGGCCCTTATTTTCATACGCGTTTTTCTCGAAACCAAGTTTGCAAAGTCGGTGACCAATGTTTCTCGAAATTTTTTGCAGGCTTAATTTTTTCATAATAATATCGTATTTGTCATAGGATTTTTCTGTCGTAGCTTCGTTCATTTTTTATAGGCAAAATAATGACGAATTTTTGGTCGAAAATCGTTAATTTACGTTCGGAAGTCCGTCATTTTGTGAAAAATCAATATTTTCAAAATCGACTATGACAAGTACGAGTTTTAAGTATCTAGTTTAATAATATTTTTAATTTTTTTGTTTCAGTTGAACTTAGGAGGAGCAATCTTGCTCACCGCATTTCACCTTTTTTCTAGAGCGCTCTACAAAAAATGCTATTCTACTTTAATATTAAATTTTTTTTAATAAAAAAAAACTAAACACACTCTTGAATGTGTATACTTTAAGGTATAAAAATCCTCATTTAAAAATTTGCCTTAGTTTTCCTTAAAAAAATAAACATAAGCTTTTTTTTCGGCCTCTGGGTATATAGTCCCTCTTAATGGACCAGATATACTGAAATTAATGAAAAGCGAAGCCTTCACAAATTTACTGAAAAACAATTACCTGAATGCCTCGATCGCTCCAAAAGAAGTAATCGAGGGTGTTTTAGGGAAAAATCGGGTACAGCCAGACAATATAAAGAAAAGAGTCGATAATCTATTGTATTATTGCGATAAAATCAATGCATCCATGACATTAAAATTACATTTTCTGCATTTTCACCTTGAAACCTTTTTGCGACAATTTCTCCAAGAATCGGATGAATAAGGTGAGCGATTCGACCAGGTAACCAAGCGAATGGAAACGCGATTCAAGGGGAAAAAACTGGATGCACTGCTTGCAGAAGTATGTTGGTGGTCAAGTAAATTAAGTGGTTATGAAGATGAAGACACCGAAGACCTGCATAATACCAGTAGATATGAAGGACACACAGAAGAAGATATGCCATTGAATTCTGTAACTAACTCAGATTCAGAAGATGATGACGATTTGCAAGCACCCATGCAGAGATTGAGATTGTCAGAATCACAACCGGCAAGTTCAAAAGATATCAACAATTTACATATTTTTTATCTCTTTTCCATACAAACATAACAAACATAACCTCATATTTTATTTGTCTGAATAGCTATAAAATGAATTGAAACACATTTGTTTGCATAGAAATAAAGTGAAAAATATAAAAATGAACCAAATATGTGGATGTGGTTAAAAAAAAACAAATTTTTACGATTTTGAGGCACAATACACCTATCCCCTGTTTTACACGTTAGACAGGTTCCTGAAAAATCCGTGGAAAGCGAAAATGAAATTTTTGTATGAAAAACCGTGTTAAATGAAAAAAGACATAATAGTGCTTATGAATTCATTTATTTTATTATTCATTGAACGTAAATTTAGAGCAAAATATTAAATAAATCATAAAAATAACAGTTTAATTACAAGCAATATAAAACATCAATTCATTTGAAGCATTGAATAAACATGAATTAAAAAAGGTCTACCTACGTATTACAGACAAATTAAAAATGTAAAAAGCAGGGTGCGGAAAAATTCGTTCGCAAATGATTAAAATACGATCTTCTCGCTCGTTTTTTGCTTTGTGAGTAAAATTTCAAACGAAAAATTTTAAAATAGATGGACGTTCGCACTCGATAGAAGAGCTTTCTGCTTGCGTCGTTATATTTATCACTGATAAATTTGTCAGCTTCGAATTTTTTTCGGACGAATTTTTCACACAACAACAAAAAGCAACAAACGTTCGTTTGCTATCGTTCATTTCTAATGAGCGTTTGATGAAAAAATAATTTTTTCGCTGTTGTGCATGCGTCGTCGGTTTGTGTTGATTTTTCGTGTAAAAAAAAAATTGTGGCAGATCGAGCTATGTTGCCAGAAAACCACGATAAATAGTACTTATGGTATTTTTCAACGATTGTGGGATGTGGTAATTCCCATGGTATTTTGTGGTAAAAATCTCTCGCGTGGGAAAAAAATACTTCAAAATACCACAAAATACCTCAAATTACGACAAAATACTTCAAATTACCACAAAATACCACAATACCTAAAAATACTTCAGAAGAAAATTTGAGGGATTTTGTGGTATTTTGTGGTAATTTAAGGTATTGTGGTATTTTGTAATTTGAGGTATTTTGCGGGTGTGGTAATTTGTGAGAATCAAGTGTGAGAAAAAGATAATTTTGGTGGTAATTTCATCTGGAGACACTGGACAAACGAACGTTCCTGAATTTTTTCTTCAAACGCTCATTACAAATGAACGATAGCAAACGAACGTTCGTTGTTTTTTGTTGTTGTGTGAAAAATTTGTCCGAAAAAATACGAAGCTGACAAATTTATCAGTGATAAATATAACGACGCAAGCAGAGCGTTCTTCATTCGTACGTAAGAATATGCGAGCACAATTTTATGTGAAGAGAACGATAATTGAAAACAATTACATTTCAAACGTTCTTCGCACCCTGGTAAAAAGTACAAAAAAAAAAAAAAAAAAAATTGAAGAAAAATGATCATCAGTAAGAAACATATATTCAGATTGCTTCATGGCTGTCACTGTCACTTGTAGCCATCAATCTTCTTTTATTGAATGGTAAAAAGTCACTTTCATCACAAACTAAAAACCTTGTAAGATCGGAAATGTGCTAAACGAGTACCGTTTAATACGGGGCTTTTTTTATTTTTTTTTTTTTAGTTCAATATCTACAACTTTGCTTAAGACACCAAAGCAATATTCCCTACGATTGACCGCGAAATAGCCATGTTAAAATATCGAAAAGTGCTCAAAACCCACTCTAAGTCAAAAAATGGATGACATTGTAAATTTCTTATTTCAACGTAAGTAGGCAAAAGTAGAGATGCAGAATTTTTAGTTTTGGGAATTTCTTTCACGAGAGAATATCAAACCAAAGTCCCAAAACGATGACTTCAAAAAAGTTACACAGTGTTATCTAATCACAATTGATTTACCACAAATAATGTATTTATTAATTTATCACAAGATATTAGAAAATCTTTTGAAATAAGATAAGTTAAGTTTTTGTTTAATTTAAAAACACAATGTAGCTAGCTTTTTACTATTTTCAGATAAAAAAAATAAACTGGCAATTTCAGCCCTTGAAAGGACTTTGACAGAACTGGACCTACTAGTTTTATGCCGACTCCGAACGGCAAATGAGCATGTTCCCAAGAAGCCTTACATGGCATTATTTACTCTCTGAAGTTTGCCATTGTCTGCAGAAAGGTGACAGCCGAACAGAAAAAATTAATTCAATTGAAAAAATTTTCTGTGTCAGATGGAAATCGAACCAGGGTTCTCTGGCGTATGGATCACGCACTCTACCCACTGCGCCACGGCCGCACATTTTCAGATACAAATGAAAAAAGAATGTTATACGTATATCAAGCAAAACTTTCTAATTTTCAGACAATTAATTACTTGGATCAAGCAAATTCTGCTCTTTATAAGACAAAGAAAAATCAAAGCATTCTTCTATGAAGAAAATTGTTTATTTGGATGAAGCAAATTTTTCTCAATTCAAGCAAATAATAGACGAATCTAGAAAGAAATCAAGAAATATTCTAGAGTTTTAAGCAAATGTTTCTTGAATTAAACATTTTTCTTAATATCATGTGTTTTAAAATTGCTCAATTCTAGCAAAATAATGCTTGCATTAAGAAATTTACACTTGAGTGTAGACTGATAGCCCATTTGCTTGATTCAAGCATAGAATTCTTCTCTACTTCTCGTGTGTGAGCTGACGTTAAAATATCATTATTGTGTGATTGTTTTTTGACTGCAAAAAACATCGATCAATTATTGATTTATTTACCTATAAATATATGTGTGTATGATCGACAACTATCAATCTATTATAGACTTTGAAATATGACAATAAAACAAATGATAAAATAAACCATGAGACCAAAACTAAAAACTCTTGCTCCTAAACATCACATCGTATTCAAAAGTGAATTACAACACCCATCTATGTTTGATCTATTAACCAAAAAATTTCAAAACTTGGGTTTCCTGCTGGGACTTATACAATATAATTAAGCTTTAAAAAAAAAAGATATTTAGTTGCAGTTTGAATAATATCTTGATATCTTAATAAGACTTGTGACGCAAAGTCTTGTCAAAATACGAAGTAATTTTCAATAAAGATTAAATATTCAAAGTGCAATTCTTTTGTTTTGGCCTTAAAATAATTTTTGTTTTTTTTATATTATTATTTATAAACAAATTGTTATTGTATTTTGATTGTAGGTCTTTAAAAATATAAAATTGCAACGATGATATAAGTTGCAGCAGCTGTAAGCAGGGTCTAGTATTTTAAAGAGCATTGCTTGCCCTTTCTCTTATACAACATATCACCGCTCTCTCTCTCTCTCTCTCTCTCTCTTTTTCACTGTCACAAAATTTCCCAAAATTAGCTTAATAGAGCTGATAATGGATTGCTGCATTGGTTAAATCGGTTTTTTATTGTTTTCTTAGCACCGCTTAAAAATTGAAAAGCATTCACAGCTTATAGATGATTTTCACTGTCAGATTTCACTGTCATGCGAGTTTACTTTTACTATTTTTGAAAATTTTTTTTTTTTCACATTTATGGCTTTTATTTTGATAGCAACTTTTTGTACTTTTTTTTCAGTTATATTAAGCTCAGCACGACGAACTCTTGATAATAAACGTCAAAAACAAACAATTTCCAAAACAAACTTAGTAATTAAGACATGACCACCAACAACAATATTTTAACTACCTTTTCATTGCAAAGTTTGCACTTTATAGCAAACAGCATAAAAAACCGCAGAAAAAAAATCACAACAAATCCACTCTGCTCTGCTTATTGGTTTTAATTAACGTTTTTTAATTGGCTGCCGTTACGATCCGTTTAATTTTGAAATGGAAGCAACAACACTGAATGCAGCTGACCATAATGTTAAGCCACAACAATTTACACAAAAACAAAAAAAAAAAAAAAAAATTAAAACACTTCACATCAAAAAACCATGATGAGTTAATAACATTTCATCAAGCGCTGAACTCAGCAATCAGCCAACAAATGCTGCGCTGCGCTATACTCTGCACGCATGCGCGCCCACTAAGCGCACGATTTTGATAACAAAGTTAGCCGCAAACGAAGAACAAAACGACAAAAACAAAGAAATTAACGGCACACGCTAGTAGCATCCATGGGCGGCCATGGGCGGCTTCACTGGGCAACTAGGGAACTTGGCAAACACGAACGAACAACAAGCAACTAGAACAATTGCCACAAACAAAGAGAAAAATAAACAAAAAATAGCACAGATTGATTGACGCGTCGCGCTTTATTGTTTTTAGGGAAGCTCTGCGAACTGTTCGCTTCAAGAAACCGATCACGAATAGCCAAAGCTTGGCGGGTGCAAAGAGAAAAGCTCTCACCAAACAGCAACACAGCAGCCACTCTTGGCCAACATCTAAGCCAACTATATCATGCAGTTCAGTTCAGATCAAATTTAAATTTCTACAAAAATAACACACTGATTGTTGCTGCTGTTGCTTGTGCTGTTGCTGGTGCTGTTGCTGGTGCTGGTGCTGCTGCTGCTGCTCTGTGCAAGTTGTCGATCGAGCTGATCAGCTTGTCTAGCGGGCCTGCGTTTGACTCGTCTCAGCGCCCCTGAATCTGTAAATAGGCAAACCTCTTGTGCTTTTCTTGTTTTTATTGTTGTTCTTGTTTTTGTTGTTGATGTTTTGATTGCTGCTGCTGCCAGCTAACTAGCAACGCTTCATTTACCTAGTTTCTGTCTTTGTTGTTCTGTTGTTGTTTCTGATTCGATTGGTTATTTTTATATTTGTTGCGTGTTTCTCGTCGCATCGAACAACCAACCATTTTTGTACCATATTTCGTCTGATATCCCATTAGCGACAAATTTTCATCTAGCGGTATTTTGCAATTATTTTTTTTTTCTAACATACTGTGGAAGTAGCTAGAATGATCAAAATGGTTTTTTGAGTTTTTGGTGGGGTTATAATTGGACTCTATTGACTAAAATTGTGGCGTCCGAGGCGTAGTTGGTTAAAGTGCGTGGCCTCTATTTTAACGAACCTGGAGACCCATGTTCGAATCCCAGCAGTGACAGAAAATTATTTGAATTGAAATGATTTTTCTGTACTGCCGCCACCTCTTTGCAGACAATGGCAAACCTCAGAGAGTAATCAAAATGCCATGTAAAGCTTCTTGAGAACAAGAACAATTCCGTTCATCGCCGTTCGGAGTCGGCGTTAAACCTGTAGGTCCGGTTCTCGGGCAATTGTGTACAAACTTAATAACACGCACAACACAATTGATCGTAAGAAGCTAGGTCAAAGTCCTTTCAAGGGCTGAAATAACCAGTTATTTATTTTTATTTTTAATAGTTGGACTCAAAACCTATGAAGGCACGTATTACTAGGGCAATTCGAGAAGTCAGTGACTTATTGAATAAAATGGATGTTTTTTTCGGCAAACGAGCTTTTTATTTCTCAACATAGTCTCCTGTTACATAGTAACCACAGCATAGTCTCCTTGTGACGGCCGTGCCGAGTGTATTAAACAGTGTGTGGGTGACTCTATGCCAATGCAAACCTCTATGCCAATGTTCAAATCCCAACTGAAAAAACAACAGAAAGTTTTTTCAATTAAAATTAATTTTTCGTTACCTCTCTGCAGACAATGGCAAACCCCAGAGAGGAAATAATGCCATGTTAAGTTCCTTGAGTACATGCACATTAGCCATTCAGAGTCGGCAGTAGGTCCAGTTCATTATCATTTGTGTACAAACATTTAATAACACGCACAACACAATTTGATCATAAGAAGTTCGGTCAAAGTCCTTTCAAGGGCCAGTTTATTTTATATTTTAGTCTCCTTTTATATCAATTCATTTGGTCCAGCGTTTTTCCAAGTTTTGTATTCCTTCCAAATAATAAGTTTTATCAAGGCGGCCACAAAATGGACATGAGTTTGAGTGATGACCTCTTCATTCGACCCAAATTGCTTGCCGCCGAGCCATTTTTTCAGGTTTGGAAATAAGAAATAGGCGCAGTCGTAGCCTAATTTATAGATTTTTGCCATGGCGACTACAGACGTGTGCGCCGTTGCGTTGTCATGGTGGAAGAGCACTTTTTTCTACGCCAAATGCGGTCGTTTTTGCTTTAAATGACTTACGAATCTGTCCAACAGCTGTGAATAATATTCGCGGGTGATTGTTTTACACTTCTCAATGTAATCGATGTGAATGACGATGTGAATCACCTTGTTGGCTGACAGACCCACTTTGGCCTTCTTTGATATATTTTGACCCGGAAAATTCCAATGCGTTGACTGTTCCATAGTCCCTGCTGTCTTGTGATGTATCCATGTTTCGTCTACGGTTACGAAACGGCACAAAAACTTCTTCGATCTGTGGATCAACATCGCCAAACACTCCTTTGAAGTCATCACACGGCTGCGCTTATGGTCGAGTGTAAGCAATCGCGGTCCCCATCGCTCGAATAGCTCATAATAATAAAAATGCACTCGCTCATTTGAGTGCCTCAAATGCCTCAGCCACCTCACCCACTTTCAATCTCCGAAGATTTCTGGCGTGACAACCACTTTTGAGCCACCTGAACGTTCAGCGTTCAATTCCACAACGGAATTCAATAAACCTTCAGTTCTTAACCATTGAAATTCATGGTGCAGAGCAGAGACCTGCAATTATTCTTGTTTTTGAGTCATTGGTTGACTAACACATGAAAGAGTGTTAGTGGATTTATGTCAAAGAAGAATTTGCACTCATATCCACTCATACTCGTTCGCTCACTTCACACAAAGCAACAAAGAATAAGTTATCTGCTGATATGAACCGGTGCAGTGCTCAACTCTCTCATTGACTCAATGTATTTATTTTTCTTACCGTAATGACTCATAACACCGATAAACACCATGAGTTCAGTGCAATGACTTAAGTACTTAGAATCATTTTTAGTTCAGCTTTCTTGTTATTTGAATTTTTTGAAACAAACTATAATTGTTTTGCAAAAAGCATAAGGTAAATTATACACAACTCATTAATTTTCTCACACGAAAAAGTTAACAAATCAGCAAAAAGAATGAGAATAAGAATTGAGCGCAAAGGCTTATGTAGCAACACAAAACGCAACAACAAATCAAAGACAAAAGACAAACACAGAAACAACACAGAAGCTTTAAATGTAGTGGTGCCCATACCCGCTCATGACCAGCTATGGGCAGAGAGCGCTCTGGGAGCGATGAGAAAAGACAGACACAGAAACAACGCAGAAGCTTTAAATGTAGTGGTGCCCATACCCGCTCATGACTTAAGTATAATAATTTCATTAGTACTCATTGCAGATCTCTGGTGTAGAGTTCTTATAGTATTCATCAAGCCTTTACTTGGTTTTGGTGATGGCTTTTTGTACGCAAGAAGTAATGCTTGGCGAGTACTCAAAGTTCACTTTTTTCCATTTTCATCGAAATTTACGATTATGTCTTGTTTCAATGGCTGTTCAACACAAACTAAATGATGCAATTTGCTCAAAACTTGACAGTAGTCTAATAATAGATGATAGTTGCCACGACCAGTGGTGCATTTAAAGTTACTACGCAGAAAATTCAAAAAGTCACAGACTTCTCAAATTGCCCTCGTAAAACGTCACCAAGTCGTTTTTTTCGATATCAGATTCGAATTTTTATACCTCAATTTGAATTATTTCAAATGTGCCTTCATTTAGGAGCGTGCTTGACTGCTTGACCTCAGAGGCCACGGGTTCGAATCCCGGCCAGGCTAACATTTTTTGTTGTTATTTATTTGTTTGTTGTTTCCACATTAATTTTTAAGACAGTGAAAAGGAATGTTTCCCTCCAATGACATAGTGTGTATAAAAAGAAAAAGAGTGTCTAACGAAAGGGAATGCTTCCTACATTCTATAGAATGCTTCCTGCTTATATCCGAGAATGTAAACGCATAGAAATTTTTCACCACAACTGAAAAATTAGCCAACTACACTTCGTTTGCGAGTGGTATTTACCACAAACGAATATTCAGTGGTCAACTTAACAATATATCTTATATATATACATACCGCAAGCTATTTCGGTCATTATTATATTTTATATTAATTGTCTTCCCCCCTATGTCCGTCCGTCTTTTTATGGATTGTACTCATCGCACCTCTGTTGCTATCTCTGTCCGCGTATTAAGCAAACTACCAATTTGCTTATATAGAACAGTTTGACCATAAAGTAACTCTGAATTATAATCGTTGTGTGTATACAACGAAGGAAAAAACAAAGGAAGTTTTCAGTTGGGAAAAACAATTTTTCAATTGTTGCAATTTAAAAATCGTTCGCGTATATGAAAAACGAAATTAATTACCTGCAACTAAATGACGCGTTTCTCGCAACTGAACTATTATTATGACAACTGTTGAAACGCTTGAAATAACGATCCCAAGCACGACAAACGAAGTTCGTTTGTGGCAAACTGGCAATAAACGGTTTTTTTCTTTTACCATTCAGGGACTTTAGTAGTGAGCGAAATATATGGCAACGCTAGGGCGCAAGGTGTGGGGAAAAACTTCCCATTCAAACTCAAGCAATTTTTGGCGAGTTATCACACTCGTAAGAGGCCTGGCGTTATCGTGTTGGCAGACAACCACCTTCCGATTGACCAGCTTAGGACGTTTCTGTTGGATGGCAACGCTCAATTTCTGAAGTTGCCCACAGTAGAGTTCAGATTTTAGTGAGTAACTATTCTGTGGGAGTAACTCGTCACAATCACACGAGATTAAAACCCTAATTAGAAGAAGTGAATGTCTGCTTTTGCTTGGCTCTCCGGCTCCGCATCTTTCTTGGACCAGCTTCTTTTTCTGTTGACATTATTGTAGACAATCCACTTTTCGTCACCCGTGCTTAAAAGCTTGAGAAAGGGGTCGGTTTTTTGACGTTTCATGAGCTGATTGCAAATGTCAACTCGATTGTGAATTTCTTTCAATTCGTGCACAGATATCCAATTTTTTATGAAACCAGCGGACTTTATATAACCGTGAACCCTTCCAACGGATAATTGTGATCACTCACAATTTCTCTGACAGTCAAATGCTATTTTGTCTCCACTATCGTATTGATTTGGTCGTCGTCAACCTTCGAAGGCCTACTAGTAGAACGAGTGCACTATTAAAACATGACTTCCAAAGAAAAGCAGGGAAAACTGAATTAATTAATTAAATTTTAATGTATATAAACATGACATGCTACCTACATGATGCCTACCAGAAAAAACATACTTTCATTTTGAACAACCCAATAATTTTTTTAAAGTTGTGTTGTGATATCGACCGACCGCTTTATTTGTGCGCCTGATCTTGGTTTTTCCTTTAGAATTCTCGCTGTATAGCTTCAGAAAAGACATAACAATCATTATACAGGGTTCTCCAATAGGGATTTGACAACTTTGAATCAAATTTCTGAACGCACCCTTTCACTAATCATGGAACTGTCACTGTCAGTTTATTAAGTAAACTCAACATTTTCATCATGGTAAAGTACACGTTCTCCGATTGGGCTCTGGAAAAGATGCGCCAAGATGATGAATTTCATCGGAAAATCATCTTCAGTCACAAGGCTCAGTTTTGACTTAATTGGTTAGTCAATAAGCAAAATATGCGTTATTGGTCAGGTGAAAATCCACATATGCTTCATGAATCACCACTTCATCCACAAAAGTATCACAACATATTTCATACAGTTTTTGAAATATCTCGAATGGTGGTTGTCAAGTCCTTAATGGAAAACCCTTTACTTTGCTTTTCTTGCTATTCTTTTCGAGATATATAATTTTTTTCGGAATTTTTGTAAGACTGCAACAAAATACTGTACAGTAGTGAAGTGTTATGAATAGAAGGTTTTGTGCAGTTCTCTAGTAGACTCCAGATATTAGAAATCTATTTCTATGACCTTTTCAAAGGATTACGGTAATATTTTTGACAAATTCGTACAAAGTCAAGCCAGTGCACAGTGCAAGCATTTCACCAGCCAGCAAGCAAACTTGAACTACGTTTAGCCTTGTCGATGTGGACTTCAAAGATCTGGTTCAATTTCATGTCAACATCTTTGCAATTGAATTTAATTTCTGCAATAATGCACGCCAAAGCATCAACATACGCGGGACACTGACTGGCACTGGGGAACATTTGGCCAACTGCATGATACTGCGGCAGAAAGCAGTCAGCAAAGCAACACACTGAACCACATTCATAAGCAAACTCAGCCAACTGTTTACAGAAAGCAGAAAGAATTTCATGTTCTCGCTGGAAGCAAGCGGCACAAAATTCCTGTTGGATGACTTTGTTCAATGATGAGGCAAGTCGGGTGGGGAAGGTTGGTTGATCTAGTGATTCCCGTTTTGTGCATCGAAGTGTATTCGCTGTGTTTCCCTGTTTGCGGCATGTGCTTCCCTCTACAGTGCATTTGAGCAGATATTCAATTAATTAATAACGCTGTGCGCTAAAAAAAAAAAAGAAATAAATGCACAATAAATGTAGGTGAAGAAAGTAGGAATAGCCTGTCGGCTAATCAGTGAATGTTTAACTGCGAGTGTGTGTGTGTGTGTGCTTTTCTGTATTTGTGGATTTTGTTAAATTGACCAGTTGAAGTGAGGTACGATGTATATGCGCGAGAATCACTCAACCGACTCGTCAAACGGTGAATTATTGTTGCTACGGATTCGCCATTGGATTCGGAATCGTTGAGAAGTTATGCAATTAGCGGTCGATATGGTGAGGCGATGCTTCTGCTTATTGTTCAAATTGTATTTAAGTGCACCTTACACACACACTTACAAAAATAAGTGCGCAGGCGCCACCACATAGTGTGCGCTGATGTATGTCGCTCATTTAAATCATTTCATGTTTCATATCTTCCTCAACGAATAAATATGGATAATTATGTCCAAGGGCGCCCACAGGGGGAGCAGGGAGGGGCGCTTTCCCCCAAGACTTGAAAAATTTCATATATTTTTATTTCCTATGAATATATGTTACATTTTCATATACCCATTTATATATAAACACACCAATGCATACCTTTTACCCCCTAGAAAAATTCCTACAGACGCCTATGATTATGTCTTTTGAATTATTTTAAGTTAAAATAAAAATAAAAGATATACAGTACACGTCCAATGTAACGAATACCCGATTTAACAAATTTCCAATATAACGAATGGCAAAATCTCTTCATTGACTATTCTATGTAACGTATTCAAATAGTTTGTTGTCATTCGATTCAACGAACACTCAAGGGCTTCTATACTAAAATCAATATTTTACAAGAGAAATTATAAGTAAAAAAAATATATGCAAATATTTTATTAATATACATATAAATAAAAACTGAACTACTAAAAACTATATTTCTTTGTTTAAAATATTCATTCGATATAACGAATTTTTCGATTTAACGAAAAGGCTGGACAAGAAACCATTCGTTATATTGGACGTCTATAGTATACATATTAAAATAAATAGTAAATTTTTCTTATATATTTATATGTAAAGTATTTCTTGCTGTTATTGTCTTCTTCTTTCCTATCATTATTATGGTATAGTTTAAGGATTTAAAAAACACATTTTTTAAAAATAACATCTGAAAACAGTTCAACAATAATTTGAGTATGTAAGTTAGTCCGAACTAGTGTTTGAACATTATCATAAGAATCTAAAGCCTCAAACCTTTCTTTTAGAAAAACATTACATTATACCCATTATATCGCACTATATCATACCATCATTATATGATGTTCAAGTAATAAAAATCTATTTTTACAAAAGAATTGAAAACAATAAAATTAAAATTTAAAATTTAAAAAAGTTAAATTAAAATTTAACAGTTTTTTTTTGACTGAGTCATCATATCCCTCATACCACACCTTAACCTAAGTTTCATAAATTTTCTTCATACTAACTCCACATAACCATCAGACTAACCAACCATAATAAACCCATACTCAGCCCATCATATTATACCTATTATTCCATATTTATCATACCATATCTGATATATTATATTCTCCATAACATAATATGTAAAAATTTGAGTTTGAAGTTGAACAGGTTAAATTTGACCTTAAATATCCAAATCGTTGAGAAGTTTCATTAACCGTCTGAGCTTTTAGTTACATCGTTCTGTGATATAATTATAAATACTAGTATCATTACACTAGTACCATTTAAAAATTGATGTTTTTTGTATTTTTATTGGAAACATTTTTTTTCTTTCTTCACTCATATGCAAACGTAACCGAACTCATACCGCACCAAACGCACCACCAGCAGGAAATCACAAAACAGTAACTCAATTCTGATTTTCCATGTTATGTGATTTTTACTTTCAAAGCTATTCGATATCAAAAATGTGGCTTATATATGCGGAGCCACACCCCTTTGTCCAATGCCGTCACAGTACCCTACTTGCCTTATTCTACTTTCTAGTAGCTAAGCTATTTGATATAACAACTTTGAGTTGTATGAGTGTTTCCACGCCCCTTTGTCAAGGAAGGAAGTTCTTACCAAGTTTCATTGATTTGTGACTTATAGTTCAAAAGTTAAACCGGAAATTTGGGCTGATGAAAAGGGCCTCGCCTTTATTTCAACACCCATCAAATGTAACCAGTGGAATGGAACGTCTGATTTGAGGTCGAATTGCCCACCATAGATATTCTAATATATAAAGTAGATAAGGAAATGGCATAAAACATAGATTTGTGTATATAACTTTGGAGTGGTTTAAAATATTTGAAAAATTTTTTTACAGAAATAATTTTTTAAGCTGTAGAACTTTGTAAAAAATACAAAAACAACGGTTTGAAAAATGTAATTTTTATCAAAAAAATCATAGGGGGTGCTCATGATTTTCGATGATAGAAACAAATTATTAAATTATATATCAAAATGCAGCAATTTTTGCAAATAAATGATATGGTATATGAAAGAGTGTGAGAGAAGAAAATAGAAAAAAAAAATAAAATTACAAAAAAAGAATGTCTGGTCTAATTTTTGAGCAAAAATTGAATATTTTAGAGTTTTTTGAAAACAACATAAGAAATTGAATTGGTGAGATAACGGTAAATATTTTCTAATTTCTCCAAAGTAATTTTATTAAACTTTCAGACAAAGAAAATTTAAGGAAAATCGATTGAAAAATGGCTAAGATATTTACATGCAATGTCAAAATTTGAAATATCAATTGTTTTTTTCTCATTCTGAGGCAATGACATTGCTTTAAAAATGCATTGCATGGAAAAAATCTACAGGTTTCAAAATATCGCAATACTTTTGATGTCATAATAACGGGATATTTTTTAACATACTATTTGTGGAAAATATTAGCAAAAAAGTTTTCGTATACCGTTATTTTTCTCAACCTACGAATTTTCATACAAAAAACGTTGTACTGAAGACACCTGTCGTTTTCGAGATATCACAATAATTGTAATGTAAAAATAACGGAAATTTTTCAAAATTTACTATTTGTAAGCAATTTCACCGTGGCGTCCGTGGCGTAGTTGGTTAAAGTGCGTGGCCGCTATGTCAACGAACTTTGGAAACACAGGTTCGAACCCCAGCAGCGACAGAAAATTATTTGAATTAAAATAATTTTTCTGTACGGCCGCCACCTCTCTGCAGACAATGGCAAACCTCAGAGAGTAATAAAAATGCCATGTAAAGCTTCTTGAGAATAAGAACATTCCGTTCATCGCCGTTCGGAGTCGGCGTTAAGCCTGTAGGTCCATTTCTCGGTCAATTGTGTACAAACTTAATAACACGCACAACACAATTGATCATAAGAAGCTAGGTCAAAGTCCTTTTAAGGGCTGAAATGGCCAGTTATTTATTTATTTATTTAAGCAATTTCACCATCACAATATATATTGACACTTGTTAAATGAAAAAGTGCTTATTGTAGGGTAACCGTAAACTATGGTGAAAAATATCAAAATATTTTTTGCACATCTTATGAATGTCTAAATTTTTCTCTTATATCATGTTTTTCCATCTGTTACGGTTTAGCTTTGCTCTTTTTCCACTCATGTTTGAGGTCAAAGGTCACCAATCTAATATTCAATCATAGTGTGCAGCCAGACCTTTCCTCCGATACCTCATTCTTCATTCCACCTCTTCCCAGTTCTGAGATCCCTAACTTAAATTAATATAAACTTTCAACGTTAATATTTCTGGTCAAAGGTCATCAATTTAAAATTTGACATAATTCGGCACATCTATGGTGCAGTACCTTTCGAATGATATACGTTTCATTGTCCTTATTCTAAAATAAATATTGAAAAAGTGTACGACAACATTCGATGTTTGCGTATTAATATATAAGATGTATATATTAATAAAACACCGATTTGGATTTAACAATATAAAAATTTTAATTTCGAATTAAGACTTTAACGATAAAGGAGCCTAGAACAAAAAATTAATTTTCTTCGTCCTTATTTGGAGAACATTTAGTTCTAAAGTCGTAATTTCATAACCATTATGCCAGAGACCTTCTAGACGTCTTTGGCATAATGGCTCTTGTTTGAAAAAGCTCTATCCGAAAGCCATTTATTCATAGTTTTGTCCCAAGATGTTTTCATGAAATTTAAATTTTAAAGGGTGTTCCAAATGAAGTATTTATTTTTTGTTTTGTATTATGAGCTGCAATTTGACCCATTTGAATTTTATCTGTGGGGTGCCGTTCAAAATCGATTGTAAATGGATAATATTTAAAGGCGAATATCGTACGTATCGTTCCGTAAATAATGGGAATGTTTGTTTTTCTTTCTTAATCGATAATGAACCAAAATAAACTAGTTTTGTTTATTTGATGGTTAAGAAGATTCTTGCGTTGGAACCACTCTGTATATAAGCCAACCCTATGAAAGTAAATAAAATTGGCTTCTTAGTAAACAATAAAAACTTTAATCTTTACACAATTGACCGCTGCCCCCTAAAACTATAAGAAAAAATGTTTAGTAAATTGCCAGTTAGAGGGACAACAGGGTATATCATGGATTTTATAATAAGTTATTGTGCATTATGGTGTTTGATCTTTCGTATCGAGATCTTTTTGATCTTTGGTTTGAGTTATATTGTAATTATTGCAAATTTTTCTCTCTTTAGTCGCATCCCCTAAATTATCACTTAGTGCCCTAGCACTAAGATTTAAATTCCAACAGGTTCAATTTTCTAAGAAATCTAAACTTTTAAGAAATTAGTGAATCAAGGTTTGAAATTTGCTGGTCCGGTTATGCTTTAAAAGTAAAATTTCAAATATTGGTGAGCGAGCTTTTTTTGCTTACTTTGCTACATGCACTTGTGAAGTAATTTATCAAGGTCTTCGAAATACAGTCTCGCATAAGTCTAAGCTGGGTCAAGTACTTACTTACTTACTTATCTGGCGCTTACAACCGTAAGTCGGTTTTGGCCTCGTATAAGAAATTGCGCCAGCCATTTCTGTTCTGCGCTTGCTGGCGCCAGTTGGAAACACCAAGCGTGGTCAGGTTATCCAACATCTGATCCTTCCAACGAAGATGTGGGCGTCCTCCTCTGCGTTGACCACCACCGGGCACCGAATCGAAAATTTTTTTCGCTGGAGCGTCGTTTTCCATTCGCTCAACATGACCTAGCCAGCGGAGCCGCTCGATTTTAATGCGCTCAACTATGTCGATGTCAGCGTACAGCTCATACAGCTCGTGGTTCCATCGAATTCGGTACTCGCCATTGACGCAGATTGGACCGAAGATTTTACAAAGGATCTTTCCCTCGAAGGCTCCCAGAGTCTTTTCATCAGAACTGCTCAACGTCCAGGTTTGTGCTGCATATAATAGGACGGGCATGATAAGTGACTTATATAGCGTGAGTTTTGTTCGTCGAGAGAGGGCTCTGCTTCTCAATTGCCAACTTAGCCCAAAGTAACACCTGTTGGCAAGAGTTATCCTTCGTTGTATCTCAATACTAACATCGTTGAAAGAGTTAATGCTGGATCCTAGGTAGACGAAGTCCTTAACAACCTCGAAGGAGATGTTGTCAACAGTGAAGTGGTTTCCAAGACGCTGGGACTGTTTATTTGTTGACACTAGGTATTTCGACTCTTTCGCTAATCTGGAGAATGCTGCGCTGACTTCGCGCGTATTATGGCCAATGATATCGATATCATCAGCATACGCCAGCAGCATAATACTTTTGTAGAATATCGTGCCGCTGCGTCTCAAATCAGCAGCTCGGATGATCTTCTCCATCATCAGGTTGAAAAAGTCGAACGATAAGAAATCACCTTGTCTGAAACCTCGTTTGGTATCGAACGGAGGAGTGAGATCCTTCCTGATCTTAACTGTGCTGCTATTGGGCGGCCTCGGTAGTCGAGTTGGTAGCGTGCTCGACTGCCACCCCAGAGGTCACGGGTTCGATTCCCGGCCAGGCCATGGTCCTTCGCTTTAAAAACCTCTCTAATTTTTCTATCCTCATTTCTAATCAACTGAAATTAAAAATTCATCAATATTTACAACTTGAAGTTGTAGTTGATGGTAGAGAAGTTTGTGGATGAGATTGCCTTATAACTTGAATTGACTGAGGTAAAGGCATAACACTTGCCTCTGATTCAAATTCACATGTTTCTTTGGCTTTCCACCACGCTTAGAACATCCTACACGTGTTTTACTTGATTGCCCTTTCCTTCCCACTAATCTATCATCCCATTTCGAACCAAGGCAGACTTGACTGAACAGGTATTCCACCTGAAATCCTTGGTTCCAAGCTAAAAAAAAAAAAAACAAAAAAAGGGTCTTCTCCAAGATTTGTCGTAGCGTAAATATCTGGTCTATGGTGGATTTACCAGGTCTGAAGCCACACTGATAAGGTCCAATCAGCTGGTTTACGATGGGCTTTAGTCTTTCACATAGTACGCTCGACAGGACCTTATATGCGATATTAAGAAGGCTTATCCCACGGTAGTTGACGCAAATTGTGGGATCGCCTTTGGTGACTCAGCTCAGCCTGCGGCTTTGTTGTTTTTAAGCCGAGCTATAGCTTTCAAGACTTCACTATGGTCGGGTAGCGGAACTTCAACGCTGTCGTCCACAATTGCGGTTTCCGGAATATCATCTCTATTGGCGGGATTGTTGTCCTCGTCACCATTCAGAAGCCTAGAGAAGTGTTCCCTCCACATCATCAGTGTACTCTGGATATCTGTCACTAGATTCCCATTTTCATCCCTGCAGGAAGAGGCCCCGGTCTTGAAACCATCGGCCAGGCGTCTTATTTTTTCGAAAAATTTTCGGACCTCATTCCTGTCACCATGCATCTCAATTTTCTCGCACTCACGCATTTCTTCTTCCCTTTTCTTTCGCCTGAAAATGCGTCTCTCTTCCCTCCTCTTCTCTTTGTATCGCTCTTTAGCAGCACGCGTTACAACCGACTGCAGGGTGGCTTTGTAGGCGGCGTCTTTTTCTGCAGTGGCGTCGCGACACTCTTGGTCGTGCCACTGGTTTCGGCGAGGGCGGTGATAGCCTATCACCTCTTCGGCAGCCGTACGCATAGAGTGGGAAACGTGATTCCACTGCGCGCATATATCGTCGATCGTAGGAGTGCTTTCTTGAAGCAGGAGTGAGAGTCGAGTAGCGAAGTCTTCGGCTGTTTGTTTTGATTGCAGCTTTTCGACGTCTAGTTTTCTCTGTGCTGGATTGCGCGCATTCTTGGTTGCGCACAGGCGTGTACGGATCTTAACTGCGACAAAATAATGATCCGAGTCTATATTGGCACCACGGATCGTGCGTACATCTAAAACACTGGAAGAGTGCCTTCCGTCAATCAAAACGTGATCAATTTGGTTACGCGTCTTTTTATCAGGAGACAGCCAAGTTGCTTTATGAATATCGAGATGCTTGAATCTAGTGCTACTAACGACCATGTTTCGCGCTGCGGCAAAGTCAATCAGCCTCATTCCGTTATCGGAGGTATTGTCGTGGAGGCTGAACTTTCCGACTGTTGGACCAAAGATATTTTCTTTTCCCACCTTGGCGTTGAAGTCACCAATCACGATTTTTATGTCATGGCGGGTCAAGTAATGTCTCTAAAATTGTGAGCGGAAGCAATATTTTCCCTCGATATTACACAGGAAGAGTGGCGTCCGTGGCGCAGTGGGTAGAGTGCGTGACACATACGCCAGGCAACTCTGGTTCAATTCCATCTAACACATAAAGTTTTTTCAATTGCACCTCTCTGCAGACAATGGCAAACCTCAGAAAGTAAATAATGCCATGTAAAGCTTTTTGATAAAATGCACATTAGCCGTTCGGAATCGGCATAAAACTAGTAGGTCCACGCACACCACAATTTGATCATAAGAAGTTCGGTCAAAGTCCTTTCAAGGGCTGAATTTGGCAGTTTATTATTATATTATTACACATAAAGTACATTTGAACGCAAGTGTCGAATTATCTTAAACGAACTTGAAATGCTTGCAATGAAGTTCTACTGAAGCATTTTTACGAGGTTACATCTAGTAAAGGTTTATCTATTTTCTTCTTCGGAAAATAAAGTTTAAAAAAACAAACATAAAAATTCAGATTTCGATAAAATTTTCATTTCGTTATAATGCTTGGACTTTGTCTTTATTCGTGGAATACTATGTCATTAAAATGTCTTCCAAGGGAGTTTTTCCTATATTTTTGAGATAATTTTCAACATTTTGATGCCTTTCGAATAGTGCTTCCTATTTAACTTCTCAAAATACACATTTGTTTCGCCTTTGACTTCATCACTAAAGCAAAACCGTTTTCCCTGTAATTGCTTCAAGTTTGGAAACAGTTAATAGTTCCAGATCTGGAGAGTATGGTGGTTGAGGCTGCAATTCGTTGCCTAATTCACGCAACTTTACCATCGATGCATGGTGGTGCATTATCGTGATGAAAAAGACGTTTTTTCTTCGCTAAATGAGAATGTTTTTTCTTGATTTTATCATTAAAAAATAATCACATTTAAATTCAACAATCCTTCTACAAATGGTTGCTTTCGAAGGTGCAGATTCCTTGTAACACTTTTGTAAGCCATCCTTGGGTTTGGGCGGCATTTTTCCCCATAAAAGAGCAGTGTTTTATGAGCACGCAAAATTCTATTTTTTCCATTTTTTGTCACAAGGCAAAAGTCTGGGCAATCAATCAGCTGTAATTTGCCAACTTAAATTCAAAGTTGAACTCATTTATATTCAAAAACGGATGTGATAGGATTTTGGGCCGTTCTTGAACCTGCGTTGTTCAATCGGCGTTGGGCAATACGTTACGTTCTTGAATCGGGTAATAAACAAAGAAGATACAATTCCTTGCATATTCTCCCATTTTTGGCCAAAGTTGGCAACTCTATAACTTTGCAACAAATTGCTTCAAAAAACAACTAAGCAACTTGTGTTCTTTTTATTTGAAAACGAACCTAAAGACAAATTTGCAGGAAAATCAAAAGCCATGATATCAACTTTCCTTGCATTAGGCTTGGAACGGCAGAATACGAGTTTTGCTCTCTTTGAGTGGATCATAGAAAAATCATCATGTTATCAAAATCAACTTCATAGCTGGGCCCTATTTATCCTCCAAAAGGCTCTGTTTAATCTTCATTGTATTTTATTTCAATATTTATTGGTAGGTGGTCAGTTTTACACTCAGCTGAAGTTAGTGGAAAGCTATTAAAAATATTAAAATTTCTTAACAAAATTAACATTTATGAAACTAAAATATAGTGTTACACTTTCAACAAATTTATAACTCTCTTAATGTTTGTATAATAATATGTTATTAAAAATTTTTAAATATTTGACTATTGTATTAATCTCTATGAAGAGTTGTTGTCTTAACCAATGTCGAATTGTGGTTTATTTAAATTAATTTGAAAAAAAATCAACATTTCAAAAAGGCTGAATCAAAATTTTGCCGGAAACTGTCCTTCAGTCTGAATGAAAATGTTAATGAATAAGCTATAAATTAATACACTTCTTTGTTTCCTTTCAATTTTGTACGATGACTTTGTTTAAAGTTATGCATTATTTGAAAGGTATTTTTGTGTCAAGTGAGTTTCAAATTTTTTGTGTCATGTTTTATTTTATATTCAATGAAGTTGTATGTTTTGAATATTTGCTATACAAATATTTTTGTTTCCTTTAAGTTTTGAATGATTTATTTGCTCAATAGAGCTGAGTTGTCCATTTATTAGCTTTATAGAGAGGATCATCAAAACATTTTCTAAGCAACTGTAATAATGAGAAATTATCTCTTAACAATTATTGCATTGTTAAGAGCATACGTTTTAGGTATAAGCACATTAGTTGTAAGGTAACATATGCACACGTACATAGGTTGGTTGCAGAAAACAATAAAAATTTTTCCAATAGGTTGGTAATAAAATTTTTCCAAGAATTGCTTTTTTGCAATAAATTGCTTAAGTATTGACATGCACTGTTATTGCTAATTTATTGGCAACCATTGAAAATTGCTCAAATATTGACATGCATCACATTTTCACTAAATTTACAAACAGAGTTTTGAAACACCAACATACACACACACACATACCAACACACATACTAACGCTCGCATAACTTAGAATGTATTATAATGACTTAATTGAGTTATTTAATCGCCGAGCATGCCACATATGAAAGTGGCTTTCAAACGGGTTGCATACAATAATAAAAAAACAATATTTATCGCACCTTTAGACAATGGCGAATGCAAAGTGTTTCCAGCCACACATTGTTGTAGGCACACTTAGTAGCGCCTTAATGATTAGTTAATAATTTCAACACATTAAGCTAATTCGTTAACAACAGCAAAAACCATTCGTGGCCTGGCTTTCACCATGCAAACAGCAAAGAATTAATTCAATAACTAATTAAAATAAAACTAATAGCAACAACATTATTAATATTAAAAATTTTGCTCAATTTGCTGCGAACACTTCGAGCAAACTCAATCGAGCGAAACTTACCAAATGTCTGCCGATGCCTCCACCAAAAGTTGTACGCAGTCCAAACAGCCTCTAGCTGCAGCATAGTGTAGCGCTAATGCGCCTCCGTTGGGCCTTTCGATGGACGAAATGCTCCCCGAGTGCATTGTGTCGTAACGGTCCATTTGATGCGAATGCATTTTATTGGCAACATTTAAGCTTGGCGGGTATTCCGTGGTAGTTCTGTGAGAAAATGGGTTGTGTTTAATAAAATATGTAAAGTACGACGAGCATTAAAAATTTCACCTAAGAGTATGCAATGGTTTTTTTCAACTGTAACCACTCAGTTGTATAACTTATTCAATATTTTGTTGCCTAGCCTACAGCGTTATAGTCAACTCATTAGCTGCTAAGTATGAAAGAAAATTTCATAGCAGCCTTTTAGGCTACTTTTAGAAACTCACACAAAAGACTTAAGCAACAAACCTGTGCGCGCATAAAACAACAGATTTGCGTAGCATTGAAAACAAAAGACTTAAGCAACGAACGCGCTGCTCTTGCGCTAATTTATTTATTTTGGCCAATTTTTTGTTAATTCCTCTTCAAATCAGCTTCCGCTGCTGTGCGCTCTTCAAATTTTAAACTAAAGAACTAAGACATAATGCAGCTTTGATGAATGACGAGTTCAAATAAATAGTTTTCCCCGTTTTTTTTTTGTTTACTTCTCAACAGTTGTTTATGTACAAATATTTAAGTGTTTTTTTTTTTTTTTTGTTGTCATTGTTGCTGAAAGAAAGTTTTATTTGTAGTTTAAAGAAGTAGTATTTTTGAAGCCAGTTAAAAAAGAAGAGAAATAATTCAACGAACTATTAACTTTTATTTTTGTGAGTTTTCTGCAACTTTCGCGCGCCCAACACTTGTAATTTGCATACACAATCACACAACTAAAGCTATACAACTAAATATGCCGAAAATTTATGTATTAACGAAAAAACAGGTGCACATGTTGTAAGACTCTGGGTGGTAGTAAAAAAAAGTAGAATTACTTTAATTTAGTTTATTTTGCGCTCTACTAACAGCGCATCTACAATAGTAACACTTTTAAAGTAATAAAACAACAACTACGAACGCTTGACATGTTAAGCAACAGTAAAGAATAAGTTTAACAAATTTAAAAAGACAGACAATTCGCTGTGAACAACGCATGCGCACATTTAATATAGATGTTTGCATTGTAGTCGCTGTGCTACGAGCTAGTTTTATATTTTCAGATTTGTTTAAATGCAGAAATTCCAACGCTTTAATGAAAGGAAAAGTACGTGATTCTGGTGAAGTTAATTCAGTTTGAAAACTATTCAGAGAATATCGGTTAAGTGTTGACATGGTTATAAAGTGTATCAATTTGTTTTTACAATTTTGGCATTTTTGCAAAAGTTGGTCAGAGTTGTATTAAAATTTCTTACGAAAACATGTTGAAATGCGAGGAGAAAATAGTTTTTTTAGATTACGTGTTGATTTTTAAAAATATTGATATAATTTTTTTTTTGAATTAATAACTTCTTATACGAGGGCAGGTTGAAAAGTTTCCGGTCTGACCCAGATATGGTACAGTAGTTATAATTTTGAACTCATATTCTTTTTTAGCATTCCATTGAAGAATAGGCTCAATAACTTGTATAAAAATGGAAAAAATTCTAGAAGAGTACGATCATAAAATACTTATGTACATATGAGAGGCTTGGGTAATGGAGATATCTAGGTAATTCAGAAGAAAGAATTTATACAAAACTGCGATGGAAAGAAGCCACCACATGAACTTAATAATTTTGAAATATCTTCAATCCATATAAATAATGTCGTTGGTAGAGATTAAACCTGACCTTATTGTAAAAAATGTATCCCTTATTGGGAAGAATTTCAAGCAATTTTAAAAATATTGTGGACATTTCCAATAGCAAATGTCTTAGATTGCTTTATGTTGTCAATTAAACATTTTCAAACCCAGTCTAGACAGCCCCAAAACAGCAAGTATTAAACAAATTAAAAGGGGTCTTGCCAATAAAAACTACTTTTCTAGCTTAATGAAAATAAATTTTTAATTTTTGCACATACAGTCCACGACAAAAAGTAGTCTACTATAAATTTAGTCAAAATATAATTTCCAATAACTACATATTGGACAAACATTCTGAGAAAAATTTCGTTATTTTAAAAAACTTGCAAAAAATATTTACAGCAAAATGTAGCACATTTGTATGGGTTTAGTGACAGATTGTAAGACACAAAAAAAAAACACTAGTTTTTAAGAATCCATCAACCTCGTTATAAATCTTATATATATTGTAAAAATCTTGGATGTTGTACACTATTTAATATTTATAATAAAAAAAAGGGAATGCAACTTATATCAGTCAAAAGGTATTGTGCCCCAGATGTACCGAAAAATAAAATAAAAATAAAAACTTGCATATATTTAATGATAATTGCATTTCAAAATAAATGTATGCATTCTTATGCCCATTGCTGTAGTTTGCATCTCTCTCCCTTTCAAGATTTGCAAGCAACTGTTGCTGCGCTCTCTGTCTCTCTATTTCTCTTTGCTTATGGCATTCTACATTATTTTGGCAAACAAAAGTTGGAGCTAAGTGGCATTGTTGTTGTAGTTGATTTTTCTTAATTTTTCTCTCTTCGATAGCCTTTTGACAAAAATAGACAAAATATTCATGCAGTCCATCCAAAATGGATCAATCACGCAATGGAGTTGCATAGAATTATTACTTGGAGTGTATATGCAGCACGATAAATATGATTACAAAAAGGAAGAATTTTTACTTGGTCTGACGACAACAAAACAAAATAATTTTACGTCGTCAGGTAGCGTAAAATAGGAATTTTGTTTCATGGAGTTTTTACGCGCTGAGTAGGCTACGAAAAATTTAATTTTCCAACAATAAAAAATGGTTCTATGACCTCATTACGAACAAAAAAAAATATAAATTATTTTTCGAGCCACGACATCACAAAGACAGCCCGCTTTAATGCAGTAAAAATGCAACAACAATAAAAAACGTTGCATGGAATTATAACTCCATGACTATTGATAACGAGTATGCACTACGGTAAATTTGATATAACCACAGTAAAGCTGAGGTTTTCCGTCACAATATACAAAAAAAAAACGGATTTTCAATTTAATACTAGTCTCGCTTAAGGTATATCTGGCCAAAAATACCATATTCTTCAACTATCTTTTTTTTCAGATGACTTAATTATATGAGCACAACACTTTGGACGAATCAAGCGAATGAACGCAATATTTTTGTTATAATATAATTTAGATATAAAATAAGTTTTCTGTTTGAAACTGCATTTAAATTACTTTAATTTTTTGTAAAACAAAATTTTCTTTCTCTAATAAACAAGTCGTTTAAAATAAATTTTCGTTCTATCACTAACGTAACTTAATTATAATAGCAGAAGTGTACAAAATGAGATATGTGAGCCGGTGTGTTGTCGTGGTGAAGAAACCACGTGTTGATTCCCCACAACTATGGTCTCTTTCAACGCTTCGGCACATGATATTTTGTTGGAAACACAAAATTTCCGATAAACTCTTTGTTCAATTAAATTCGACATTGCGAAATCCACAGAACACAACAAACACCAAATTGTTGACAAAGTTATCACGCTCAAAATGCCGACAAATAGAAATCGAAGAAATGCACCAACCCACAAAAAAAAAAAATGTTTGACAACATCTCAAGTGCGGTTTGTTTGAATGAGAAATTTCTGGTCATTATTGATCAGAGGTATTTTAGCTTCAGCCAAGCCGAAGATAATAAATTACTTTCTAGTTTTATTTTACTTATCTTATAATATATTTTCATAGGTGTTTTAAATTCTATTACTATTGCATTAGTATTATACCGCGACTAATGCAATAGAAAGCCTTGGTTTGTAGAGCGAGGCTTTTAAACTCGGCAGACGAGCAATTAATGCCCTTTTTGAGTTCAGTAAAATGACAAGACAGGAAAGTTCTAGTATCAAACTGAGACTGATCTTTTATTTCAAATTTTCCAACTTATATACTAATTTACAAATTATCTGACACATCTTGCATTTCATTCGTATATCCAAAATGCCCAATGTAACATGGTGTTCAACCTTTTGTTCATGTTACAAATGCATTTAGTCATCAATTTTAAACAAATTGCATTTCCCCATTTATGATATTTGACATATCAAAAATAGAAAGAAATAAAAGAAATTTGATTTGCCATTGTCACCAATAAGTACGGTCAAGCACCTGAGCAATGAACTGCATGTGCAGCAAGTGAAATACTCATGTTTCACTTCGCTGTAGGTATTTGGGTATACGTATGAAATGTTAGCATTTCTTTACCATACGTGTGTGTCATAATGTTCATGTGTGTCATTGACATGAAAAACAATATTGGAAGAATTTCTTTTCTTGGTCATACATATTTTCGGTTATTTTTCTTACAAAAGTATTGTGTGATGTTTTTGTGGAAAAGTAAAATGATTGTACAATGAGTGTACACCACACCCTTACCCTTAAGATAAAATTTATGAGATTTTGAATAAATTTAAATCTGAATACAAATTAAGAGTATTGAATTTTTTTTTTTTTTTTTTTTTTTTTTTTTTTTTTTTTTTTTTTTTTTTTTTTTTATGTATATAGTTAATGCATATAATATGTATTGTAAATGAGAATGTGTCTGATACGTTCTTATTTTATTTATATTAAGAATATATATATCTATTTTATTTTACAATTTTTTTTTTTTTTTTTATACAATTTTAATGAGTTATTATGGAATACTCTTTCTTTATTATTTATTTCTAATATTGAATTACAATTTTGTCTTTCCAGTATTCTATATGGACCAATGTAGGGACTCTGATTTTTCTTTCTACTTTCTAGTTTTACTAGTACTAAGTCTCCTATATCAAAAGAACTTTTTATAATATTTTTATCATATTCTAATTTCGATTTTTCTTTTGCTATATTTATTAAATTTTTAGCGTTATCTAATGCTCTCTTAATCCTAGTCCTAAGTTCGTTAGCATAATTTTCTAAATTATAAACTTTAGTATTAGTGCAAAGTGCGTCCGATGGCAGAGTTGGTAATTTGCCAAAAATCAACTGGTATGGAGAATAATTGTTGTTAACATGAGGTGTGGTATTATACGCAAATGTATAATAAGGTATCCACTTGTCCCATTCTAAATCTTCTGCAAAATTTAACATGTATTCATTTAGTACCCTGTGATTTCTTTCTAGCGTTCCTATAGATTGATGGTGATATGGTGCTGAGAATTTTTGATCTATATTTAATAATTTGCATACTTCATTCATTAAATCGTTTTTGAATTCAGTGCCTCTATCTGATTTTAATACTTTAAAACAACCATATTTCAAAATAAACTGTTCTACTAGAGTTTTAGCTATATTCTTTGCTTCCTTTGTTTCTATAGGGTATGCTACAACATATTTTGTTAGTTCGCACTGCATTGTTAATATATACCTATAATTGTTTGAAATTCTTAATGGTCCTACTGTATCTATTTCTATTATTTCAAAACTAGTACTTGGGGTTTCAGTGATATTCATTTCTTCCTTAATATGTTTCGTTTGCTTATTTCTTAAGCATTTATCGCAATTCACAACGTAATCTCTAACCATTTTTCTCATATTTTTCCAAACATATCTTTGTTTGAGTCTTAGTACAGTTTTTCGAATGCCTAAGTGTCCTGACAATGGTGAGCTATGGAATTCTTCGATCAATTTATTTTGTAATTTCTTACTTTTAATGTACTGCAAAGGTTTATACAAGATGATATTCAAGTTAAGGTTCTTATATTTTTTAGATTTTATCAATCTTTGGTATACCTCATCATAAATTCTTTTCATATATTCTATTGATATCAGTTTGAAAATTTCATCGTCGCTAGCTAATGCGAGATCTTTAATATTCTGCTTATGCATATAGATTATCAGCTTCTCTAGAAACAAAACGTATTTTGCAAGATCATCACTAATATTCATATGATAGCTATTATTTATACATTCAATGGTACCATTGCTTTTCTTATTTATACTGGTATTAATTATAAATTTCAATTTGTGCACATTTTTAATATCTTGTAATGAAGTACATTCCCATATATTCGTATATTTTTCGTTTTGAGATATGTCTTTCTTATCTGAGTTGTTTTCAGTTGTTTTACCCTTTGCATTCATTCCACGTGTAATTGCTAAGATTTTTGTTGGTTTGGTATAATAGTCTTCTATTGGAATCATGTTTTTCAGCATATCGGAATCTATCTTAATTCTAGACAATGCATCAGCATTTGTATTAATTTTTCCTTTTTTATATACAATTTCAAAGTCGTAGTCTGATAAATCAATCCGTACTCTAGTTAGTTTGGAAGAGGGGTTTTTATGTGTGAAGAGTGAAACGAGAGGTCTGTGGTCAGTTACTACTATAAATCTTCTACCATATAAATATGGTCTAAAGAATTCAATGCCCCAATGTATAGCAAGTAATTCTTTTTCTATTACGGGTTTATTAATTTCGTGTTTATTCAAAGTTCTGCTTGCATAGGTTATTGGCAAATCTGTTCCCATTTCCCCCTGTGATAAGATTGCACCTAAAGCATAATTTGAAGCATCTGTCGTTAAAATGAATGGTTTTTGAAAATCTGGATATTGCAATATTGGAGAACTAATTAATTTTTGTCTTAATATGTCAAAAGTTTGCTGACATTCGTCTGTCCATTCAAATATTTTCCCTTTTTTTGTTTGATCATTAAGACATTTTGTAATTTTAGCGAAATCTTTTATGAAACGTCTATAGTAATTACAGAAAGCTACAAATCGTTTTACTTCGTCCGAATCTTTAGGTATCGGATAATTTTGAATTGCTTTGTGTTTTGCTGGGTCCGTTTTAATACCCTCTTTTGTTATTAGATGACCTAAATAAACAACTTCTGACCTTAGAAATACACATTTTTTTTGCGTTTAATTTTAAATTGAATTTTGATAAACGTTCAAAGACTTGTCTCAGATTGTCATTGTGATGTTTCAAACTACATCCAAAAATTATGATGTCATCTACATATAAAAATGCTTTACTATCGAGATCTGAAAGTGCTATTGTTAGCATACGTTGGAAACTATTTGATGAAATTTTTAGACCAAAAGGTAGTCGTTTAAACTGATAGTGACCGTTAGATGTAGAAAATGCTGTTGGTTTTCTTGATTCTTTATCTAAGTTAATTTGATGAAATGAGCTTGTCATGTCTAGAGTTGAAAAATATTTTGCTCTTCCTAATTTATCTAATACATCTTCAATTCTCGTTAGAGGAAATTTGTCATTGACTATTTTCTTATTTAATTGTCTAAAATCTACTACAAGTCGCCATTTATCTTTGTCTCCATCGTTTTTCTTAGGTACAACAAGTAATGGTGAGTTGTATGGACTGGTTGAATGTTCAATTATATCGTCATCAAGAAGTTTTTGAACTTGTTGATTGATTTCCTCTATTTGAGTTTGAGGAAGTCTATAGTTTTTAATGTAAACTGGTGTTTTATCGGTTAAATTAAGATGTTGTGTATAAAAGTTGTTTGCTGTTAAAACTTCGTCTTCTAGGTGAAATATGTCTTGATAGTCTTTAAAAATTTTTATCAACTCATCTGTTGCTCTAGTGTCATTATTGTCAATTTTGAACAATTGTAATAGTTTGCTAAATCGGTCTTTATTGTTTTGTTTATTGTGATTTTCCGATTTAGTGAGAAAAACGTAGTTCCTTAATGGTTCTATTTCAAAATTAATATTTTTTAATATTACATCTTTATCTGTTGTGTTTAGAAATTTAACATGACTAATGCCTTTTCCTGGAACTATTGTATTTCCTACAAAAATTCCTGGCTCCAATTCTTTACTTAGAATAATGCTATCTTCTGTTATATTTAATTGTATCGGATATATTAGCTCGGATCGTTTTTCTATTTTAATGTAGTAGTCTCTATGTATTTTAGATTTCATGGGAATTGTAATCTCTGTTTCTTGTAAAGTTAATGAGATCGTGAATGTTTCGTAATCAATTTTGCATAAAAATCTTGTGAAAAAATCTCTCCCTAAGATTCCGTCCGTTGGTATTGGAAAATTATCATTGACTATGTGAAAATTGTGTTTTGATTCGAATTCATATAAATTAAAATTTAATTCTGCGATTCCAATAGATTTTACACTTTCATTTGTTATACCAGAAAATGAACACGATTGTTCTTTTTCAATAAAAAGGTCTTCATTTAATTCACCTAATTTACATAATGAAATATCAGCCCCTGTATCTATTAAAAATGTTAAGCTAGTTTTTGTGCCTATGTCTAATTGTATATAATTAGTAGTGTTTTTAGAAATAGAAAAAATTTTACTCAATTCTGCTCCGGAGGATGAAAGTTTTAAATTTGATTTTTCATCTCCGGGCCTTCGGAGTTTTCCTGAACTATATGTACGCTATTTCTATTATAATTATTATTGTTGTTATTACCATTATTATTTCGGTTTCGTCTACCATTATTATTGTTGTTTTGTCCATTGTTGTAACGGTTATTATTCTGGTAATTATCATTCCAGTTATTATTATTTCTATTATTATTATTTCTATGATTATTTCTGTTATTGTTATTGATATAATTCGAATTTCTATTATTGCGATTCGAAATGCTGTTTCTGTTATAATTATTATTTCTATAGTTATTGTTTTTATTATTGTTATTATTATTCCGCTTATTTGAATTGTTTCCATTACGAAAATATAATACTTGATTTTCATTACTAGCAAAGTCTTTTTCTAGTTCTATTGCAAGTTGTACGGCTTCATTCAAATCTTTAGGCTTAGACGCAAATATTGTGGGTTTAATGTCTGCATTAAGACCATTTTTAAATATGTTTAATGCATAGGTGTTATTGAGCGAAATTATGGTGTTTTTCTGTATCGCGTTGCATTGAGGAATTTCATTTATTTGCAACTCATTTAGTTCCGTGATTAATTCTAAGAGTTTTTCATTGTACGTTTGTACCTTCATATTCTTTTGTATGAATTTGCTCAATGTTAGCTGTACTTGAGCTATTGTTTTTGTGGGCTTGTATCTTGACTGTAGGGAATTTTTAAGGGCGTTGAAATCATTTGTTTCACTAGCACTTATTGCTGTTCTTACACTTGGTGATAATTTTACGTGAACAACAAAATCTATTAGCTGAGTTTTTGCATCAGATGTTAATGAGTTATATACTATTTCGACTATCTTTAAAAATGAAGTGAGATCTTTGAAATTTCCAGAAAATTCTGGTATACTTTTTAACGATAGCTCTAAGTTAAATGATGCCATTGTGACAGAATTAGGAGTTGATCTTGAAACTTAGGGTGTTGGGTTTGCGTTAGAATTTTCCGTCTCTGACATGCTGTGAGTTGGGATCGTTTCTAATGTGTCTAGTTTTTGCTGTAATAGTGTTTTCGCTTTTTCAAAATACTTATAAAATGTTTTTGTATGTCCTTCTTTTATTTCCCTGGTTATGCTAAATTCTATGAATTGTTTGTTGATGAGTTCTACTTCTTCTAATTTTAAAATTAGTGTTCTGCTAGTGTATCCTTTACTACCCGATTTTCTAAGATTCGTTATAATTTTGGCTAAACTATCTATTAGTTGGTCCATTTACAATTCATATTGATTTTTTTTTTTTCATTATTCAAGCAATAGTGTTATTCACTTTTTTATTGACATAATTTTTGTAATATGCGTTTAATTTTTTAATACCTATAATTAGGATTAGTAGGAAGATGATTATTATTAGTGTAGTCCAATATTCTCCTCTAATTTCTTTTGGTTTATTGGTGTTGGCGCCCACTTCGTATCCTGCAATCGCTATCAGAATTGCATTGCTGACTTTGCTCCACCATCCCATTATAATATTATTTTTGTGTAGGTTTTTCTAATTCTTTTAGTTTTTCGAAAAATAGCTTCTTTTGCGGTCCGCTGCTGAGTCCTATTAGTCGTCTTAATTCGGCCTTTTCTCTGTTCAGGCGTTTCTTTTTTCCGCCTTTTGATTTCTTCTTGATGATTGCCGGTTTTGGTTCCACAGGACGTTGTAGTTTTCTTTTATTCCTCTCCAAGTATTGCTCTATTGTTATCGGCTTGGGTACGCAATGGTTTGGTGTAGGAACGTACGGTGGTGCTTGAATTTCTATACCTTCAGCGGGGTTATATTCCTCTTCTGCTATCTTGTCTACCAAGCTGTTAAAAATCTTGTGGAATTCCTTGTCCATTAAAAAGGTTTGTTAAAAATAAAAATTTTATTTTTCTTTAAAAACAGGAAGATTTCAGTTAAGTTATGGGGCAGGATCGCCATATAATATATTTTCATAGGTGTTTTAAATTCTATTACTATTGCATTAGTATTATACCGCGACTAATGCAATAGAAAGCCTTGGTTTGTAGAGCGAGGCTTTAAAACTCGGCAGACGAGCAATTAATGCCCTTTTTGAGTTCAGTAAAATGACAAGACAGGAAAGTTCTAGTATCAAACTGAGACTGATCTTTTATTTCAAATTTTCCAACTTATATACTAATTTACAAATTATCTGACACATCTTGCATTTCATTCGTATATCCAAAATGCCCAATGTAACATGGTGTTCAACCTTTTGTTCATGTTACAAATGCATTTAGTCATCAATTTTAAACAAATTGCATTTCCCCATTTATGATATTTGACATATCAAAAATAGAAAGAAATAAAAGAAATTTGATTTGCCATTGTCACCAATAAGTACGGTCAAGCACCTGAGCAATGAACTGCATGTGCAGCAAGTGAAATACTCATGTTTCACTTCGCTGTAGGTATTTGGGTATACGTATGAAATGTTAGCATTTCTTTACCATACGTGTGTGTCATAATGTTCATGTGTGTCATTGACATGAAAAACAATATTGGAAGAATTTCTTTTCTTGGTCATACATATTTTCGGTTATTTTTCTTACAAAAGTATTGTGTGATGTTTTTGTGGAAAAGTAAAATGATTGTACAATGAGTGTACACCACAATCTCCTTAAGAAACCCTTTAGAAAACCCTTTAGTAAACACGAAGTTCTTATTTGTAGCCTATTTTGGTTGGACCCTGCATGTGAACAGGGTCTATTTTTTTGCATTTTTTTTAAGGTTTTGTCATCATAAAAGGTTGTGTTATATTCTTCATTTTATATTCTTCTTATACAAAATTGTATAAGGTAGGCGGATAATTATAATCTCTGCTCGTTTTGCTTTATCATTTAAATTGCGTGCATTAGTTATTACGGTTACAAAACATTTCAGTAATGTTCTGTATGTATGTATGTCAAACTCAGCCCTGTAATTAATTTTGCCAGCCTGTCCAAAGCCAGGAAAAGAGAGGATGGTTACATAGCATAGGATAAGTCCCAACTGCCTATAACTGTGTTAAAAAGAAAAAAAAAGCCCATCTTCAGCATTAAGTGTAGCGCTAAATTTTGGAAGTAGGTGGGACCGTTGATATACAACGAAAGCCTACAAAGAAGTTGCAACTATCTATATATATAAAAATAAATTGCATTGTGTATGAAATTGATGCTCTCTGTAATGCGTGAACCGATTTTGTTTCTGGAAATTTCCCATGAAAGGTGACGTCAATACAAAGGTTTTTATGTATAATATTGGTTAATGAATTATAGGCATTATAGTGAACTTATACAACAATACAGGTGGAAATTGGAAATAAATGGAATATTGGAATAATTTGGCAAGTCTCACTTTAGTTTGCACTTGCGCGAAAAATATAGGCATAGTAAATTTTTCCATACCCCTTTTTACCGCCCACAAATCAATAAAAATATTATATTTAAGACGGTTTCGGTCTTATTAGACTAAAATTTGGTTATACTAAAATTGGGCGTGGTCTAACTATATATATACGCCCACTTTTTAGAAATCATTATTATTCCTGAGTTGTACAATGTACATGTTTTGATAGTGAAAATTGATAAGTAGATGCTATGGGCCCAAGAGGCATTAGACAAGGGGGAATTTGGCCACACAGGCCAAATTTATGATATCGAATTGCTTTGGAACTAAATGTCGTATAACAATGAAGGTCTTTCTACTGAAAAACTGGCACGAGCATTCGAAAACGGGGCGTGGCTTCACCCATATAAGCCAAATTTACGATACAGAACATCTATAGAAGTAAAAGTCACAGAACATTGAAACTCAGAATGTAGATACCATTTGGTGATGTCCTTCTACTAGAAAAGGTAACATGCATTGGACAAGGGGGTGTGTCTCAACCCATACAAGCCAAATTTATGACACAGAAAAGCCATGGAAGTAAAAGACAAAGAACATAGAAGTAAGAATGAAGTTACTACTTGGTAATATCCTGCTACTGGGAAATGAAAAATGCAAAAAATTTACAATAGAGAACGCTGCTATAGAATCCAAAACTACTGAGCCGATTGAGCTCAAATTTGCGCAGGTTTTAAAATGTACTACGATAAATAACGAAGGGGGGGGAGGGGGTCTCAGATATAGTAATATGACCAAAAAGAAAAAAAAACTCGAAAAACTTTAAATTAATACAACCCAACATTTCAAACCATTTTCATCCTTACATCTTCATGTTTGACCATCTAAATTGACTGTTAACTATTGGCAAGTGTAGTAAGGGCATAATTTTTCTTTGCTTGCTTTTCGACAGCTATTTTTTCTATTTTCGAATAGTTTGTAATCAATTAATTTTTTTATTTCATATGCTACGTTACTTTATGGGGGTGGAGGGGAGTGTTTTTGAAATGCACTACGAAGAGTACCGGAGGGGGGTTAAAAAAAAATTTAAAATCGGTCACGTAATTTATGAACAACCCGTATGTTTCTATGGTTTAGAAATAATAACGCTGAAGGCATTGCAACATTTTCCGGTACTTATCTGGATAAGGTGCAGCAAAGCGCGCCGGGAAAAAGCTGGTAAAAAGCTGATTATTTGACCAACAACAATGTCAATATTGTTCAACAAGCACCATATTCGCCAGATATTCCCTAAACTTAAAGTGTCGATTCGTGGAAAACATTTTGAGACTGTTGAAGTCATCAAAAAGAATTCGGAAAGGTCATTCCGAAATCGACCTTTTGGTATGTCTTTCAATAATGGAAAAAAGTTGACATATGTGCATCGCCTACGATTGTGATTAGTTTGAAGGCGATAAAAAAATACTGAAGAATAACACTGCGCAACAATTTAAGGGTCAATTGGAATAACCTCAAATATCTAAATGGTTTCTGATAGTGGATGGTCTATACATTATGCCCTCATACTCAGTTTTATCGGATTAGGTCAAATAAGAGAGAAATTCAAGGTCAAACTTCACCTTTAAGTCACAAATTTTTTCTTATAACTCTTAAACTAAATTCAAATTCCCTGTAGTAACTGCATTTAAATATTTGCAATGGATGATTCTTTACATTTTGAGACCATTTTTTGCTCAAAAAGTTACGTAAGGGGTTTAATATTTTCTTCGAAAACAGGGCTTTTTAAAAAAAAAATAAAATTTTCAATAGTTCAGTTACTACACTGAAAAAAAAATGTTTTAAAATTGACGACAATTGTTATTACTTTGACGATATTTGTGTTTAAAAAATAGCTTGCAACAAATATCGTCAAAGTAAGAGCAAATGTATTTAAAAATTTTGAAAAACATATGAAAAAAAAGTCAAATTAACAACACATTTTGTGAACACATTGTGTTTAATTTTAAGCTAACTTTTTTTTTCAGTGTATGTATTTGTCTTCATTTACGCGCATATCTTTAGAACGGTAACTCTTTCGGTTAAAATGTTAAGGACAGTTTTGAAGAAAATTGTTGGGTCTATAAGTTTCATTTTAATGATTTTACGCTAGGGCTTACATTAACGAAGTTACCACCGTTGGTAATCTTTGAATCCTAATATCTTTGGATGCACACATGTAATTGTTGTGATCTTTTCACAGGTGGGTTATTTTATTTTACTTATGGTGTATGCAAAAGTTCAGCAAAATCTGATTGTTTTTAAAGACAAATACATAGTAACTGAACTATTGAAAATTTTATTTTTTTTTAAAAAAGCCCTGTTTTCGAAGAAAATATTAAACCCCTTACGTAACTTTTTGAGCAAAAAATGGTCTCAAAATGTATAGAATCATCCATTACAAACATTTAGATGCAGTTACTACATAGAATTTGAATTTAGTTTAAGAGTTATAAGAAAAAATTAGTGACTTAAAGGTGAAGTTTGACCTTGAATTTCTCTCTTGTTTGACCTAATCCGATAAAACTGAGTATGAGGGCATAATATATAGACCATCCACTATTATAAACCATTGAGATATTTGAAGTTATTTTTTCGTGTCGCACTGTGTAATTAACCGTTGTTTATTTATTTGAACATTCCGGTTAAAATTTTGAATAAAAGGAATGTTTGTCGAACGGTACAGAATGATAATGTTTGTGTTCGTCTTTATCCTCTCGTAGTGTAGTGCATAAGTTTGCTCTACTTTACAGTAAGATGACATCTTTAATACGATATTATAGCATATAAATATTTTCGTTCACAGGTTTCGATAAATTTGTTTTTCTCCTCCTACTGTAAACTTTTATTGCAACAAAGCCCTAATTGGTGCTGTCGTCCCATATCGCTCAGAATTGATTGTAACGGTTGCTCTTTGATCGTTTTCAGAAAAATACGAACCACCAGACCATAATACACACTAGACAGTCACTTTTTGCGGTTGCAATGGCTTCTAATCAATCGCGTGAGGATTTTCAGAGACCCATATACGGCAATTTTGCTTTTTCACGCATCCACCAAGTGCGAAATGGACCTCACCGCTGAAGAAAACTTGCTTGGAAAAATCAACATTATCTGATCATTTTAGTACCATTTTAGTAAAATGGCATATCCATTTTTTTCCATATTGTAAAATGGTAAATCTTTAACTATTACATTAAAACCAGTTTGGATGTCACAAATATTTGGCAGCTGCTAAATGCCAGATCTGTACTTTCTTAAACCTAAAATGGATAACCCATTATTTGCAGTCGATGTTTGCTTTATTTGCAATGCTCGCAATTAGTTAAGGTTGCGGATGATTATATTTGATTTAAGACCCCAGAGCAGTAAATGTTGAATAAATTAAGCAAAATATTTTCTATTGACTAAGTAATGTTGACTTTTATATCTTCAAAGTTATGAAATTGATTTGGCTCAATTAATGACTTTTTCGAGTGTCAATGACTTGAGCAAAAGGTGTGACCAAAATAGTAAACGAGCAAAATATTCACTCTACTAAAAGAATTGGTTGAATACCAATAAAATTATGCATGTGTTATGCAAATGAGTTAAAATTTGTTTGTTATTTAAAATTTCATGAAATTCAATGTTATTTCAGCTTGAATCTCGTTCACACAAATTAAATTAAATAAGAGCATAAAAAGCTTTAATTTTTCTAAAGTACTTTTTGGAAATTTCTAAGAAATACACCCTTTATTCTGTAAATCTCAGCGGGGTTGCTTTGCCTTACTTGAGAAATTTTTAACCTTAATTTAGTTTTTGGGTTTTATATTTATTTTAATTTTTTGTTTTGGTTTTTTACTTGAAGTTCATAACATAAAAAAAAAAAAAAAAATAACAAAAGCCAAGTTCATATAGTTTTTATTTGAGCGCTTTTTGCAACTTTAAAATTTACATATGCAACATTCCAAGTTACTGGCTATTGTGTACTGGAGCGCATCAACAACATTAAGCGTCGGAGGTCAGTTGAAATAATATAATTTTTTAATTTGACCCAAATAATTTAGATATCATAAATTATTTTATTATATTGAAACTTGAAAATTTTTCATTTTATCTTTATAATCGTCAGCTAAAGGCACTAAATAGATGCGTCAGTTCATTATTTGCTCGTTACTCGAACAACTCTCGACGAATTGATAAAAAGCTCTCTTTTGAAAATTACTGTTTTAAGTGTACATCTTCAATAATCAATGGTCACAAAAGGGACCTCATATGGTAGCTTTTGCCGTTTCGAGTGAGTTTTTGGAAGACATAGTTTAGAAGATACTAATGCCCGACAGATTTTTTTTTTTTAATTTCACAGTTTCAAACAGTTTCAAATTTCAAACAGTTTTTTTTTCTTGCAATTTAAGCCCTGAACTCAATTAAAAAAATGTAAATCCTGTATTCATGTCAGACCCGTAGCTAAGAGGGGTTTTGGTGTTAAAACACCCCCTCCCCCATAGGGTCGAAAAAGAAACAAATCCATACAAATCAGGCAATTAATCGAATAAGTAAATTTCCCATAATTTTTTCAGGTGGCAACATACAACTATCATTCGATGAAGTTTGACAAAGAAAAACTGGGAGATGTTCAGATTTTTAGAATTCGCTACAAAAACAGTGATAATATCAGGAACACGATTCGTAAAGTTCGTAAAGGCATCATCAAGCGCCTTCACGCACATCTAAAGTGAAAATAATCGATAAATTCGAATGTTTTGGACAAGCAAGTGATGTATAGACCCCCAACTCGTGCCCGTTCACAGGAGGTGTAGCAATTCGCAGGAATTGGGCCTATACACCGCCACTTTGCACCGTATTTTTCAAAAAGATATTGGCCTTCATACTTATAAGGTGCAGTTGACACAAGAATTGACACCTTAGACCATAGGAAAACGCCGTACATTCGCTGATAGGATGCTGGAAAGGAATGAATACGATCATGATTTCTCAAACAAAGTTATTCTGACAAGGAAAGGTCCAAAGAAAGGACACTTAGTGTCAGACGCCGATTTGAATGACTTTCGGAACACGTCATTCTCGGAGGTAAGTAGGGTGGTTGATAGTGATCAGGTGTCGGTATTTATATCACAATTTGAGCCTTTGGTGTGCCTAAAGTACTGATCGTACAATGTTGATGTTAGCACTTGTTGGTCTGCTTGATCCTCACTGGGAGAAAAATTCATGTTTGAACACTCTAACTTATATAAATTTTACACAATTACATGAAATATAAAGCCAACATTTGATGTTTTTGTTTGCTTAAGTTTGCTACCTATTTATCGACAGTTTCCGGTTTTATCGACAAAACCATACAATTTGTATGGGAGCCCCCCTAAGGAGTGGTCGAAGGGAATAGGTGTCAAAGGCAAAAATGTTCCTTATGCAAAAGTAATGGTGGTCGATCATACATATTAACCCTCCCCGGCACTCGCTTAAAGGTTATATGCTCAGGTGTATGGAATAAATATACAAAAACCATAAAATTTGTATGGGAGCCCCCTAAGGAGTGGTCGGAGGGAATAGGTGTCAAAGGCAAAAATGTTCCTTTTGCAAAAGTAATGGGGTTCCGTGATGCATATTAACCCTTTCCGGCACTCTCTGAAAGGTCATATGCTCAGGTGTATGGAATAAATATACAAAAACCATAAAATTTGTATGGGAGCCCCCCTAAGGAGTGGTCGGAGAGAATAGGTGCCAAGCGCAAAAATGTTTCTTTTGTAAAAGTAATGGGGGTCGGTGATACATATTAACCCTTTCCGGCACTCTCTTAAAGGTCATATGCTCAGGCGTATGGAATAAGTATACAAAACCATAAAATTTGTATGGGAGCCCCTCTAAGGAGTGGTCGGAGAGAATAGGTGTCAAAGGCAAAAATATTCCTTTTGCAAAAGTAATGGGGGTCGGTGATACATATTAACCCTTTCCGGCACTCTCTTAAAGGTCTTATGCTCAGGCGTATGGAATTAGTACACAAAACCATAAAATTTGTATGGGAGCCCCCCTAAGGAGTGGTCGGAGGGAATAGGTGTCAAAGGCAAAAATGTTCCTTTCGCAAAAGTAATGGGGTTCCGTGACACATATGAACTCTTTCCAGCACTCTCTGAAAGGTCATATGCTCAGGTGGATGGAATAAATATAAGAGCGCGCAATGCTGGCTCTTATTTTCAAACGCGTTTTTCTCGAAACCATGATTTCAAAGTCGGTGACCAAGATTTCTCGAAACTCAGTGAGCCGAGCGTTTTGATTTTTTTGCAGGTTTATTTTATTCATAACAATCTCGTACTTGTCAAAGGGTTTTTTTTTTGCTTCGTACATTAGGTTAGGTTGACGTGGCTGTCTCCTATGAGACACACTTAGGCCAGTTTGGCCCGTTGTGATACCAGGGGTTAATTACTTCCACTCTATCTGAACCAGTTGGAGCTATTTATGAAGCTTTGTATTCGGTAGACCGAAGTTTTTGAGAGTTCGTCTAGGTCACTGTAGAACCAGTTACCTAGGAAGAGATGGCGCTTTCTGGCCAGCGCTGGGCATGTGCAGAAAAGGTGTGTTGTGGATTCAACCTCCTCCTCATCTCTGCAGCTTCTGTACATTAGTTATAGGCAAAATAATCTTTACGTTCGGAATTCCGCCATTTTGTTAAAAATCAATATTTTCAAAACCGTACGAGTTTTAAGTATATAGCTTAATAATATTTTTAATTTTTTCGTTTCAGATGAATTTAGAAGGAGCAATCTTGGTCACCACATTTCACCTTTTTTTAATAAAAAAAAGATGCGAATATTTCTTATATAACTATTGTAAAATATAATATAACTATCTTGAATGTGTATTTAATTTAAAAATTATCTAAAATTAAAAATATCCCTTAGGTTTCCTTAAAAAAATTCGCAAACATGACCTTTTTTGCGGCCTCTGGATATATAGTCCCCCTTAAGCGACAAAATAAAAATTCAAAAATTAAAAAAAAATTCTACCCAAAAACGTTCGCAAGACACTCACCTTACGCAAAACCTTCGCTTATGGTACCGTGAAAAATATCTACATCTCTAACTATTTTCATATTGTATCGGGAGTAGATAGAAGGTAGTTTGGAGAGTGAGGATCTCCATATAACTGGATCAGAAGAGAAAAGAAGTGAGTGCATTAAATCCTCTATTGTGTTTTTTCTAGAATTTTTGTGAGTAAGATGCTGCCTAAAATTCCTTAAATCTTTATTTCGGGATTCCCGTACCTCTTGTAAATATGTACATTACTATCAACTTTATACCCAGAAGCCATAGTTCGTAAGATAATACTGAATCTACCAATTATGTCCTTACAGACTCCAGTTAAGGTGTAGCTAATTTTGATTTTCTAGCAGTATTTCCGTTATTAGTATTTTCCGATGATTAATATTTTATTCAGTTTAGTTTGCTGTACAATAGATTTATCATTAGAACAACGAATGTGCCACTTTCTAATTAGCAGAGCTGTAAAAGATTGAATCATTTTCACTTTTCATTCTCTTGTTTAAAAATTCAAAAGCTGAACTCTTTTTTTGTAGCATTCAAAGTGTGAACTCTTTAGGCTTAAGTCTTTAGGCTGATTAAAATTGTTTTTCAAGTCATGAATTGCAAAACGTAAAGAATGCACACTGAATTGAAATTTTAACGAGTGCAGCCACCGATGGCTTCAGCCACGATGGCTGCAACCATCGATAGTTGCAGCCGAATTGAAATTTTAGTGAATGCAGACGGCGAAGGCTTCAGCCGCAAGGATTTGTTGTTGTCTGAAGTTGTTTTGTGTGTATTTGTGTATGCGTGTGTGACTGTTGGGCATGACTGTGATGGGTTGCCATTGGCTTGATATCATGTATAGAAAAAGTATTATATACAACAAATTGTAGAAGTTAATTTTTATACATTTTGTTAATAATATTTATTGTTAATAAGCACTTTATTATTCCAGAAAATGTCAAAGGAAAGACAAAAGCATGTCACTTAGATCGGCCGTCGAAAATAAATGACAACAAATGACAACAAAAATGCAAAATGCTGCTTTATATTTAGTAGTATTTCATGGTAGTAAATAAAATGTCCAGTGTTTCAGAGTTGAAAAGAATTATAAAACTGAGTGCATTCATCGTATTTCTTAAGCCTACAAGAATGGGATTGATATTTTTCATAAGTCCCATTCCTTATAAAGCATTGGGTGTGCATTCTTTTATCTTCAAAGAATGATGAATTGTGCATTTGTAATTCATTTACTCTACAGAAGCATAAGATTGCAATCTGGTTGATGCAGCTGGTTGATGAATTTGAATGGTTTAAGAGTGTGTGCACCGAAATGATTCAATCTTTTACAGCTCTGTTAATTGGTAATCGGTACACAATATATAGAATGCACTCAAAACATCTTATCCAAGCATGAAGTGTTGGCAAGCCATACTCATACATATTTGTATTAGATCCTAGGTTTCTAATAGGATTAAAGTCATTATTAATTCTTAGTATGGCTCCGCTAAATGTTTGTGAAGAAGGTCCATCATTGTCATATGAAATTTGTGATGAATTTGAAAAGAATCAAACTGTGTTGGAATAATTTCAGATATTTGTTGTTTTACTTTCTCAGTAACTTCAATAGTAACTTCAATAGCTTCAATAGTAACCAAGACAGAACTTTCGTTTTCGCAAACCAATTTAATTGGCCTACAAAATCGTGTTGAAGAAGGCCGATAATTCCCCCATAACATAAGTAACACTTCCCATTTTCACTTGCAAGGATATAATGCATATAGCAAATAAATCGGAAAAGCTTTGTCGGTATGTAGAATGACCACTATTACCATCATAACCCCATTTGTATATCGCAGTAATGCTATGGTCAGTAAGGTTGACGAAAAATTCCTTCTGCGATTCAACGATCCTTTTTGCAGTATGATCAACCAAGCTTCGTAGGGAGACTTCAGCAGACTCCGACCGGATAATTTGAACTCCGACCGGATAGCACTTCTTTTTTTCAAATAATAATGTATCATGTGTTGGATATATGCACCATTTATCCACCATATCTTATTTTTGCACCAGATTGCATTAATTTGTACGAGTACTTTGTAAAATCCCCGTCCACGTAAAGAAACAAAGCCTCATCAGGAGTGTATGCAATAGCATTATTTGCCTCAGAAGCAATATTTTTTTTAATATTTGCTGCCATCTGAGTATCAGAAAGAAGTATTGTGGCTACTTCTGAGGCGTTTCTTTTATCTGTCTTGTGTAAACTAACGCGCGTGGCCACTACAAGTTCATTGCATGAAGTTTTTTTCACAAGCTCTGGAACTTTATTAACTTAGATCTTGGAAGTACATGCTGAAAACTCTTTTGCATGTTGTCCAATATTATTGCATTTTGTTGGCTCAACTAATAAAGGGTGTTTTTTAGGGGTTTGTTTTTCGAATAGAGATAAAACTGGCATTTTGTGGTCAAATCTGGCAACTCTAATGTCATTTATGTTCAGTTTGGTTTGCCATTTCATCATGAACTGGTTGACAAAAGAACAACGCTTGCAAATCGTGTAAATTTATTTCGAAAATAATGGTTCAGTTCGCGAAGTTTACCGCAAGCTCCGTCCATTTTATGGTCGACATAATCGTCCATCAGAGCAATTAATTCGGTTAACCATGGGTCGTTTTCGCACTACGTTTACTCTATGTGATAATACGCATCCGCAGAGACGTCGAACAGTGCGCACCGAAGAAACAATTGCCGCTGTAGAGCAAAATGTTGAAGAGGACCCGAATGAATCGATTCGCCACCGTGCACAGCAATTGGAGCTTTGTCCATCAACTTTATGGAAGATTTTGCGCAAAGATCTTGGCTTGCGACCTTACAAGATCCAGCTTGTGCAAGAATTAAAGCCGCGAGACCATGCAATGCGTCGTGATTTTGGTGTATGGGCCGAAAATGAGATTGATCTCGATGCTGATTTTCATCGCAAAATTTTGTTCAGTGATGAGGCTCATTTTTGGTTGAATGGCTACGTCAACAAGCAAAATTGCCGCATTTGGAGTGAAGAGAATCCACATGAGATCCTTGAGACGCCATTACATCCACAAAAACTGACTGTTTGGTGTGCTCTATGGGCTGGTGGAGTCATTGGGCCATACGTCTTCCGAAATAATGCTGGAGAGTCAGTTACCGTTAATGGAGACCGGTATAGAGCCATGATAACCGACTATTTTGTTCCCGAATTGGATGGCATGAATGTGGATGAGTTGTGGTTCCAACAAGACGGCGCTACATGCCACACAGCGCACGTCACAATCGATTTATTGAAGGAAACATTCGATGAGCGCATAATTTCGAGGAATGGACCTGTCAATTGGCCACCAAGATCGTGTGATTTGACACCATTGGATTATTTTCTTTGGGGATATGTGAAGTCGCTCGTCTACGCCAACAAACCAGAAACGTTAGGGGACTTGGAGGCCAACATTCGTGGCGTTATTGCCGACATACGGCTCCATATGCTCGAAAAAGTGGTTGAAAATTGGACCTGTAGAATTGGCTTTATTCGAGCCAGCCGCGGCGGCCACATGTCCGAAATCATATTTAAACATTAATGGCATAAAATTATCCTTCCAATAAAGCCAAATTGATGGACATTAAAACGATTTTCTTGTGTTTTATTTCAATTCGAAGTTCTATACCTCTAAAAAAAACACCCTGTATAATGTCACTGTCCAATTATATATAAATAAACTGGCTATTTCAGCCCTTGAAAGGACTTTGACCGAACTTCTTATGATCAAATTGTATTGTGCGTGTTATTAAATGTTTGAACACAATTGATCGAGAACTGGACCTACTAATTTTATGCCGATTCCGAACGGCTAATGTGCATGTTCCCAAGAAGCTTTACATGGCATTATTTACTCTCTGAGGTTTGCCATTGTCTGCAGAGAGGTGAAGGCCGAGCAGAAAAACTAATGCAATTGAAAAAACTTTCTGTGTAACATGGAATTGGACCAGGGTCCTCTGACGTATGGGTCACACATTCTACCCACTGTGCCACGGCCACCACGTATTATGTTCTTCAAAAACTGAAAACTATTTTGTCTAAGAAGTTCCTCAATTTTTTGAAGAACAAAACGCAATACTTTGTTTTGTCTGTTATATTATCAAATACGTGGACTTCCATATTTCAAACTTACTTAGTAGGGACGTTTTCATTGTGCCAAAATAAAAAACGGCTGCGTTTGGAAGCATTGACTGTGCCTAAAAACGACATTAACCAATAAACTGGCAAGCACCGAATCCAATGATTTACACTCCACGAAACTATAGTACACGCAAAGAAATTTGTCGTTTCCGTATTCGTTATTCAACTGAAAAATACACCAACTATACTTCGTTTGCGAGTTGTATTTGCCGCAAACGAATTTCAGTTTTCATCAACTTAAAAATATATGTATCTCATATATATATATATATATATACTGAAAAAAACTGTTTTAAAATTGATGACAATTGTTAAAATTTGAGGAATTTCGTGTTTAAAAAATAGCTTGCAACAAATTTCGTCAAAGTAAGAGCAAATGTGTTTAAAATTTTTTAAAAACATATGAAAAAAAAGGCAGATTATGAACACATTGTGTTCAATTTCAAGCCAATATTTTTTTCAGTGTATTTATTGTATTGATTATAGTCTTTTGGATTGCACTCATCGCACCTCTGTTGCTATCTCTGTTCGCGTATTAAGCAAATTACCAATTTTTTACATAGAAAATATTTGTCCAAAAAGTAACTCTGAACTATAAACGTTGTGTTTATACAAAGAAGTGAAAAACAAACGAAGTTTTCAGTTGGAAAAAAACAAGTTTTTCAATTGCTGCAATTTAAAAATCATTCGCGTATATGACAAACGAAACTTATTTCTTGCAACTAAATGACGCGTTTTTCGCAACTGACTATTGTTATGACAACTGTTGAAACGTTTGCAAATAATGGTTTCAAGCACGACAAATGAAGTTCTTTTGCGGCAAACTGGCAATAAATGTTTTTTTTTTCGTGTGCTAATATTAAAACTTATTAACTGCTAAATGTACAGTCATTTCATTGAAGTCAATCATTGAAACTATTAAAAAAATTAAGTCGGCTGGCTATTGAAATGAAAATGAAAACACGCTACTGTGCGTTATTAAAATTTGCCAAATTTACGAATACATAGTGTTCTCTAGATATCAACTAACTCTCCTCTCATTAAACCGGATTTGTTTTGTTATATTTTTGTACATATAATAAATCAGTTGATTGATAGCATTCCAGATGAGCGTTTTATTTTCCTTTTTTTCAGCGCTTTTAATAGCTTAGAGCAGAAGTTAACTCCTCTGGCATAAGATAGTGCTGGAGTGAATAGGCGACTTGTCTTCGCACACATCGATAAAGTCATTTCGAGTTATAATTTAGGATTTGTTAGAGATATTGGAAAGAGTTAAGAGCAATTGTGCAAATGTGACATCGCTTATCATAATGATGATGTTAAAAGTTTCAAACTATACATTTTTTTTTATATAGAAGAGATTTTTCCGTAGAAAAATATTCATTTCTTAAAAATGTATGCAATGGAGAAGTTTCGAGTAAAATCACGTTCAAATTTAAGTATCTTTATACCCCCACGTTTAAAAAACGTAAATGGGGGTATATTAATTTTGTCACTCCGTTTGTAACGCCCATAAGGAGGCGTGGTAGGTATAGAAAAGTATATATATTCTTGATCAGCATCACCACCCGAGTTGATTTAGCCATGTCCGTCTGTCTGTCCGTCTGTCCGTCTGTCCGTCTGTCCGTCTGTCCGTCTGTCTGTGATCACGATTACAGCCGTAATTTTACAGCTATCATCACGAAATTCAATATTTAAGCTTTTCTCAAAAAAATGAAGGTCAAGTTCGTAAATGAGCCAAATCGGATGAAAACCACGCCTACCTCCCATACAAAGTGACTTTATCAAAACGGTAAAATCTCTTAGAATTCCACAAAAATTAATATATGGACTTGAAATTTTGTGTATGAGCTTTAATATTTAATATACACCCTGAGTATGAAATTCACCCAAATCGTATGAAAACCACGCCTACCTCTCATACAAAGTGACTTTTTCAAAAAGGTAAAATTTCTCTAAAATCCACAAAAATTATTTTATAGACTTGAAATTTTGCATATACACTTTGATATATAACGTGTACTATGTGTATGGAATTCAACCAAATCGAGTGAAAACCACGCCCACCTCCGATACAAAGCGACTTTATCAAAAAACAAAAGCGAATATTTTCTGTTAAAAATATAACGAAAACGTTTTTACAGATAAACATTTTATTGATTGCTTAAGACTTTGAATATACTTTGGTTCGGCCGTGGGGGTATTTTAACTTCGGCCCAGTCGAAGATCATTTCTTACTAGTTTTTAAGTAATTTTGTAGTTAATACATACAGTGTTGGAAAAAATAATAGGGACATACTCATTAAAATCTTCAATGATTGAATAAACATTTTTCTGAATGTCCCTTTTTAATGGAACCTACTGTAAACTTGCTTTATCTAACGGGACTTAAATAGCAAATAAGTTTTAGTGGTAAATCATGATAATTTGGAATTAAATCGTCATCGCATGTGCACACACCAATTTTAGGCTGGAAAAAATAATAGGAACAAAATAAAATTTTGAATTCCTAAAGCTGAAAAGTGATAAATTCTTAACAGAAAGAATTGGTAAGTTGTAATTTTAAAGAATTCAATCTTTCAGTCTTTAGCTGTTCATAATGGGTCGTGCAAAGCATTGTTCCGAAGTTGAAAGGAAAATTATTAAAAAATTGATAAAAACTGGAAAAACAATAAGGGAAATAGAAAAAATTATGGAGTGCTCCAAAAACATGGTTTAGAATGCTTTTAATTCGACTTCGAAAAGAGAGAACAGAGGAAGGAAACGGAAAAGTTCTAAATGGTTTGGCAAGTTGCTGGTACGTTATTCAATAAAAAAATCCATTTCTTTCGTCGAATGACCTTAAGCAGGCACTTAAAGCAACAGTTGCAAGCCGCACTATTAGAAATAGACTCTGAGAAGCAGGACTGCGCGGAAGAAGTGCCAGGAAAGTGAAGTACTAAAGCAACAATAATATGACGAAAAGGATTAATTTCGCCAATAGACACATATTTCGTCCACATTGGAAAAATGTATTATAGCCTGACGAAACCAAGATAAATTTCTTTGGTTCGAATGGAAAAACCTTTGTAAGACCTCCGAGGAATGAAGAATTCGCACCCAAGTACATTCGAAAGACCGTAAAACACAGAGGCGGCTGAATTATGATATGGGGTTGCTTTTCGGCGGCTGGGGTAGGATCAATTCATTGAATAAAAGGCAAAATGTGTACCGTGGACTATCTTGAAATATTAGATACAGTAATGGTGCCGTATCCAAAAGAGGAAATTGCTTTGAAGTGGAACTTTATGCATGATAACGACCCTAAGCATATAGCAAAATTGGCACGGATATGGATCAAGCGCAACAAAATCAAGTGTATGTATTGGCCACCCCAGTCGCCGGACCTCAACCCCATAGAGAACCTGTGGGGTGTCCTAAAAAATTCAATTGGAGCCTTTAATTGTAAAAATAAGGGCTTAAATTCAAGAAGCATGGTATTCAATTCCTGTGTAAACTTGCGCCAACCTAGTGGAGTCTATGCCTCGTAGTACGAGTAGGTGCTCAAAATGAACGGAGCATCAACCAAATATCAAACAACTCAATTCATAAAATTGTTGTAAGTAGTAGAACAAAAAAGTTTTGCTACAAATTATTTAATAATATTTGTCCCTATTATTTTTTCCAGGCTCAAATACCAAAAATGGATAAGTTTTCTTTAAAGAAGTGTTTTTATACTTTGGCTGTTTCTGTTATTGAATTATAAGTTCAGATTCTTTTATTTTATAAAATAATTTGATCATAAGTACTTTGAAATCAAAATATATACTTGAAAACATTCAATTATGAGCTTGTCCCTATCAATTTGTGCAACATTGTATGTGATGATTTACAGGAAAAGAAAACTTATCTTCCCAAAAATCAAAGTTTTTTCACATTGCAAATCACATATTATTTTTTAACATTGAAAATCACATATTATAACAAAAAGATTCAAAACATGAGATATTAATATTCAGTGTTTGATAATTAAGAGGGACCTTTACTTTCCCATTTAAAATACAGCGTTAAAACAAAGTGTACACTTTTTTGTACACGAGTTATACCACATATAAGTCTTCAACACAGTGATTAGTCCCAAAATTTATTATGTTTTGAATTCTTAACAAAGTCTCTCTTAATGTAAGTAGAAAGTATTTATTTACCACAAATAATTTACCACAACAAAATATTTAATAAAAACAAAAAAGTCCATATTTATTGCGTCCAAACAAAGTGTACACTTGCATAGTAAGCTTAGCAATTTCAAATATTTTAAACAAATGTAACGGTATCTCTCTCAAATTGGTTAATTATGATATTAGTTAATGTTTCTGCATCATTCGCCTTTGGTAAAGCGAGGAAGTAAGTTGTAAGAAAACCTTTTTGAAATGTGTAGTTAAACTTCTATTGAATCACGAGAATTAGTCATAAAATTCCACAAAGCAGGAGATTCACTTCGCGAAATAGCTTAAATTTTTGATAGAGATCATAAAATCATAAAGAAAATCATTGACAAATACAAAAAATTTGGAGCACTAGAAAATCGACCATGTGCTAAAACAACTCTGTGAAACCGCAATACGATCAGTATTCAGAATAGTGTGAAAATATCCAACTGCAAGCTCAGTGAAAATAGCGGATGATCTTTTCGTATCATCAGGAACCAACGTTAGTGTCAGTACAATAAGACGTGCATTAAATGCAAATGGTCTATTTGGAAGAGTCCCTTGAAAAAGCCGTTTCTCAGAAAAAAGCAATGGCTACGCATGGATTTTGCTAAAAAGTATGAAAATATTGAAATCTTATTTTAAAAAAAACATAGTTTTCAGTAACGAAACCATATTCGAAATTTTTGGAAAGAAAAAATCTACAAAAAATATGGACAAGCAAAACTCAGGAGTTGAAGAAGCAAAATATTACTTCTACAATAAAGCATGGGGGCTCGGTGATGGTGTGCGAGTGTCTGACGGCAAACGGAGTAGGAAATTAAACGTTTACTGACAGTACAATGAATAAAGTTGATTACTTTAATATTTTAAAAGAACATTTACCGGCCAGTGTTATCAAATTAGGACTAGATAGCTTGGAGATGTTTCAGCAGGAAAACGATCCGAAACATACATCCAAGGTAGTGAAGGAATGGTTGCTGTGCAAAACTCCAAAACAGCTACATCACCCCCCACAATCACCAAACCTCAACCCGGTAGAATATTTGTGGGAACATCTGGATAGACAAATAAGAAAGACACCGATATCCAGCAAGGACTCGCTGAAAGCCGTTTAATTTGAAGAATGGCACAAAATTTCATCAAACGTAACAAAGAAATTTGTGGAATCAATGCCAAGACGGTTGAAAGCTGTCATTTCAGCACGAGGAAAACAAAAACAAATATTTATAATTGGACTGGAGTTATTTTTTTCTTATTTACAACTTTAAGTGTACACTTTGTTTTAACTTGAAGAAAATGGAGTATTTTTCGTTTTTGAATTATGTGAAAAATTGTTGTAAAATAATTTATATATTTAGTTAGTTTATAATGAGAGCATAAATTATTAATTCCAAAAATACTAAAATTTTTTATAAATTGCTTTTTAAAATATTGAAATAAAGTAAAAATTATTAAATTATATGGTGCACACTTTGTTTTGATGCTCACTGTACATAGTGGAAGATAAGGTTTTCTTTCCTTTCCAGGTCCCTTTTCCTGTGAAAAATCACATATATTGTATTTCTCAGAGAAAATCATTTCATTTTCTCACTGATTTTCCAACAAATTTTGAAACCAATCGTAAAAGTTGTATTTTGCATTGTCCCCTTTCTACATAGAGAAATATATTTATGCAGAATACGAAGCCAGAGTCTGAAAATTTATCGTAATTTATATACAAATCACTCAAAAACTAATCCTGAATTGCTAACTATGAGTTATATGAAATTTTGCATTCTAGATTAAACCTACCCCAACTTGATGGCAATATGACGGCACTTGTCGCATGGCACTGTTTTTGACTTTTTCTTATCACTTTTTTGTCTGGCATTTCTGCGTTTCTCAGCCGTTTCATTTTCGGCTAATGTTGCCAGGCACTTTATTTTATCACAATCAAAACACTTTTCAACACTATCAGCAACCACAACAGCTATACTTCGAGCATCTGTTGCAGTGTCTTGCAACAGCTCCTGCTGCCGCTGCACATTGTTGAGCTTCAGCTTCAGCTGCATGTCGCCACCGCGTTTGCTAAAATAGCCCAGATGATCGTCGACCGATGCATTCGCATCGAGCAGAATACGTTCGTATGCAGCGTTTTCCACTTCGCTGATGTCGAACTTTTGTTCGAACACGCGCGGCGGCAGCTGCGTTTGACGCAGGACTTCCATGCGTTTGTGTCGCAACTCAACGGAGAAAATTAAACGCACACGCACAAAGCGACGCAAGAACTTTTGTGAGGTATGAAAACGCTTCAATTGACGTTGATTCTGACGCAGTTCCAACTTTTCTAGTCTACTCAACGATTTGGCGTTGTAGTTCGTTGGCTGTATGCCGTTTGTTGCTATTGTCGCGCACTCGCTGCCGTACGTCGGTATAGCGGCCAAATCACGCGAGCACTTTTGACGTCGCCACGGTACTAAATCAAACTGATCAAATTTAGGCGGTTCACCGTGTCGAGACCATGGATGAAAGTTCGTCACCGAATTTGTCTCGTTATAGCGCAAAATCCAAGCCGAGCTGCTGGAAGAGCTGTCGGTAGTTATGCTGCCGGATTGACCGGTACTTGTTAAACTTACGATGCTTTTACTTCGTTCTTTAAGCTTTCGCTGCTGCAACATGCCCGAATTTCGCGCACTCAAAATTTTTACGTTGCCGCTGTTGGACGCTCGAACTAAAGCGGGCTGTAACTGCTGTCGATCTAGTCCGTACTCAAGCTCAAGACGCTCGAGTTCTTTCTGCGAAGCAGCGTACTGCACGCCGTTCCAAATGGTAACCGGATTGTTTGGAGTGCTGAAGGTGCGACGACGCGACATTCTATTCTATACTGTATTTTCTGTGTGACCACACTTAATGACCCAGCGCTGTGCGCTGTCTAGTCATGACGAAATGAACTTGACTTCCGGTCAGATGATGAAAAGTGGAGAGCAACTTACGCGAAGAAGAAGGTCGTTACAATCACATGACTCTCTTACTGCTCTATCTATGGTCTCTCACACTCTCTAACGCTGTTTGAATGACAAAATCTGTCGGCAACTGAACAACTGATGCAGCGACGAACGTCCGTTCAGTGAAACAAGTTTTTTGAAAATGATGACAATCGTCGGCAGAGCTTTATGCAAAACCTGGCAATACATAGTCGAGACCCGCATCGCCGCTTTCGTAGCTCGGCAAGTTCATCGCAATTTTGCTCTTTGACTGGCATTTGTTGTTGCTGTTGCTGTTACTGTTACTGTTGCTGTTGCTGTTGCTGTTGCTGCGGCAACAATGGCGAGTTTGTTTTGGTTTTTTTTTCGACTTGTTTGTTTATATTTTCATTAAAATTGATATAAATACAACTAAATATAGAGATAAACAAAAATGTGTTGGAAAATGTAATGCGTGCCCAATAATGCTGAAGTTGCGCTCAGCGTGTTACAGTTGGTTGAGCACGCGTCATGAGCGTCACTTGTTGCTGTTCCCCGCTGCTGCATAAATATTTATTTTACCAGATAAAACACGTTAAATGGATGGAAGATATTTGTCTATATTCGTGAAGGGATGGAGACTGTGTAACTTCGGCTTCGCACCGGAAGTTCAGTTGTTACAAATTATCTCCCTCCATTCGTGCCTTACAACGAACTTTGGAAATTATGAGCATATATATATTTTTTTTTGCTTTTTGCTAGAATGATTTCTAGATACTCAAGATTTTTGCTATTTTGTTTTAAGATAGTATTTGTTTGTTTTCTATACATCCGGTTTTGGAAAGTTTCACATTTAACTGCCTGTGGGAAAATTATTTCATATCTAAATCTAACGGTGGATCAACATAATCGTTTTTATTTACTTCTCAAATGAGTTTCTTCTTTGAACGTTAACTTTTTTCAAATGAAGATTAAAATTTACTCACTCATCTGGTATCAACTGTTATAGTTCTCTCAATGAAATCAAATATTTTTAAGTAACTATTGCAAATAAAAGTGAAGTAGCACAACGCATTTAGTTTTATTAGTTTACTTATTCGGTTCATCTTAACGAATTTATTTTAAATTTCTCCAACAGTGAATTAGAAATTGTGTTAAATTTTTAAGTGCACCATTTTTATATTAATGGAAAATTTTTGATCGAACCTCGTTATTCCTTTGTGGCCACTGAAGGCGTCATTAAAAGAAAAAAAAAAACAAACAGAATTTAGTTGCATGACTGTTATTAGAAAAAAAAGGTATGCCAATGCTTTGAACTTGAATGTATTTATTCGAAACCATAACCTTATTGTGAAATTTTAAGTTTTTGGTCAGATATCTTTGACAATGTCTTCTCAAAATAAAGATAAATCGAAATCTTTTTCAACTAATTTATTGGGCGAAAAATTGGACGGGACTCAAGAATGGGGCGTGGCAATATCAATAAAATACCGTATCTCGTGTAATAGTGGGACTAGGTTATTAAAATTCGGTACATTGCCTTGTTGGATCTTTTCCGAGCATGATGAAAAATAGGATTGCATTTAACAAAGGGGCGTACCACTATTAGTAAAATACCGTATCTCAGTTAGTGTTGGGACTATGGTATTGAAATTGGGTATAGGGGTGGGTGCAATCGTTTCCGAGAATTTTGGAAAAAGTGAGTGGGATCCAACAATGGAGCGTGGCACTATTTAATAAAAGCTGTAGTTTGGTTATTGTTTATTCTGTGGTATTAAAAAGAGACAGATCAAGGCGTTGCTTTTACCGAATCTGACATGTGATGTGTGAACTAAAAATAAATATACAAGGTTTTAGAAAATAACACTTTTACAACAATAAATATGTTATGAAATCTAGAAACAAAAAAATCCGCAATTAGTCTACATAAATGACATATCGTCGTTCGTAAATTATTGTGTTCTATATCACAAAATTGAAAAAATTGAGATAAGACTGGTATATAGGCAAATTTTTCGAGATCTATCGATCTGTGTCATCAGTTTGCTTTTATCTTTTATAGTTTTCGAAATATGAGACATCGACTTTGTGCTATACAACACTGTTGTGACAAGCTTCGTAACCTATTGTGTTCTATATGCAAAAACTCGTGCATATAGAACAAAAACGAAGCAAAAATACTAAGTAAAAAAAATATTTTTTTATTTTGTTCTATATGCAAGTCTAAATAAAGTTATTAAAGTTATTATTTGGAGGTCTTTGTATTTTGCTTTTTTTTTGTTTTTTTTTTCTGGTATTTTTCTTAGCTTCACATTGCACTTGGCAAATGAAATGAAACAAAAAATAAAAAATCCCGCTTTAGATTGCAGTTGGTAAATAAAATTAAACAAAAAAGAAAAGAAAATATCCATCATAAATAACATAAGGTTAGAAGTTAAATTTTACAACAACCTTTAAAAAAACTTATTACTAAGAATAAGAATGGATAAGCAATAGATAAGAAGATATCATTGGAGAAAGTAAATGATGTGATAAGTTTATACGACTTTTTATCACTTGATGCAGTGGCATACTACAATAGGGGTATTCACGGGTTGATGCGAATTGCAAGAATGCGAAAATGCAACATATTTTTCGCACTAACGCGTGAACATCAATATTGTAACTTTACGATAGCGGAAAGAAATATATTGCCACCTTATTTCAAAATAACAAAAACTTATTTAAATCAAGGTACAAACTTAGCCTTTTTTAAGTTTTACCCGGATGGCAACTATGCTTGAAAACACCCATAACATGAATTATCTGTTTCGCATCACTGTTTGTGCGCTTTCGCAATAGGTTTGAGCAGTGCGTATTCAAGAAGAGTCCCAAAATTGCTTCTAATGTGTTTGTTATTGGAATGAAGCAAAAATTCGCAATCTTGCATTTTCGCATCATCGCAACTGTGTTTCGCATCAACCCGTGAATACCCATAATAATTTGTTTAATATAATTTAAAATATAGGTACAACTTTTTGTCTTCGTTTTTTTAACAAACTTGCTTCAATTAAAAAATCTCCGTAAATCAAGCATAAACTTCGTGGAATCGAAGTCAAATAAATTTGGTTCATTTTTTACTATATTTTGTAGTCAAAACTTACCTTTTAAGAAATTAACAGGTATTGATTTAAGTGGGCTCATAAGAACATATGTATAAGATTAAGTTTAAAATTAATTTAATATTATAATATATGAAATAAAGTTTTTATTGAGTGAAATCACATTGCTTTTCATTTCTCCAATGCATATTACATTTTGTTCTATATGCTATAAAACAAGAATAGTTTCGTAAATAAGTGCATATAGAACAAATTATTTTTTTTTAAACGCATCTTACTCTAAAAAACGCTTCCAAGGATGAACATTTTTTTTGACAGAAAAAACCACAAACTCTTGAATTTTCATTGGTAAGAAAATCGCGGCAGATTTTTCGGTTAAGTTTTTTACTAAACTTTAAACTTGATTTACCAAAAAAACATTTTTGTCATATAGAACACAATAATTTGCGAACGACGATATGTATATAGTTTCCAGGGTCACCACGTGGAGGTTGTGGGGAGAACACCATGTTTTTTTCTGCTTTTTTGTTTTTGTAGTTTGTTTTTATTTTTTGTTTTTTATGCATTTTTTTTTATTTTTTTCCTTTTATAATTTTTTTTTGTTTTATGTTTTTGTTCATTTAACATTTTATTTTTTATTGTTTAAATTATCATTTTCATTTTCGATCAATTCATCGTCTTCTAAATCTGAAATTGTTTCATTATTTTGAATTGACTCATTCTCAAATGACTGATGTTTTCGGTTAGGACAAACAAATATTTATTTTTTTGCAGCTAATTTTATTCAAAACTAGCCTTTTCCCGGTGCGCGTTGCTGCACCCTGCAACTATATGGGAACACAATAGGTGTATTCAAAACTTTTCTTAAACTCATAGTTTGACACCACTGTTATTTTCCGCTGACCGTTACAGTTTCCCAGAAGCAGGAGATCACCAAATAGTAACTCCATTTTGAGTTTGTATGTAAGTACTGCTACTTTTACTTTGAAAGCTATTCGATAATACAAATTTTAACTGTATGGGCGGAGCCACACCCTATTATATAATGCCCATCCCAGTTTTCTAGTAGATGGACATTACCCAGTTTTAGTACAGTTGCCGACAGTGAGCATACAAACTAAATTACCAAGATGTAGCCAAATTGGCGAAAACCGTAGGAAATATAGCATTTTTATTGATTTATAGGCGGTAAAAGGGGGTGTGACGTGTGACAGAAACTTAAGCTGTCTCGTACTTGAAAAAAATGTACTGCCAAAATTCAGCTCTATCGGCTCAGTCATTTTGAAGTTCCCAGCCATCACACAGACAGCGATTGCTTTTTGTATATATATTTTTGATAAAGATTATTGGCTATAACTTTTAATAATTTTTAATTCTTAAGATAATTTTTTCTAATAAATTAATTTTTAGCTTTTATATTTTTTTAAAAATATAAAAACACAATATTGAAAAAAAATTTGGTTCGAAAAAATCAAGGGTTTTAAATTTTGCGTAAAATTGAAACAATTTTTTGCCTATAAATGTAATAGCTATTAAATAGAGTTGAAAATTAGCGAATTTGAATTTAAATAATTTTAACAACAAAAACAATTTTTGAGCCTTTTTTTGAGGAAAACTCTAATATTTCAGACCTTTTTTGAAAAAAGTATATAAAAGATATAAACTCAACTAACGTTATTCTTGCAATAAGGTTTTCATAGTACTTTGATGAAGCTATAAGACAAAAACAAATTTAACGAAATGTATAAAAAAGCAGCGGAGATTTTTGAATCGAAAGTCACAAAATTAAGTTTTTAATTGTTTTTTTCTCATTTTTTCATAGTTTCATGTTTTTGATATCAAAATAACGGACATTTTTTGAATTGTACTTAATTTAAGAAGTATTTTGTATTTTGTAAATATTTGCATATGTAACCTAAGAAAACCACTAAAAATGTGCGGTTTTGTAAAAATTTGCACTATAGCACCATCTGGTGTCCAAGGTGGATCAAAGAAGATAGTGCTGAAAAACTCATCGTACCTGAAAACCCGTATGTACCAATTTTCATTCTAATCGCATGAGCGGTTTGGGAGTTTTAGGTGGTTTTGCAAAAAATTTGTACTACAGCGAGCTCTGTTATTCAAGTTGGGTAAAAAAGATAGCAGAAAAACACTCAACGTACATGAAAACTACTATATAACAATGTTCATCCCAATCACATGAGCGGTTTGGGAGTTTTAGGTGGTTTTGTAAAAAATTTGTGCTACAGCGCCCTCTGGTGTTCAGGGTGGATAAAAATTGACAGCCCACAAACACGCACCGTACCAAAAACTGCTATACACAAATTTTCAAGCCAATCGGATGAATATGTGGTGATCTCACAATCACACACATATAAAATACACTTACACTTTATACACTTGTTTTTAAAATTTAATTAGAAATAAGTTATCAAAAAATTGTTATCAAAAAAACTATTTTCATTAATTATAAAAATACGATTCAAATTGTTTGCTAAAAAATGTTATGTTAAAAATATAAAATTTTGTTCAAAGAAAATAAAAATATATATTAATACAAAATATAAATGAAATATAAATGATGTGAATCACTACAACTTAATCCGTGAACAACCACAACTAAATACGTGAACAACCACAAATAGTTAAGGAGTCTATTGCATATTTACACACAAAAAATTATTTTTTATATATATAGATATGAAACAGTGGGCGTAAAAGTGGGCGTGGTCAATTTTTCTTCAGTAAAAACTTAAAATGGATTACTACGAACATTTACAAAATAAATTAGCCAAATGGGTGTAGCCGTTTTCCGATTTTAGATAAATGAAAAAAGTGGGCGTAAAAGTGGGCGTGGTCAATTTTTCTATCCGTAAAAACCTAATTTGGGCTATTACGAACATTACAAAAAAAAATTATCCAAATCGGTCCAGCCGTTCTCAACTGATACAATTACCAACGAACGACATTTGATTTGTATTTATATAGATGATTTCAGCAAGTGGACAAGTAAAATATGTTCTTATTTTTTTTTTCATTATGTCTCATAACAACTCTTTCTAAGCACATTTCCGAAAGATCGTGAAATCAATATCACGTAAGATCAATATTATGGATTTTATGACGCTTTCTCCATAGCATGTTTTGGTGAAAATGAGCAAATTTATATGGGAAAATAACAAATTTTTCATAAGTTTCAAACGCAATTAAAGAAAAAAAGGCAGTTTTGGTTATCTTTATTTTTGAGTATGTTTCAAAACAACTCTTTCTAAACAGATTCCCAAATTGTTTATTCTATTTAATGAAATTCAAGTTAATTTTGTTCTCTACACTTTCTAAAACTGCAGATATTGCTCTTTTAATCTTAGTTTTGTATGGGAGGTGGGCGAAGGGCGTAACCGATATTGTTAAAAATTTGAGTGGCGTTATATATTTATAAAATAATGACACATGCTTAATTTCATGTATGTACCTACGATGATTCCTTCTATTTTTCTCCCCATCCCATAGAACTCGTTACACTGTGCGACGTTAGTTTTTATAAATTTCTCAAAAGTAAATAAAAACATGCAAAAGTGTGCTTATCCCTGTTCAAGTAAATATCTTAAAGAAAGTAATAGCATGTAAATTATTTCAATTACGAGCGGAATCTCAGGGAATCTTCTTTAGGCCCCGCATTTTTTTTCAAAAACAAAAGAAAATATATATATATATATATAATTTTTCTATATTGTATTCAATGTGTTTAAAAAAGTGCTAAAAATTTTAAAGAAGTTCGAGAAATAGTTATACTGTTGATGATTTCAAATTTTAGATGCAAATAAAAAAAAATTGCAATTTTTGACTTAAAATGCCTCCCAAATAGTAATTTTTAATTTTATATTAATAATATTTCCTCCCAGGGTACTTTAATGTGTCCCGTTATCAATCGTAAGAATCATTTGCATACAGAAAATATTTGACTTTTGGCCACTTATTGAAATTCCTGGCCCAATGTGTAATAGCGTGAATTTCTTTGGTATGTGAAAAAGACAAATCGACTTTTTTAATCCTTTGTCAACTGGCAGTATTTAGAAGTACAACTATAGTTATCTACACATAAAATCTGTAAGATTTAGGTTGTACTTATACTGCCAATATGCCAATGATCCATGGTGCATTGAAGTAGATAAGAACTCAGTTACAAAATTCAAGCCTTCTCTGCCAAAAATAAATTCCGGGTAACTTTCTCGGCATATTGGCAGTATAAGTAGAACCTAAGTAGCTTGAGTGGATCACAGTGTAAAGTCATGCAAAGGCTACTGATGAGTTGGTGTAGCGGCCAACGAAACAGTCTGTATAATCAAGCTGTGTGATTTGCTCTATACAGAGCCGTTGTTGTTGTTGTTGTTTGTTGCGTTCTTTGTTTTGTTGTCAACATGCTTGGCCTAAAGCTCAAAAATTTGTTTTCAATATAAATAATGAAAAGGCCGTATACAAATATTAAGATTAAAATTTTTATTTTTATTTTTATTTTTATAAATAGGTATTTTTATTTTCATTTTTATTTTTTTAATTTATTTTTTATTTCCATTTCTGCTTTTAATGTACCACACTAACATTTATCTTAAAATCATGCAATCAATCCATGGAACGATGGTGCATTTGCAGTACATTAAGCGGTTTCTTGAAGGGCCTCATGACGCCATCATTAATTTTTATTTTAATTTGATCATGTGACTGAAAACATCACCTTTATTATCGTTCCATAAAATTGATCGTAGCGTCATTAGTCACAGATTAATGCAACGTTTCTTATAGTTGTTGCATTTTCATTACATTAAACGATTATCTGCGTGGTGTGATGGTATGATAAAATTTGTTTAAATTATCAGCATTAAAAGTTGATTTACTGCACCACTTTAACGCAGCGTATTAATTTCATGCAGCAATATTTATTGCTTTTTTTATGTATAAGCTGCCACTTCCGTGACCTGATGACGTCATCATTTATTTCTTTTTTTTGTTCAATTTTTGTTATAATTCCAAGTACAAAACCCTTTCGTTGCATAACATTTACCGTAGCATATTTCCTCTTCGAGTAATAATTCCATGCAACGCCGTTCCATGATTGTTGCATTTTCCATATTAGAGCGAGTATCTCCGTAGCCTCATGCGGTCAAAATTTTTTATTTATCTTTGTCCTAAGGGCTAAGTACCAACCTTTCTTGGTAGCTATCATGCAACGGCGTTGCATCGAATTATTTCTTATTAAGTATATGCGCTACGGTTAATGTTATAAAACGGAAATTAAGAATTTTGCGGATAATTTTTTTGGGAGCGGAGGCAACTGCTAATGGTAGTAAAAATGCAACAACAATGAAAAAACGTGGATGGAATTATCCGTGATTATTAGCGCTAAGGTAAATTTTGCGGAATGACAGTAAAGTTGAGGTTTTCGGTGACATGATATAAAAAAACAAAAAAATTAAAAGCGTTATGAGACCTCTCAAGCAATCTCTTAAAGTAACCTTAATGCACCAAATACATACATCAAATTTTAATTTTGCAAAAGCAAAAATAAAAATAAATAAAAATAAAACATAAACTAAAATTTATTTGGATCACGAACAAGGGTTTGGATCACGAATAGGACAAGGATTATAAAAAGGATGATGGGGAGGATTTGGACAAAGATTAGGACCAGGAATAAAATAAGGAATAGGACAAAGATTTGGACACAAATTAAAGCATAGAATTGAACAAGGATTAGGACAAGAAATTAGACAGAGATTGGGAAAAGAACTACGACAAGGATTGGACAGCCAACTTCTTTTTTTTTTACACAAAATATCTTTTCGATACCTATGCGTAATACCTATTCAATGATGTCTGCCTTGTTTCGAAATGGAGTGAAAGATTAGTGGGAAGGATTTTGCAATTAATTGAAACATGTGTAGAATGTTCTAAGCGTGGTGGAAAGCCGTAAGAACGTGTGAATTTTAATCTGAGGCAAGTGTAATACCTTTACCTCTGTCGATTCCAGTTATAAGGCAATCTCATCCACGAACTTCTCTACCACCAAATACAACGTCAAGATGTAAATATTGATGAGTTTTCAATTTCAGTTGATTAGAAATGACGAAAGAAATGCATTAGTGTTTAAGCGTTGGACCATGCCCTGGCAGGGATTCGAACCCGGGACCTCTGGAATATCAGTCAAGCCCTCTACCTACTCGACTACCGAGGCCGCCATAGAAAATTACTAAGAAAACACAAAATATTTGGAAAAAACAAATTTTTATTTCTATACGTACACGAAGAGAAAAAAATCAAGCATTCTATGCTTAAATCAAGCAAATAGGAAATAAGTTTACACTTAAGCGTAAATTTCTCAATTCAAGCATTGCTAGAATTGAGCAAATTTAAAACACATGATATTGAGAAAAAAATATTCAATTCAAGAAACATTTCCTAAAAACTCAAGAATATTTTTTCTATATTTAAGACTAATATTTGCTTGAAGTGAGAAAAATTTGCTTGATTTGAGTAACAATTTGCTGAATACTAGTATAATTTGCTCAATTTGAGAAATTGATTTTCCTTGAAGTGAGAATAATTTGCTTGATTCAAGTAAAGAATTTACTGAAAACTAGAATAATTTGCTTGATTCAAGTCAGAGAATAGCTTGAGTGCATTCAAATGAGTTTCGAATGACTTGTTAATATACGAGCTACGAATGTGCCTTTTGCATTTAAATTAATACGCGAATACATGTGCCAATCGCTGTAGTACGAATGCCATAGAGTACGAGCGCTCACGATTACGAATGCTTATCCCTTCGTTACATGATTCTTTCTCCCTGTGTATAAAAATGTTTTATGTCTTTATTTGTGATTGGGAAGATTTAGAGAATGTATAAACGAAATTTGGATGCTCTGCAATCAATAAGAGCGAAGTTACGCAACATTGCATATGTGCAATTTCATGCAGGCAAGCAATAAAAATTAGTATCTGATATTATCTTATATGTATATTAATTTTTATTAATTTGTATTTTACTTTTTTGAAATGGAATTATATGCTTTTAATAACTTAAACTAAGATATATTTCCCAGTTTTTTATATAGTCAATTTAAATTGACAATTTTAAACAAAGGAAAATATAAAACACTGATTTGCAAGGTCACAAGATTTTGTTTCTTAATTTGAAGCTCATTGTATAAGAATTGATTAAATAAGTACATTAAACATTATTCATTACGAAATTGTTTAAAACAATTTCTATTTTGATTCTATTTTGATTTATTATTAAAACATACTCTTGTCTAAACTATTGAGCAGCTAACATGAGTGTATTCATTACATCCTGGTAATTTACATGGTAAACGCTTGTTGTCCCATTGTAGCCAGAGATCAAAATGGTCCAACCGAACTTCTGTTTGAGATGGTGGGAAACTTCTCGAATGTTTCATAATTTTTTGCAACGTGTTTTGATGATTCGGAAGGTCTTCCACTTTCTGTGGAGAGTTTTCCTACTTTGTAAAGACTTTCTACCACTTACAAACGAAAATTGACAAATATTATGTTTTCATGATTACCGCTTTGTTGTTCCGCACGCTTATACAATAGCAATGCATTTACTAATATTATCGTATAGTGTATTTTTATCTTGTAGCTTCCAATAAATGAGCGGAACAAATTGACTTCCCCCATAAATGTATTGCATTGTGAACCAATATTCGGTCACTCTATGGATATTTTTTTACACAACTTCTTATCAAATCGTTCAGCTAAGGTCCTCAGGACTTTTACTACAATGGTTTGACATCAAATTAACAACTTTATTATCTCTCCATGAAATCAAATGAACGTTAACATCATCATGGCAAGCTACATATTCCACAGACTCTCCTCGAGATGTCTTCATTAATATGGGAACACTCGGTAGTTTTGAGCTCGGAATTCTGTTCCGACGGATTGTACCCAATAAATACCCCTTTTGGCTAGTTCAATCATTAGTGGTAGTGTTCATATAATGATTATGATAAAAAAAGCTTTGTAATTCATATTAGAAGTACTTCCCGTAAAATTCTTTTATAACAATATTTACACAAGCCGAAGATAATTTTCTTCGTGGTGACGAAGATAGGGGCTGTTTTCTTGACCCAAGTTATTTATTTTAAAAATTCATTTATTTTTAATTTTAGCTTTATATGTATATAGTTAAGTGCATAGAATTGCACATCTGCAATATAACCTCATATCTGCAATGTAACTTCAAAATGTCTCAAATGCATGATATTGCATATTTGCAATTAAGCCATTCATTTTATTAAATTAAAGCTATAATGCACAAAAAAATTAGTAAGCTTAAAGAAAATTAACTTCTATTCTGGAACATAACTTACATTTTAACGTTTTTTTGATATTTCTTGTATAATTATTAAAAATATTCACTTATTTTTTCTGTGGCGTCCGTGGCGTAGTTGGTTAAAGTGCGTGGCCGCTATGTCAAAGAACTTTGGAGACCCAGGTTCGAACCCCAGCAGCGACAGAAAATTATTTGAATTAAAATAATTTTTCTGTACGGTCGCCACCTCTCTGCAGACAATGGCAAACCTCAGAGAGTAATCAAAATGCCATGTAAAGCTTCTTGAGAACGAGAACATTCCGTTCATCGCCGTTCGGAGTCGGCGTTAAGCATGTAGGTCCGGTTCTCGGTCAATTGTGTACAAACTTAAGAACACGCACAACACAATTGATCATAAGAAGCTAGGTCAAAGTCCTTTCAAGGGCTGAAATGGCCAGTTATTTATTTTTTTTTTTTTTATTTTTTCTACGTATAAGACAGACCTTGTTCAAATCAATATTTTGGACAAATTAAATCCTTAATTTGACAAAAGAAGACAACAACTAATAAAAAAATGTCTAAATTTATTTTTGAATAAAATTCCGTTAGGTATATTCACAGGGTGTGTATGCTATATCTCTTAGAAGTCAACATTGCATATGTGCAATCCCATGCAACGAAGGGTTATGACACAAGATTGCCCGACGAAGCAAGACATTCGCCAAAAGCAATCAACATTCATGATTTTATGTCCATTCCCACCAAGAAAAAGAGAAAAAAAATGGTAAATATTAAGGCAAAAAGAAACAAACAACACAAAGCGCTGCTAGAGAACGGCAGAAAAGTATCAAAACAACAAAAATTCATGCAGCAGCAAAAATTTGAGTTTCAAGAGAATAATCGGAAATTCTGGATGGTGCCTTTATATCGATTCGCAATCATTTAATAATTTTTGTGTGCAATTGCGGCTGACCACGTGTGTTTTTCGAGTGGTTAAAAAATTACGAATGGTCTTATGCAAATCTCTGATTCCAGTAAACAATTTCCTTAACTTAATTTTCTTATTATAATATAAATCCTTCAGCAAAGATGTAGGATATAGGATAACCGATCATAAAAAAACTACTCGAATATACTAAATGTCTTGTAGACGCTTACATGTTTCCAAGTAAAGTAACACATAAGACACTGCACCTTCAAAGCATTCCATAGTTTGTCAATCTGCACCATCTTAAGCACGTGTCCATGTAAACTTGTTGTGAATTATAAGCATGCCAATATAAGTTGAAGTGAGAAAAATAAACTTGATTCAAGTAAACAATTTGCCCAAAACTAAAGTAATTCTCTGCGATTGCAGATTAAAATAAGAAAATATTTTCTTAATTCAAGTCTTGTTTCAGTTTCTAAAATCAAGTATTTTATTCTTGCTTTAAGCTATAATTTATTTAGAACCCTCTGCGGCTTTGCCCTCGATGTATCTTAAAATAAAGTAAAGCATAACTTTCAATAAATAAAATCAAATTAAATTAAAATATTTTCATAGGTCTTATTTCAGTGACGAAATTATACACTTACGCTACGTAATGCCGTAAAAACATGCTAAAAAACCCATTCAACCCATACCAATGCGCAGCTTCGAAGCGATGTAATTTACATCGCACGGCGTTTCAATTTAAGCTTAAATTGTAACCATAAATTTCATTCACTTCTATTTTGCAGCTTAAGAATTCTGCACGCAGCTATTCGACGTTTTGAGTAGAAAAACAGTCTCTGAATAATGAAACATTGAAGCAGTAGCAACAAACGATGCGCTTGGAGAAAATGCTTTAAATTTTAACTTTCGGGCATTATGCTGCTCGTGAACAAAGAGATACCTCATCTCTGCTTCCATGCAGAGAATCTCTTTTCTGGGCCAAAGCAACATTCTGCTAGCTACATGCAATGAAAGCGTCGACGCCAATCAAAAAAATCAATGCTTGCAAGAAAATGATTTAATTTTTCAATAAAATATGAATTTACGACCAAACTATTGATCTTAGATGCACGTCACCATCAACTTTTTTGTTGGAATCGGCAAGATCATTCATTTGTCCATATATCATATTCACTTATCTTTTACAGTTTAAGCAGAAAATGGAAAAAAGCGCCAAATTTTTCCAAAAATACTGAATTTGGCCAGTTTCTTAGCCAATAACTTTTAAGCTTTGAAATATTTCAAAATTTTAAGTATACGGTGTCAATCTGCAATTAATTACGATTTGAATAGTGAAAATGTCATTTAAATCCGTTTAGCCGTTCTTGAGTTTACTTGCATCAACGCCAAAAAGGCAATATTTCAAGTTTCATTTTTATATAATAGTAAGATAAGATAAGATAAGATAAGATTAATCGTTTTCCTCAAAGAAGTCGTCAAATCTTTTATCATCGAGTCATTCAAGATCGGAAAAAGAAAATAGTCTGAGGAGGCTAAATCTTGCGAAAAGGCACAATGTGAGAAAGCAAATTAAACTGAACTCCTTGCCTTGATGAAACAAAACTCTCCTTTTCGCCAAATGCGCCAATTTTTACTTGACTTCATCACTCAAACGCAGCAATAAGTTCGCATAATATTCGACGTTGATAGTTTTTCCTTTCTGAAGATCTTAATATTTTGAATATGAGCTTTCATTATTTATATCGAAAACAAGTTTGAGCTTTAGGCCAAGTATGTTGACAACAAGACAAAGAAGGCAACAACCAACAACAACAACAACGGCTCTGTATACACTAAGGGAAATAACGCATATTAACATTATCCACGCCTGAGTATAAATTTTATTTCAATATTTATGTGAATAAATCTAAAATTTTCCTTACAACTCGTTATTTTTCCCGTATTTAAATTTTATTTATACCACACACCTACATACAAATAACATACAGCTGAAATAGCCGACAAGCAGCAACAACATCGCACTTTGTTCCTGCAGTTATCAATGAAGTTTTTAGAATTGAGACTCTTGCTTTCGGTTTCTTATACTTCTCATTTGCTTTTTGTTATGAATATTATATAGCCTTGATGTTTGATCGTGGCGTCCGTGGCGTAGTTGGTTAAAGTGCGTGGCCGCTATGTCAAAGAACTTTGGAAACCCAGGTTCGAAACCCAGCAGCGACAGAAAATTATTTGAATTAAAATAATTTTTCTGTACGGCCGCCACCTCTCTGCAGACAATGGCAAACCTCAGAGAGTAATCAAAATGCCATGTAAAGCTTCTTGAGAACGAGAACTTTCCGTTCATCGCCGTTCGGAGTCGGCGTTAAGCATGTAGGTCCGGTTCTCGGTCAATTGTGTACAAACTTAATAACACGCACAACACAATTGATCATAAGAAGCTAGGTCAAAGTCCTTTCAAGGGCTGAAATGGCCAGTTATTTATTTATTTTTATTTTTGATGTTTGGCCAAGATTCTTTGTGAGTGCGATTGGTAATCGCATGACACAATTATGTAAGGTTAGAGTGACAACCAGTCATTTTCTCACGAATGTCTTGCACCGATTGTCATTTGACTGCATATTTTGCTTTTATTTTCTTTTCTACTTTTTCCTTCTCTAATTTATACTATCTTTGACATTTCGTGCCATAATATTGCAACAACCGTCAAAAATAGTATAAATTTGAGAACGAAAAAGTAAAAAAGAAAAAATATACAAGCAATGGCATTTGATGGACTAAGCTCATGAGAAATATTTATATATATTGTTTTTTAATTTCTATATTTATACCCCTACGTTTGAAAAACGTAAACAAGGTATATTAATTTTGTCACTCCGTTTGTAACGCCTATAAGGAGGCGTGGTAGGTATAGAAAAGTATATATATTCTTGATCAGCATCATCAACCGAGTCGATTTAGCCATGTTCGTCTGTCTGTCTGTCCGTCTATCTGTCTGTGATCACGATTACAGCCGTACAGCCGTCATCACGAAATTCGATATTTAAGCTTGTATCTAAAAAATAAAGGTCAAGTTCGAAATTGAGCCAAATCGGCTCTATATAGCCAATTAATATATAGAATTTTGCACATGAGCTTTGCTATTTAATATACACTCTGAATATGAAATTCAACCATATCGGGTGAAAACCAAGCCTACCTCACATGCAAAGTGACTTTATCAAAAATGTAAAATCTCTTTAAATTCCACAAAAATTAATATATGGAGTTGCAATTTTGCATATGAACTTTTATATGCAACATGTACACTGTGTATGAAATTCAACCAAATCGAGTGAAAACCACACCCACCTCCCATACAAAGTGACTTTATTAAAAAACAAAAGAGAATATTTTCCGTTAAAACTATGACGAAAATGTTTTAACAAATAAAAATTTTTTTGACTGCTTTAGACTTTGAATATATTTCAATTCGGACGTAGGGGTATATTAACTTCGGCCCAGTCGAAGATAATTTCTTACTAGTTTTATAAAAATTTTTTTAAAAGCGACAGTTATATTTTCAAATAGTAAATATTTGAAAATGACTCGCTTTTTGGATAGATTCAAAAAGTTTTTAGATAAATTTAATATTTTTTTCTCTGAGTGTAGAGCAAATCACAAAGCTTGACTATACAGAATGTTTCGTTGGCCGCTACACCAACTTATCACAAGTCTTTGTATGACTTTTAACTGTGATCCACTCAAGCTACTCAAGTCAGGAAGTTACCCGGAATTTATTTTTGACAGAGAACACTTAAATTAGTAACTGAGTTCTAGGTTAACCTTGACACAGGGTGCATCGAAGTAGATAAGAATTCGTTTTAACCCTCGTTTATGCTGGATGAAATGTTTCTTTTATTCAAGAATTTGAATACAACTCTCTAGCTAATATTATTTCTTAGATATTTTCCTAAACTTTCTTTTAATTTCTGTGTATTTAACACCTGTGTATTTATTTCTATTGACAAAGAAATCATTTGACACTTGCAACAATTACTAAGAGATAATTGTTTTGTGCTCGCTGTCAAGCCAGCATTGTTTCTGTATGAATCCGTAAAACAGGAGTACCCTCTTATTTGCTGGTTGTTGTTACTTCCTTTATATAGCCTCAGCCATGAATGATTGACTTTCAGGTTCAATAACGACGAGTCTGTCCGTCGGACGACAAACTGTTTTAAGTGACAATGTTATTTCATTGACACTGAGTGATTGTCAGTGGAGTTTGACACAACAAAACAAAAACATTGTTATTTCCATTGATATTGTTGTTGTTGTTGCTTTTGTAGCCAAACGCAGTGAACTCAAATAGTCACTGAAGCATAAATTAAAAACAATTCAATCGATGTCATTCATATATGTATATATTTTATATACAATAACAATAACAATAACAAAGTATCATAAACAATAACAAAGTATCTTATTGTCAGCTTTGTAACTCGATGCACTTGGCATCTATTAGCACAAGAGTTTAAATTGAACGGATTATTTGTAAATGTTTTGACCTCGTTTGCTAAATACTTAAAGCGACAAATTTTTAAAGTTATTAAACACTTTAAAGTTACAAATCTTTTGATCTTTTGCTGTTGTTATAATTCTTGTTGCTGCCGTTGTTGTTGTTGTTTTTGGCAGCAATTTGTATTAACTCAAGCGTAAGGTGACAATATCAACAACAACTTCTACTCGTATCGTGCTAAAAGCTTCGGTGTCAGCAAAGTTCACCAAATCCGTTGCCGTAATAAATTCAGCTCAAGCATTTTTGTTATTTTGTTTTTTTTTTTTGCGTATGAGTAATTTAAATATTAGGGCCAAAACCATTATAAACACCATTCATTGTGGAGCAACAATTATTTGGGGAATGATTCATCATGATTTTATTTTATTATGAAATACCGTTGAAATCGTCGGATCATTAAAAAATCGACTTAACAATTTTAAGTTTTGATTTAATATCTGTGGAAAAAATATGAAATTACAGTTTTATTTCTTGTGTGACGTAAGTCATACATAATATTTAAACAACGCGCATGCATCATATCGCACTTCATCTACAAATCAGGCACAACTAAAAATTTACAAATTTTTACTTTTAAATGTTAAACTATTCGTAGTGATCTAGGTATATACCATCCATTGGAATATACCCTCTTTAATTAAAAAAAAAAAATCGTTTTGCCTCCTTGTTTTGTATGGTTTTCTTTAAAAACAAATTAGTTTTTTGGTTCTCCTGAAAATTTTGAAATATTGAGTTGTGTCTGTTTTGATGATGTCTGCGTGCGATATGCATATGAGGTTGTTATGCTGATGTTCTCGCTAATGTTTGATGCCAACATTATTTAAAACTAGTATAAAATGATCTTCGACTGGGCGAAGTTAAAATACCCCCACGACCGAGCCAAAGTGACCCGATTTCGATGGATTTCATACTCAGAGTGCATATTAAATAGCAAAGCTCATTTGCAAGATTTCAAGTCCATATATTCATATATAACTTTTTTTAATAATGAAAAACAAAAATTGCTATTTCGAAATCAAAAATTTAAAAATGACCCTATTTTTTACATTTCAAACTTTCTAAAAATTTATATACAGCCCAATTCTAAATATTCGCGCGGATTTTTTTCCTCGCGGATTTAATTTTCTCGAGAAAAAAATCCTCCTGTTCTAAACGACCTGGGAGAAGAAAAATCGGGGATGATAGTTTCGAATTTTCGAAATCAGCTGCTTTGCTACTTTTGACATTTAAAATCAAATGTAAACAGAACAAGTTTGTAGCAAATTAAAAGAAAAAAATTATAATTTGGTAAAAAAAGTGGTAAAAATGCATAGCATTGCATTCCGGTTATAAGTGGATGGTGAGGAGGAAGAAAATGTTCCACCTAAGGTTGTAAGAAGGAATATGCGTGACTGCGCGAACCCGCTGGAACTGCCGCAATCTTTGTAAGTAGAAAACAAATTTTACCAGTTGCTTTTATTAAGATTGCTCTTATTTTCACAGTTTTGAGATATTATAGGCTAAACAAGCCCGCGTTCCAGTATTTGTTAGAAGTTCTGAATACGCACATCCAACCAGGAAAAAAACAGTTTGCAGTTTCTCCGGTCGTAAAGCTGAGCGCAGTATTGCTCTTCTTTGCTGAAGGTGGTTACCAAACTGGAGTATGGCAAGCATGGCATTCCCGGTGATATGCGATGCTTCGATGGAACACATGTGCAAATAATAGCTCACGCTTTTTCCATTCGGTACACTGGAAAAAAAATGTTTTAAAATTGACGACAATTGTTATTAATTTGACGATATTTGTGTTTAAAAAATAGCTTGCAACAAATTTCGTCAAAGTAAGAGCAAATGTATTTAAAAATTTTGAAAAACATATGAAAAAAAAGTCAAATTAACAACACATTTTGTGAACACATTGTGTTTAATTTTAAGCTAATTTTTTTTTTTCAGTGTAGTATTTTTAATTGGTGGCCCAATGGTATTTAATTCTACCTCCACTTTCCGTCAAAACCTTAGAAGATCATCCTTTATGAAATCCACGTGCAAAATCAGAGTGAGCTTCTATAAGCATCAGCAATAGTTTCTTACAAATATAAAAACTTCTCAAAATACTTACATTTTTGCTTTCAACTTCTCTTAATTTTGTTGGCGAAAAAACTCTCGAGAAATGTCATCGATTTTTCCGTTCTATATACATTTGTGATGCCTAGTTTTTCCGCCGGGAGTTTTTTCTCTCTTTCGAAGTTTATTTGGAATAGGAGGAAAGGGAGAAGTGAAAAAATTCTCGAGAATTTTTATTTGGAATAGGAGGAATGTGAAAAGTGAAAAAATTCTCGCGGATTTTCTATTCAGAATTGGGCTGATAGATTTATAGAGTTTTAAGTTTTAATAGATGATTGTAGGTAATCTTAGAGATATTACAATAATAAATATAATGCAAAACATTTTCAGCTCAAAAGGACTTTTTCGTTAATCTTTTGCTTTAAGACATACGTAGATTTTTTTATAAAAGTCAAAGCATTTTAAGGTCGTTACTTTTTACTGTTTTCCTCAAAAAACAACTTTGTTCTTGCGGGACAGGAAGACATCTTTTTTTTTCCTCAAAATTTTTTGGGTGATCTTGACAACCCCATGCAACTTTTGAGACTTCTTAGAATATCTTCTTAGACTTCTTCTTAGACTTCTTAGCACCAAGATGAAAAGTAATCAAAATTAATGAATTTCTAACGCAGATTTAAAAATGGTGCCCTTTTTAGCATCAGCTCGAGTTTAAGAGTTAAAACGACCCTTTTTTTAATAGTTTGACTTAATCCTTTGCATTTATTATTTATTTATTTATTATAATTGTATATAAATTAAAATGTTAAGTCTATGAAATCAAAGCTTTTACATCAGAGTTCTTGAGCTAAGAAAATTTCTTTAAATATGTTGGCCGATTTCGATCGCCATTTAAATTTTTTATTAAAAACGTTGGGTATTTCTGGATAAAAATTTCAATCTCAGAAAGTGCTACAAAAATGAATGTAATTAGGTTTTTTAAAAAGGGCAATGTGTGTGGCTCAACTTTTTTACAAGGTATTATGTGTATCAGGGATTTTTATCATTAAGCAATATTAAAAAAACTTAAGCATTAATCATTATTTTATGATTTTCAAGTTTTTGGTCAGATATAATAAAGTAATCTGGTTTTATCTTTCAAATCTTAAATAAAAATCGCCTTTTGATTAATATTTTTTTGCTCAAACAAAAATATAATTTTCGGTTATTATTTTTGGTCAAGGACACGGTTGCCCAATTGGACTAAAAATGGTAAATTTTTGACATTTGGTCCGCTGCTCCCTTTTACTTACTCTATTAAAATTTATACTACTTTTCTGCATTTTGTCACAAGAGAACACTGGATTCGTTTACAACAATTCAACGCTGATACGTCTTAAAGTGACTTGGCCGACTGAAGTTCGTTTAAGATACGACTGAAAGTGAGTTGCCTCACTGAAGTTTGTTTAAAATACGACTTAAAGGGAGTTGGCCGACTGAAGTTGGTTTAAGGTACGCCTGAAAGTGAATTGGGTGAGTGAAGTTCGTTTCAGGTACGACTAGAAGTGAATTGGCCGACTGAAGATAGTATTGGGTATGACTTAAAATTAAATAGCCGACTTAAGTTGGTTTTTGTCTAAAGTACTTACTTAGACAAAAGATAAGCTATTTTTAATAGCTGACTCTAAAAAAGTAAGGGGGTATCACCCTCCCCGCTAGTTTCGCTCCTGCAAATATTAATTTTTAAGGAAATAAAAGAGGTTTTACCTTTTTGATAGAGTCACTTTGTATGGGAGGTAGACATGGCTTTCATCGGATTTGGCTGATCTTTATTTTTCTGACTTAAAGTATAATATACGTGTAACAACAAAAAACAGGAGCTGTTTTCAAAAAATTTTTTTAGATATAAGAAGTTATTATTTTTTTTTTTTAAATTTATACTTTATAAAAATATTTTTTTTTTTAAATACAGTTCTGGCTTTTATATAGGAGGCGATGAAAATGGCATTGAAAAATGACATCCAAAACGGGTCGATGGATATGGCCTTTCCCATGTATCGGAAACAAAAAAATCAAATGACATTTTAAAACATACACCATATAGTAAGCATCCAACTACACAAGACCTCCGGGGTTTTTTTCTTTAATTATGGCGGAAGTTGAAGTAAAAATTTCAAAAAATAGATACATTTTCGCGCGCTTTTTTGTTTATAAAAAAAAAATAGATGCTTGAATTTAGGGGGAATGCTTAAAGGACAAAATAATGAAAAAAATGCAAAAAAATATCATTGAAATTGAGCCAATAGATTTCGAGTTATCTATCGCACCGTTTTAAAAAAACTAGTTTCGAGGAAATCGCGTTTAAAGTTTTTTATTTACGTTGTGGAGTTTAGACACCGAAAACCGTTATTACTTCTGCTTTTTTTTAAATATCGATTTAAGAATGTGTTTGTATATTCTTAAAACTATAAAGAACACATTAAACAAAAAAAAAAAAATTTAATCTTATTTAGATTATTTTTTTATTACAAGTTTAAATATCGAATTTCATGATGATAGCTTGAAAATTACTGCTGTAATCGTGATGATAGACAGACGGACATGGCTAAATCGACCTGGGTGGTCGATATTCTCTGATCGAGTATATATATATACTATTCTATACCTACCACGCCTCCTTGTGGGCGTTACAAACGGAGTGACAAAATTAATGTACCCCTCTAAAGCTTTTTAACGGGCTTTTAATATTTAACATTATTTATATAGCTTTACAAACTTTAAATAATGATAAAAACCATTTTTTTAGGCTTCAAAACTAAAAACAAAATGGTTGAAACCTTGCTAGGAGTGTATCAACAAAACGGGCGGATTTTTTTTTTTTTTCTATCCAAGCAATTGTGTTCAATAGCTTTTAAATTTTTATTGAATTAGAGAGCAAACACCTGAAGACTATGTACAATAGACCCTAGTGCGTGGCCTCTATGTCAACGAACCTGGAGACACGGGTTCGAACCCCAGCAGCGACAGAAAATTATTTCAATTAAAAATTATTTTTCTGTACGGGCGCCACCTCTCTGCAGACAATGGCAAACCCCAGAGAAAAATCAAAATTCCATGTAAAGCTTCTTGAAAACGAGAACATTCCGTTCATCGCCGTTCGGAGTCGGAGTTAAACCTGTAGGTCCGGTTCTCGGTCAATTGTGTACAAGCTTAACCCTAGAACTGTATCGTGGGGTGAAAAAGCACCCCAGACTGTCTTAAATCTCGCGCCAGACACAAACGTCTTTCGTTTACGGCCCGGGACAGTAACCATAATTCTGTTTCAACGTCTGAGAGTAGAGGGAGCATGCTCGCGGCATCCGTACCACGTGCTTGCTCAAGCAGTGAACATAAGAAGTGCGTCTGGGGTGCTTTTTCACCCAACGATACAGTTTGTGTATATTTTTCGTCACATATATTTACATATATACGCTCCCTTCAACTTGATTAGTCGCACTTGTTTTAATAACAAAAAATGCTCTGCTCTCAATATTGGTTAAAAAAATAACAACAACAACTACTTGGAATATATGCTCATTGAGTGTGCTTACCAACAACAACCAAAAATGTGCACTCTCTTTAAAAACAACGGTACCTGCTAACAAGTATTTAAACAGATAAAAAATTATTACAATTCTTACTCGTTCATTAGATTAGACGCAGTACGAAATTAAAGTTTTCAGTGATACAAGTTAACTTTGAATGAGGGAAGATGTGTTCATTGTCCCCGAATCATCGACAGAAAATATGGAGCCAAATGCTCCAAGGTTCAGGCCTTCGTGTGTCCAGACCAAAGAGCTATTATCTGTCAGGAGTGTGGTGAGCAAGAATGAGAGATAAACAAATGCTTTTTAATTTCAAATAAAGATGTTTTTTCCAACTTGAACGAAATTCTTATTCATTGTAACGATCTGTGCGGCAAAAATCGTTTTTTCAATTTCTTGCAATTTGCACACTTTGATTTCTCAAAATAAAAAGCATTTTTGGAACATTGGCCAAAACCACTACAATATCCCTTAAACATAGTATCTCCCCTTTAGAACCCCGTTGGAATTACTAGATTTAGTCAAAAATTCACTGAGACATCGTAATTTTAACGAAAAACAAAATTTTTCCTAGTTTTCACGTTTTTTGCCCTTCTTGGTCAATATTCCCGGACCATCCAAACTCTTGGCCAAACAATTTAGTTCACGTGATTCTAGATCAAAAGACGATTAAAATGAGCCCCCATGGAACTATCAAATTCACACTGTCTCCGAGATACGGGCCCTTGAAAGTTGGGGTGTTTTTTCACCCCGCGATACAGGATTAGGTAAAGAAAAAATAGCGATACAGTTCTAGGGTTAATAACACGCACAACACAATTGATCATAAGAAGCTAGGTCAAAGTCTTGACAAAAAAACAAGAATGTAAGTCCAACTACAACGCCTAACTCCCATACGAAGTGCCTTTTTTCAATAGCAAAAATCCTCCTCATTTTGCTCATGTGAACTTAAAATATAAAATAAATTTTTTTAAAAACAAAATAAACACCATGCCAAAAATAATTTAAATCGGACAACTTTTAGATTTTCCTCCCACACTACAAGACAGTCAAGGCACTATTTTGATGATACTTCACATGTTCGTTAATTTACTTGTGTGCCTTCTAAAAAAAAAGATTAAAAAAATTTTTAATATTGTGTTATTTTCGGTTTATCCTGAATCAGAACTATCACTCAGACATGGGGTTTTAAAAGTGCTAGAACATTTGGAATTATATTTAATTTCTTATATTTAGGTGATTGCCATAAAGAATTTATAAATGGATCGGATGTAAACAGCAATCGGTTAATAAGGTCAACATTTGTATCTATTCTTGATGTCATTATCACTATAAAAGTAATAAAATAATCCGTAATCTTTACCTTATGAACTGGCATGTAATACGACGTGTAGTGAGCTAAGTCCACATTTCTAGTTTCAGTGGTATAAATTCTAAACGCCCTGGAAAATTATTTTAAAAATTTTTTTGTTTGTCTGCAGCTGTATTCGAACTAAACTCTCTGTGTAGACATAACAAAAGAAAGTTAAGTTTCATCCTGCAAAATTGTACTGGGGAACTCAAGAGTTTATTGTACGTTCAATGAAAAAATTCAACTTTGTACTGGAAAATTAAACTAAACTCGCTGTGTAGACATAATGGCTTCATAAATGAGAGAATTTAAAGAAATGACTGAAAAGTGTTGTAAACCCCTTATAAAGCAAAATAAAAATAGTTTTCTCTGAACTGAGTACAAATATTGTCCAAATATTTAAAATTAATTCAAAATCTTAAATTTTAATGTGGCCTTTCATTATTTATATAAAAACAAATTTGAGCTTTAGGTCAAGTATGTTTTAGTATTAGTAACTAAGTTCTTATCTTCTTATGATGCAACCTGTGTCAAGGTTAAATTATTATTTAAGATTTAAGATTTCTAGGAGAACACGCCCGTATTTAATGTTAAGGAAAAATATGATTAGTTGTGTGTTTATCACAAAAAACAACAAAGTTTTTCGTAAAAAATGTTCTCCACACCGTTTAGGTGTACCATCAGTTAAAATACCTGAACCCTAAAACGGAAGTGTGAAAAAAAGAATAATAACAACAAAATAACACAACTTCAATATGCTCTGATAGCGGCAAATCGCTGTGATCGAATTTCCGAAGATGTACATACATGAGTTAAGGTTATACCTAAAAGTATGACACGATCAAGGTTAACCTTGACACAGAGTGCAATACAAGTAGATAAGAATTTAGTTACTAATGTAAAAGCGTTCTCTCTGTCAAAATAAACTTCCGGGTAGCTTTGTCCGCATATTGGCAGTATAAGTAGGACCTAAGTAGCTTGAGTGGATCACAGTGAAAAGTCATCATGCAAGACTACTGATGAGTTGGTGTAGCGGCCAACGAAACAGTCGGTCTAGTCTGCTGTGTGATTTGCTCTATACAGAACCGTTGTTGTTGTTGTTGGTTGTTGCCTTCATTGTCTTAATGTTATCTTGTTGTCAATATACTTGGCCCTAAAGCTTTAATTTGTTTTCATTAATTCGAAATGTTAAAAACATTTTTTCAAATCAAATTATTTTCCGTTTTTGTTTTTATGTGATAAATGTCTTCATCTTTTTTTCAATTGATGAAAAAATGTTAATGTTAATTGTTTTTAAAGTACTCTATCTTGTATACAGTTAAATTTTGAATTTTATCTTGTCTTAATTTCCACTTAAGAGTATTTTTCAACCATACGCTTGATAACTTTTTCTATATCTGCTCTTCTTCTTTGATATCTGCTCTTGGTTTCAGTAGCACCAAAATCAAATCCAAGGTGATTCTATGGCAGAAAACGAAAACGTGGTTTTCATTTGCACGCTATATAAATAATTTATGAAAGCAAACGCAGAATTTTTCCAAAAAATTCAATAAAATCTTTTTTTTTTTTTTTTTGCAAAAATAAGTCAAGCATAAATTGTTGGCAGCTGACATTGAAACCGTCTATAAAAACATTGGAACAAAAGTGAAGTACGCCTATGAGTTGAATGCATAAATAAGATAATTAAACATGGAATTGGTTGACAGGAAAAATAAAAAAGAAAAAAAAAAAAAACAATAGCACAACACATTTCATGTTTTGATTATAATTACATAACACTTGGTTGTGGTTTTCAAAGCCAGACAAAATTTTGAATATTTGTCTCATAAACTTCTGATGTAAGCCAATGTTCTACGTAGGCATTGTTACGTTATGCGATGGGTTATTTTTGTCAAAATGTGTTTGTAAACCTATGATAAAATTTTGTAATAATTTAAAACTTTACTTGCTCAAAATAATTAAAAAGAAATATGACGATAAAGGACTTGTTTTACCTTTTACTTCCAAAAGTTTTTTGGTTAAAAAAAATCTGAGGAAAACTTTTTTATGAAATGAAAAGCTTATAATTTTTGTTTTTTTTTTTGTTTTTTTTTTGTTTTTTTGTTTTTAAATCCCAACTTTATTGACCACTGTGGCCACGCTGTGTTCTTAGTACTTTGTACTTTTTGTGTTTGCTGTGCAATCATTAGAACCGATCTTCGTGGTTTGTTGCGGTGATGCAACCCTCTTTGCCAACAGCACTCCTCACTCTCCTCCTGAGTGTGAAGAACGTATTGCTACAACAAATGCTTATTATACGAGTATACATAGTTATGGCATGTTAATGGTAATCATATTTTGTGAATATTATAAGGGGAAAGAGATGGTTGGGATACAGTAAGTTATAAGTTATACAGCATGGTATAAGCCTTTCAGCTTCAGTGACCTGCTTTAGAAATAATTTAAAGAATATTAGCAAAGGCTTATGTTGTTTAGAGCAAAAAAACAAAAATAAAAAAACGACTAAACAGTTTTTGAGTTAATTACAAAAATTTCAATTATGAAAAAAGTGGTAAATCCTCTGTTAGGGATGTCGTCGGGATTTTACTTTTCAAATCCCAGAATTTCTGGGACACACAATTCCCACAAAAGTCGAACAAAATTAATTTAAATAAATATAAACTACGTGTGATCAATATTTTTTAACCCTTTCAGCCCCAAATTAGCCCTGGCGGTGCCAAATATTCCAAATTTCGTTGAGGATCAGTTTTTGACCTAAATAACCTGAGTACGAAGTTTGAAGGCCATATAGCTTTCCTAATAGATACTACAAAAATTTTTACTTATCCCTTTCAGCCCTTAATTAGTCCTGGCTGTGCCAAACATTTCAAACTTCATTCAGGATTAGTTTTTGACCTAAATAAGCTAAGTATGAAGTTTGAAAGCCGTATTGCTTTCCTAATAGATACTATAAAAATTTTTACAAAAATTTAAAAAAATTTTTACAAATTCTAGCGCACTCATATATTGCGCATATCTCATATTTCTTTTAACTTAAAATGTAAATAAGATCTCTTACATTGATACTTTTACATTTAATTACCTTTAGTTTTGGAAAATTTTCGGAAATATTTAAAAATATAATTTTCTTATTCGATCTTTTTTGAAGTCGCGTAGTCGCGTGGTCGCGTACATGAGTTGACTCGGAATACCTTTGAAAAGCATGTTATAAAAATGAATTTTCACATTTTTAATTTTTTCCTCTTATTCACCACATTTCAGTATATCATAAAAAATTTATTGTAAAAAAACGGGGGGGGGGGCCCCAACCTAGAAACAGAACGCCAAAGACAAAAAATGGCCCACAGGCAACTTTGGGGCTGAAGGTCCCGAATATATCGGAATTTATTCGCAAAAATCTAAATTTTGATAAAAATTCATTAAAGAATAACTCGAAAACTGTAATATTCTCTTAAATTTTTAATTAATTTTGAAAATTGCCAGACATTATTACAAGGATAGTCTTATAGGGGCCTCAGACGCTACGACTTTTCATACTACCTAGTAGTATGACTAAGTCGTTCGTTCTCATCATACGTTACGACTTTTTCATACTACTTTTCATCAGACTGCAGTCTGCGTGCAGTTTTTACCTCAAAAAAGTCCTTATCCTTTGATTATTTTGCTTGCATGTTTTACAAAATGCGAATGATGAATGAAAACAAGCGTGAAGTCGTATGACTTGCCCTCACACTCTCAGACTTTTACTTCGACTTGAGAAAAAATCAAATTATTTTGATTTTCATACGACCTGCGCGTACGACTTGAGTTTCTTATACCAGTGGTCGTCAACTTTATCTTGCTCGCGGCTCCCTAACACCACCCTTAAAAATGTGCGGCCCCCTAAATACATTTTTTTACATATTTTTAATGAGATCAACTATTTTTTATTTTTGAAGTCAATTCAAAGTAATTAGTAAACAATTAATTAATAAAAAACAAACTTTAAAATATATGAGAAAAAACATAACAAAAATTTTATAGAACAAAACAAAAACAGTAAATTATAGATTTTAATGTGATTTTTGAGTATGATGAGATTTGCATAAAAAATTTATGTCTGGTTCAATACTTGAAAGCGAAAGTCTTAAATTATGCTCAAGCGATTCAGGTGCAAGTTGAGATCTTTGTTTAATTTTTATGTAAACAAGGGACGAAAATGCGGATTCACACAAATATGTGGTTGCAAAAGGAATTAAAATTTTTAAAGCCATGTGTGTTAAATTTGGATACTCCTCAAGTCGCTTCATCCAAAATTCTGAGAGATCACTTGTGATCAATTCATTTTGAATGATTGAATCAGACCTTATTTCAATTAAATTCTCCTGAATTGTTAATGGAAGGTGATCGAAGTCTAAATTCGAAGAAAATGGAATTTTTATCCAATCATGTTCTCCATCGTTATTTAGGTTTGGAAAATATTTTTGAAAAAATTTTATGCACTGCGAAAGGTTTTCTCCAATGATATTTTTCAGTTCACTTGATATCAGTATATCATTTTCCTCTGTGAAAGCTTGTAAAGATGGACAAAAATCAAAATTGTCATTCTTCAAAACTTTGGACCACATAACTAATTTTTGTTGAAATGATTGTATTTTTGAATTAAGAGTGTTGATATTTGTGGATCTACCTTGTAGTGAAAGATTTAATTCGTTTACTTTTTCGAAAAAATCTGATAAGTAAGAAAGAAGGCAGAGCCATTTTTCATCACAAAAGCTATTTGCTAAGCATTCTTTTTTCTCCAGAAGAAAAATTCGAATTTCATCTTTTAATTCCAAAACCCTTTTCAGAACTTTTCCTCGAGAAAGCCATATTAACTCAGTGTGGTACAAGAGGCATTCGTGATCCGAACCCATTTCTTTGCATACAATAGTAAACAGTCTTGAATTACTAGCATGGCGTTTTATAAAATTAACTACACTCGTAACATCGGTCAGAACTTTATTTAGCTGACTGGATGTGTTTCGAAATGTTAAATGCTCTCTATGAATAATGCAATGAACGTGGATTGCGTTTGGGCTCACCTTTTTTACCTCTGCTATGAAGCCTGCATTTCTTCCAGTCATAGCTGCAGCACCATCGGTACAAACACCAACGCACTTTCTCCAGTCCAGCTCGTTTTCTTCAAAAAATTCATCTACTAATTTAAAAATGTCAAGCGCCCTTGTTGTTCCCATAAGATTTTTACAGAATAGTAAATCTTCCTTCAGTTGTAATTCATGTGGATACCTCACAAACACCATTAAGTTTGCATTATTTGTGTTATCCGTTGATTCATCAAGCTGAATAGCAAATATTTTACTCTGTTTAATACGTAATATAGCGCTAAACTGATATTCTCAGCCATGGAACTAATTCTCCTTTTAATTGTATTGTCGGACATCGGAATCTTTTTTAGTGGTTCTGCTATATGCGAGTCATGAATAACTTCGCAAATTTTTATTGCTGCTGGTAAAATCAAAGTTTTGCCAATACTATGAGCCTTTTTATTTTTTGCAATAAGCAAAGCTGTTTCAAAAGAAGCTCTTAAGCACCATTCTTCTAACTTTCTGTATTTAATCAAACATTTGTTTTGGGTTTTTATAATTTCAGCTTTCCTTCTAAAAAACTCAATTGGTTTTTCTTTAAACACATTGTGAACCAAATTCAAATGGCGTCTCATGCAATCATTTGATAATGTTTTTTGACAGATTACACACAAAGAATGCATTGAATTTTCCTCAGTTATAATAAAACCAAACTGCAAATATGATTCGTCATATTTTCTTGTTTTCCCAACCAAAGAAAATTTTGGTTTCTTTGCAACGGGAACCACTTCAGAAATATTCTCCTCAGAGGAAGATGAGCCTGCTGCATTTGTTAATCCTTGCGTCGAATTGTGTGTTGTTTCCTGTGTTTTTTTTATTAACCATTTATCCATTTTTTCTCCTGATTAAATTAGCTTAAAAAATGACTGCTATGTTTACCGGTCAAAGTTGCAGGTTTTTTAAATATTTTGACAATTAGTAGAAATGATTGATTTCACTTGCGCCAAGTTAACACCGTTGCAAGAGCTGTCAAAAAGTGTACAGAATACACAGGGTCGCTCAGAGGTTTCAAAAATTTACGTACAAGTAACTTTTACGCAAGATATGTTACAATGTAAGTCTCTCGTAATTTTTTTTTTTTTAATTGTTTTTTCAGAGATAAGACAAAAGAGCTTTTTGGAAATATCTGCGGCTCCCCTGGAGGCGGTCTTCGGCCCCCCAGGGGGCCGCGGCCCACCACTTGGCAACCTCTGTCTTATACGACTTGCCCTCACACACCGACTTTGACAAGTCGTATAAAAAGTCGTAGAGTCTGAGGCTTCTATTAGAACTACCTGACCAATGAAAACACGAAAAATTTGTGAAAAAAAAAATATCTTTATTTCTGTATTTCTTATAGCTGTGATACGGTACTATTCAATAGCTGTTTGTAGTGAGAACTGTGATGCTCCTTAAAATAGCCATCAACCGCAGACTTCACCTCTTCATTGTTGGCAAATCTTTTACCATCGAGCCATTTTTTCAAGTTTGGAAACAGAAAACGGTTCGAAGGGGTTAAATATGTTGATTAAGATGCGTGAATATGAGTGAACTTTATTTAACTCATTGATTTTCGTCATTGCGAAAACGGATATGTAAACTGGTGCATTGCCTTAATGAAACAATACTTTCTTTTACCCCAAATGCGGCCACTTTTTCTGGACTTCCTCACTCAAACGCTGCAATAAGGTCGCATAATACTCGCCGTTGATTTGTTTTTCCTTTCTAAAGATAATCAATGAAAATTATCCCACGCGCATCCCAAAAAACTGAAGCCATGACCCTGTCTGCAAATGGAACTTCCTTCGATTTCTTTGGAGCCGATTCTCCTCTTTCAGTCAATTTTTTTGACTGTTTCCGTCTCAAGTGTGAAGTGAAGGACCCATGTTTCTTCCATAATTATGAATCGAGGCAATAACTCTGCTTTATTGCTGTGAAACTTCGCCAAACACTCGATTAAAACATTCTCACGACCCTGTTTTTGTTCCATTGTAAGTTATCGTGGCACCCATCTTGCGAACAACCTTCTCATATCCAAAATTTTCAGTTAACATGCGCACTTCGCGCACTTTTAGTCGACGGTCATCCAATACCATTTAGTGGATTTTGAAAGTATAGTATCACATAACGATGACCAATTTTTTCTATGTTTACAAATTCACTGTAAGGGTTCACTATCAATGGCTGTCAAAAACAAATTCTGAACAACGTAGCGTTTTCAATCTTCAAACTTAAGCTTTATAAGGTTGGAACTTTCTATCATAATCATTCTTTTCAAACAACAACCGTCGTCTATACTTTAGATCGGGTACTTCTGGGACTACACTCGTACATAGGCAATTGCGAAAGTTACTACATATATTTCGGGAATACATATAAAGACCGAATATTTCCGTGAAAAAAGGAAACCAAACAAGCTCTGAAGAATTATTCTTCATCAAGACAATGCGAGCTTGAGACGTTTTTGAGCACTCAAAACATCGAGTTAATGGATCATCCGCCGTACAGTCCTGATTTGGCACCCAATGACTTCTTTTTGTTGCCGTACATCAAGGACAAACTGCGTGGACAACAATTTTTGATGCCAGAAGAAGCCGTTGATGCGTTCAAAAGCTATTTTTTAGAGGGGTCTCAAGCGGGATCGGATGTTATGACAAATGGTTCACGCTTGCCTAAAAATGGATTTATCATATAGGAAAATATCTCAAAAAACAATTTGGAAAAAATTCGGCATTAAGGCTGTGTGCGAATTAGACTAAAATTTAGGAATGACTTTTCTATTCAATGGAAATTTTCAGCCCTGCACACATTTAGCAAAACAGCTGACCTAACTGTGCGAAATAACATTTGACAACTAAATTTAAGAACCTATTGTAGCACCTATTGCTATCTCTTTTCTTCACATTGGTGAGCATGCAATAATACATAAAAGCTCAACGCTGCCAGATGATCGACGGCATAACGTAGGTGTTTTGTGGCAATTAAGAGCTTATTTTTTCTGAATTCGGATGAAATCTACAAAGAAAATATTCTTAAACAAGCAATATATAAAATTTTAATTAAAAAAAATTAACCTAAAGAATAAATTCGTCAATTTGGATGATTTTTCCCCTTTTGTTCAATTCAAAATTCCCACTTAGTTTCCCAAGAAGATCAGACACAAAAATATGGTACTTTCAATTTAGTCATGAAAAGTCTACTCGTAAATTTACTAAATTTTAGACAAGCACTGCATTACCGGCAAACTTCCAATAATTTAGAAAAGTCAGTAAATTTAGATCAATTCGCACAAGGCCTAATCTTATTACCGAAGTATATGTAGTAGAGTGGAACGAATTTTTAACCTCAAGGGTTTCATGCATTTTGAAAAGTCCTCATCGAAAAAATATTTTTTGTGCGAAGTATATTCTTATATTAAGTAAATATTTTGCTTGATCTAAAAAAATTTAAAATGAAGACTCATTTGTTCAAGTAAAGTACAAAAAACTGAAATGAGGAAAAATAAATTTATAATGAACATTTATTTCTAAAATTGAACAAAAGAAATGATTGCTTGAAACAAGAATAAAATACTTAATTCTAGAACCTGGAACAAGACTTGAATCTTGAAAATATTATCTTAATTTAAGCAATCGCAGAGAATTATCTTAGTTTTCAGCAAATTGTTTACTTGAGCAAATTTTTCTCACTTCAACTTATACTGGCATACTTATAATTCACAACATGTTTACATGAATACATGTTTGAAATGGTGCAGATTGACAAACTATGAATGCTTCGAAGACGCAGTGTCTTATCTGTGACTTTACTTGGAAACATATAAGCGTCTACAATACATATTCAGTAGTTATTTTATGATCGGTTATCCTACATCCTACATCTTTGCTGAAATATTTTCATTGTAATAAGAAAATTAAGTTTCTAATATCAAGCAAAACATTCTAGTATTCAGAAAATTGTTTGCTTGAATCAAGCAAATTGTTCTCAATTCAAGGAAAATCAATTACTCAAATCAAGCAACTTATTCTAGTTTTCAGCAAATTGTTACTTGAATCAATCAGTTTTTTCTCACTTTAAGCAAATATTAGTATTGAATACAGAAAAAGTATTCTAGACTTTTAAGAAAATGTTTCTTGAATTGAATATTTTATCGTAATATTATGTGTTTTGAATTTGCTCAATTCTAGCAAAATAATGCTTGAATTGAGAAATTTACGCTTGAGTGTAAACTGATAGCTTATTTACTTGATTTAAGCATGGAAAAGTGGTAATTTTTTTCTCTCCGTGTGCATCTAAAGATTTTTTCCTGCATAAACTTAGGGCTTAGGGTTTATTTATTTCATTGCCTGGTTGATTTTTTATTTTTTAATTTGAAATTAGACCCCAATTTTATTGATGCAAACCTCTGAATTGAGGCATAACAAACAACTTGTCCAGAGTTTCCTCAAACAAAAAGGTCATTTTAGCTTTTTTAAGGAAAAATTTATAATATTTATGAAAAGTTTTCGAGACCAACTTTGAAAAAGGGATATAACTTCCATTATTTTTTGACCCACTCTATAACCCACAGCATAAAAACAGCCATACTATCATCCTACTGACAAAAATGAAAAACCTTGGAAAAGGACTCTTACCTGGCAACACTAATCTAACTCTATTTCTTGATAGAAAATATAGGTAATAAACTAAATAGAACAGAGTATTTATGCTTGTAATGGTCCCTAGTATATCTTATGATCAACAATATGAAGTCAGATAACTCTTCGTTTGCCAAAGAGCCTAAAATTAAAATTCTAGAGAGGGCTTAGCGTATTGTTAGAATATCCAACTCCCAACCACACAATAAAAAATATTGGTAAACATTTTGGCATACACACAAATCCAAACCAAAAATGTTATGATGTCATCATTCTCACCATCATCTTTAGAGCATACGTTATGCCCAACAATATACATAAATAGGTAGGAGGGAATTTGTGTGACTTGCCTCAGTTTCAAATTCAAATATTTCAATATTTTACACTTGTTTAATTTGCTTGCTCTCTGGTCCTTACTCATCTAGCATGCCATTTCGAACCAAGGCATATGGGGGCTACCTTTTAAGTCTTGCGCCTCTGCAACACTAGGTATTGCCAAATAAATTTTGGCAGATTCATTGGAAAATTTGACATTTTCAAGCACAAACGTACTCACAACGTTTTGGTGTATGTGCGCTAATAGTGTTGCTTACATGGGTTTGTATTTCAGAAATTGTATTTCAGCAAAAAAAAAAAAATGGAATAACACGTGAACATTTTCGAATGATGATTTTTTACGATGGACCATCCTTGGGAATTAGTAAGACTAGCATACATTCGATTTTACATGAGCATTTAGACATTAGAAAGTTTTGTTCCCGTTGAATACCCCATAATTTGACGTCTGCTCAAAAACAGACAAAGTTAATTGATGACGACATTACCGTAGGTATTTTTTTTTTACTCTGCCTGTCCTCACGAACAGCCTGTCCAAAGCCAGGGTAAAGGAGGATGGTCGCAGGCAACGGGTTTGCCCTAACCTGTGTAAATGTAGAAGAGACTACCTGGATCCTGGAGTTGGTCGCTAATCTGGGATGTAGGTAAGACCGTTGTTAAAAATAATGCCTACGCGGAAATAGCAATAATCCTAAATAAATTTGTTAGCATGGGGAAAATCCTTACCTTGGCAGACACACGATCGCAATTTCCACTGACATATTTGCATGTCATATGGATTAATTTTAACTAAGTTTTACTAAGACTGGCGGTACAAGTGCAAAAAATGAGGGGCCACTGTAGATGTGCCGTTGAACATTAGTGATGATGATGGATGCGACAGAATGAAGTAGCGTTCTAAAGTACTTTCAGAGTGTAGCCACGGACAATGGAAAGAAATTGTTCGTTAGAGTACTTTTGGAGAATCGAGTGGAGAGGATCGAAAGAGATGAAGTTGCTTGACCTAGCAGTTTCAGAGTATGTAAGGGTACTCTGGGGCGAAAAACTGGCTGGCGTAGTTTCGGAGTATCGAGTTGAAAAGATGCGAAAAGACGAAATAGCCTGACCTTGTTAGTTTCAGAGTATGTAAGGGTACTCTGGGGAGAAAAGCTGGCTAGAGTACTTTCAGAGCGTCAAGGGGATACGAAGAAATTAAAGGTTAATTTCGAGTAATTTGGAAGTATCAGTTTTTGGGTGTTATCTGAGGTATCAAATTGTGATGCGAAGACGTGAAAAGTTCAACTTAGTAATATCTGAGTATCAGAGTTAAACGGGGTGTGTGTTGACTTCTATTGGTGGCTCAAAATGAAGATGGTGTGGTAGTGGCTGTGGTTGATCAATGTCGTGAACAGACCAGCGTTGGTCGGCGTGGAGTTGCGAAGTTGTACAGCCGAGTGGCAATGCTCAAATATTGTCAGAGATTTTAGATGGGTCTCGATTTCCATCAATCGTGTGTAACGGTGTTGAAACTACTATGACAGAGAATTGGTCGCTGCTGGAGTCATGGAAGTGACGCCTTGGAGATGGTTGGATGGATTAAAGATCAGGCTTTAATCATCGCAGGTAAGGAATCATAAATCTACGCATGTGAGCCCGAAACAAAGCAGCAATCCACTGATTAGGTCTTTCAAAGTGAGCAACGCCCGGAGCACATCCAAGAAAATGGTTGACAGTTTTTTCAGAAAAACTGGTCATGTCGCAACTGTACCACTTGAGCCACGGAGAACTGTTATTGCTAAATGGTGCACAACTATTTCTATGTCGGAAGTTTTCGGAGAATTGAGGAAAACCATCCACCGAAGGAAGATCATCCTCCATCACGATAATCCGAGTTCTCATCAAAAAGAATTTTTGAGCACTCAATATGAGTCATCCGCCTTATAGTCCCGAATTGGTACCCAATGACTTCTTCTTGTTCCCTCAAATTAAGCAAAAAAAAAAAAAAAAATACGTGGCGAGCGTTTGTCTACATCCAAACATACCTTCAAAAACCTGGTTTTGGAGATAGAAACTTCAGAGTGGCAAAAATTTTTCGAAATTTGGTTCAAACGAATGCAAATATGTAAAGATTATCTTGGAGAATATTTCGAAAAACAACAAAATCATTTTCACTTATCAACCACTGTCTTTACATTGTTAGGCAGAAGACTTAAAAGGCAATTCTCGTACTTGACTGAATAAGTAACACCTGAAATCCTTGGTTTAAAGCTAAAAAAATAACACATTTTACTCGTAGTAAGTTGTATATTTTGGTTTGCTTGGTAATATTATAAAAAATCAATTTATTATTTTTGATATTCCAGAAACAAGCATTATGTGAAGCATTTATTTCTTACCAAAAAAAAAATAATAGAATTGAGAGAAAAGCTAAAAGAAACTGCCATTTTCTGCAATCCATTAAAAATATGCAGATATTTTCATAAGTAGAGTTGCCAACTAATTCACACCCTTGCAGCGCATCCACGTCTCTGCACTTTCAACTTCATCCATGCAAATTCAACAGACTCAACACCCAACCGAATTTATTAGTATTGTTGTGTTTTTTTTATTTTGTTTATAAATACCTGCGATTTCTTGCTCTGCGCGCTTCAGTGATTTTCTCGTGAAAAAGTGTTTCTTCAATTTTAACTGTTGCACGTTTGGCTACACTTGGCAACTGGGCTAGAAAAAAAAAAAATGCGGAAATTATCGTCCAGCGCCTAGTGTGCGCGTGCGCATGCGCCAAAGATGTTCATTGTTCGTCGAGTGTTCAATTTGAGGCAAGTTGCAGCACCTAACGAAGTGGTAATAAAATTTACGATTTCGTTTGCCACGGTGGGCGACGTTTATTACTCTGGCAACGGAATTCGTTGTCGTTTTATAGATACTCGGTTTTTTTTTCTTCTATTTTTTTGACAAGATCTCAAATATAATCAAATAAAAAGCTTTTCAATTATATATTATTGTTTTTTACATCACCTTAAAGTGTATCTTAAAATGATGCCAGCTTGAAAAATATAAGAAAGTCGAAGGTTTCTCAAAATTATTTATTTTTATTAACAATGCTTTGAAAATTCAATCCAAAGTGTTATATCTGCTATAAAATATGCTTTATTATGATTTAACAAAGACCAGGGTTGTTTAATAACAATACAAGTTGGAAATGAAATTTACGATTAATAACAGTATAAGACATTATGAAATAGAGATTTTAAGCATGAATTTCTTAGAAGGAGTTATTCTATCATAAGTAATTTAACATTGAAAATAGCTTCAAATACAATGTCTATGGCTTCTGATTTTCCCTTAAAAAGTTTAGAAAATTACACTTGATAAGGTGAACACAAGGTAATATTACTTATTATACAAATTTTGGAATAAGACCTCTTTCAACTTTGTTCTTTCAAGCAATATCGATATTGAAAATATTTATCCAAATCGTACACTTTCGATAAACGATCTCATTTATTTGGTATTTTGTGTTTTCTCGATCCTCTGGAGGGGGGGTTAAACACCAAAAAGCCCCTCTTGACTATATTAAATAATCACAGTTTAGAGAAGCAGGCATAAAGAGCGCTATTTTGAGTTTGGTGGCTCGAATGATGACAAAAGACATTACAAGAGTTTCTTCTAATTTTAAAGAAATCGCTTTTTGGAATAATTGTTTTCAATTTATTCAACAAATGCTCAGTGAATTCTCTCCTTCAAAATAGTTAGATAATAAAGTGCTGCACAAAAGATTCTATTCACTTGCAGTGTATTTCAGTGTAGTCGTGACATCGAATAAAAATGTTCTGCATGAAGCGAAGCCAATAACAAAGCTTTTGAAAGCTTTTCGTTACTGTCGAAGCAGTGCTTCAGTTTAATTACGAAGTAGAATATCAAAAAATAGAGCGACAATGAAGTAAAAGCAAAGGGAAATCATAGCGAGCACACTGAGTGCACCATGTGTCAGTATGGAAAAATGCGAAGCGAATGTTTTCAGTTTTTTTAAAAGGCGCATAAGTAAAAGGAGTCTGTCCAGAGTCTTTCCTATGGGGGGGGGGCGGTCCGCGCCGGGTACCACCATTTTAGGGGTGACACCATTTAGATATTTTTTTTTAATTTCTCAGACAGAAAGAAAAAGGTACAACTACTTTTCGTTAAAAAATGTGTGTCCCATTTTGTCGCATTGAAATTATTTCTAACAATTTGTGTATCAGTAGCTTCATGCGAAAGGAGTTTTTCAAAGCTAAAATTAATTAAGACTTATTTAAGGTCTTCCATGGGACAGGCAAGGCTTTCCGATCTTGCTATTTTATACATTGAAAACGAGCTTGCAAGTAATATTGATTTCGATGAGGTTATTTCAAATTTTTCAGCTCTTAAAGAAAGAAAAGTTTGTTTTTAAGACAACGCCATTAATAAGATTTCTTTGTTTAACCTTATACCTACATATACAAATATGTGCCTGAAAATGTAATGTTTTTGTTCCGTTAGTTTTTAAGACTTCGAAGTTAATACGTTTTCTTTTTTACCTTATGCCTACATATCTAAATATTTAGACACCTGAAAATGTAATATTTTTGTTCTGTTTTTTTCAAATTCTTATTGTTTTTTTTTTTCGGAAAACATAAAGATAATAATAAAAACACTTAATCTCATCGTTTTGGTTTATTTTGCATTTAGAAATTTTTTTTATAGGGGTGACACCATGAGTATCCGCCCCGGGTGTCACCAAGCCTAGGAACGCCACTGAGTCTGTCAATACATTAATTTAAAAAATTTGAAAAAAAGCTCCACATCTCGAAAAAGAGAGCAATACGGGCCTTGTATAACAGTTTTTTCTGATTACCTAAAAGGAAGGCAAAAGTAGAGAGGTCGGTCGATAAAAAAACATAACCTTAAAAAATAAGAAATAACGCCATATCTAGAAAATGAAGCCAGATAGCCCAATAATAGCAGTTTTTACGGGTTACGTAAGGGGTCGCAAAAGTAGAAGGGGTCGGTTGATATGAAAACATATCCTTTAAAAATTAGTAAAAACGCCATATCTCGGAAAAAAAAATCAAAACAGACCAAAAACAGTTTTTACGGGTTTCCTAAAGGGGTCGCAAAAGTCGAGGGGTTGGTTGATGTGAAAACATAACTTTAAAATACACAAAATATGCCATATCTAAAAAATGAAGCAAGATATGCCAAAACTACGGGTTATATAAAAGAGACTACGTCCAGGGATGTAAATAGTCGTATCCTGGACGTATTTCACGTCATATTCCACAATATGAGTATGGTTGATGTCTTCAAACATTCACACGAACTCGTTCCTTCTTCTTGGAATCAATAATAAAGCTTTGCCTTCACAAGCGAGCCTTCCATGAAAACAATTGGCAGGATTATCCTTTAAATGTTTTGCCCTTGTATTAGCACGTTCAATCAAAAATTCGATGCGTAGAATTCATTTCACGTTTTAAAATAAAATTTATTTACTTACATGTAAAAAAAGTTTAAAAAAATAACTGGTCATTTCAGCCCTTGAACCTAGCTTCTTAAGATCAATTGTGTTGTGCGTGTTATTAAGTTTGTACACTAAGGGAAAAAAATATTAAATTTATCCAAAAGCTTTTTTAATTAATCCTTATAATTTATACGCATAAATCGACTACGTAAATATTTAATATTCATTTAAAAACTTTTTTAATTATATAAAATATTAAAATATTTAAACAGATATAATAAAAAAATATATTAAAATTATGCACGAATTTTTTTAAATATCTTTCAAAAATTTACTATTTGAAAATAAAACTATCACATCTAAAGGAAATTTATATAAAAAATATTGAAATTAAAAAACAATATATTCAAATATTTCTCACGAGCTGCGTCTATTAATGCCATTAGCATGCATGGTTAATTTATTTACTTTTTTCGTTCCTTAATATTATACTATTTTTGACAGTCGGTGCAATATTATGGCACCATATGTCAAAAATAGTACAAAACTATAGAACGAAAAATTAGGAAAAACTAATAAAGCAAAATATGCAGGCAAATGACAATCGGTGCGACACATTCATGGGAAAATGTCGAGTTGTCACTCCACCCTACAAAATTGCATTATTTCAGTACGCAATCGCTCATACGTACGGCCAAATATCCCTGTTATATTACCCTTGCAACAAAAACGAAATGAGAATTATAAGAACTAAGGTTGCAGCTGCAAGAAATAAACTGCAGGAACAGTGTACGATGCTGTTGCTGCTTGTTTGTATGGAATATGTGTGTACGTGTGTGGTATAAATAAAATTCAAATACGGGAAAAAACGAGTTGTAAGGAAAATATTTGATTTATTCACATAAATATTTAAATACAATTGATACTCAGGCGTGGATAATGTTAATATGCATTATTTCCCTTAGTGTACACAATTGACCGAGAACCGGACCTACAGGTTTAACGCCGACTCCGAACGGCGATGAACGGAATGTTCTTGTTCCCAAAAAGCTTTACATGGCATTTTGATTACTCTCTGAGGATTGCCATTGTATGCGGAGAGGTGGCGGCCGTACAGAAAAATCATTTTAATTCAAATAATTTTCTGTCGCTGCTGGCATTCGAACCCGGGTCTCCAGGTTCGTTGACATAGAGGCCAAGCACTTTAACCAACTACGCCACGGCCGCCACAAAAAAGGAAAAAGTTTTATTCACAAAAAAGGACCTTCAGGAGAATCAAAACTGCTTCAATGAATTTTCTCCGACTTTAAAAAAAAAAAGTTGAAATCGTTTTAAGGAGTTCCTTCTACTTTTGAGACCCCAAACGAAGGAATCCAACTTTCAATCCGACCTACTACAGAATTTCAGTCCTTAAAAAATATAGTTTTTTCTGCCTTGATCCAAGTGTTATACGTGGCGAGGAGGCCATTTGAAAGATATATGTGTTCTATTCACAATCTCCTTGTTTTAACTACCGATAAATATTGAAGACACATCCAAGCAATTGTTCGTTTTATTAATAAAAAAAAACAATTCTAGTTTAAATCCATGTCCAACTTCCTGACCTAATTCTTGTTCGACTCCCTTTCCATATCCTTGGCACTCCTCTTGTCCCAATTTTTGCCCTATATCTTGTGCTAAGATTTTCCAAGTCCTTGCCCTAATCCTTTTCCCCATCTTTGTCTGATGGGGTTTGTTTTGGTTTTGCTATTATATTTGGCTTAGCTTTTGCTGTTGCTTTTGCTTTTTATTTTGCTTTTGACTTAACTTTTGGTTTTGGTTTGGTGTTGCTTTTGGTTTCCTTTTGATTTTGCTTTTATTTTTGCTTTCATCTTTGCTTTTGCTTTTGATTTCGCTTTTGCTTTTGCTTTTGGATTTGCTTTTGCTTTTGCTTTTGGTTTGATTTTATTTTTGGTTTTGGTTTAGCTTTTACTCTTGTTTTCGCTTTTGCTTTTTATTTCTCTCTTGGTTTCACTTTAATGGTTTTGCTTTTGCTTTTGCTTTTTTTTTTTGGATTTTGCTTTAGCATATGCTTTTGACTTTACTTTTGGTTTTGTTTTTCGTTTGCCTTTGCTTTTTCTTTTGCTTATGCTTTTGCTTTTGTATTTAGTTTTGGATTTGTTTTTGTATTTAGTTTTGGATTTACTTTGCTTTTAGTTTTGCTTTTGCATCAATTTGCAAAAAACTTCACCTCATCCAAATGTTAACACATGGTTCAATAAGTCCCGAGACTAACTACTAGGTGGGACCTCTAACGAAATATCGATATAATATTTCGATAGTTCCAACCTTCAAACAATACGTGTAAAAATTTCATGACAATCTAACGTTTAGTTTAGAAGAAGCAGTAATTTTAGTGACGCTAGTGTTGATATTTTCAAAATAATGGATTCAAATCAATTCCGTGTGTTGATTCATCTCTGTTTTTTTATGGGAAAAAATACCGTCCAAGCTGAGCAATGGCTTCGAAAGAGTTATTCGGACTCTGCTCCATAAAAAGCAACCATTTGCCGATAGTATGCTGTGTTTAAACTTGGTCGTACAGACACAAATGATGCTGAACGCTCAGGACGCCCAAATGAGGCAGTTGTTCCACAAAACATAAAAAAAGTACACAAAATGGTATTGGCCGACCGTAATGTGAAGGTGCGCGAGCTAGCTGAGGCTCTGATGATATCGAAAGGCAGTGTGGGAACAATATTACAGGAATATTTGTCGATGAGAAAGCTGCTTTCCAAATGGGTTGCCGCGTTTTCTCACACCGGACCAAAGCCAACAACGTGTCGATGATTCGGAGAGCTGTTTGGCACTCCACCACCATTAACACACCGGAATCAAAAAGGTCGTCAACTGAGTGGAGAGTGGAGAGCAACCAATGAAAGCAGGGTAAAGCGACCAAAAACACAACAGTCGGCTGGAAAGGTTATGGCATATATATTTTGGGATGCGCATGGAATTTTGTTCGTCGACTATCTCAAAACGAGAAAAACAATCAACAGCGATTATTATATAGCGTTGTTGGAGCGTTTGAAGGATGAAATCGCGAAAAATCGACCCCATTTGAAGAAGAAAAAAATTATTTTCACCAAGACAATATACTGTGTCACAAATCGATGAAAATGATGGCGAAAATCCTCCAATTGGGCTTCGACTTGCTTCCTCATCCACCGTATTCGCCAGATTTGGACCCCAGCGACTATTGGCTCTTTGCTGACTTCAAAAGAATGCTTGCCGGCAAGAGACTTGGCTCCAATGAAGAGATGATGGCTGAAGCGTATTTTGAGGCGAAGCACAAATCGTTCTACAAAACCGGTATTGAAAAGTTTGAAAAGCGGAGGAATGAATGTATATCTCTTGAAGGAACCTATGTTGATGAATAAAGAAGAATATTTGCAAAAAAATGTTTTTTTATTACTTAGTCTCGGGACTCATTGGACCATCAGGTCAAGCTGTTTTGAGCGATTGTTTCTCCAGGCCCGAAGGTGTGTTGACTTATCCACTAAAACAAACATTACAACCTGTGGCGGATCTACATACGGGCTGAAAGGGCTTTAGCCCCCCTTGGAGAATTTTTTGTTAGGGAAAAAATTAAAAAAAGTCCAAAAAGACTTTTCGGCCCCCACCCATCCCCCTTGGCATACAAAACAGTAGTTTCAGCCCCCTCTGGCGAATCCTAGATCCGCCACTGATTACAATCTTAGAAATTCCAATTATTCCTGTTATTTGCCTATCTCTCTCTCTTCTTTTATTATAACACCCCAAAATTTTATGCTTCAAACACTGATTAACATTAGGAATTAAAGAATTAAAGAAAACAGTTACGTTATTAAATATAACGTTACATTTACCTATCTATACTCGTTACTAAAGTAAGCAACAACGAATTCAAAATTCAGCGAAGTGAAGATTAATTAAAACTTGCTGTTTGTTATAAAATTATTTTATTACCTCGATTTAAGTCAGAAATCTACTAACTAATCAACTTTACTGCCATCAACAAATCTAACGGATTATTTAAGCGAACACTTTAAAATACAGCTTGAGATACTTTTTTTTAAACCAAGTTTTAACTATGTAAGTCATTGACATAAAATCACAGGCATAGAAAGTAAAAGTAAACCATTTTTCATTGTCTCTTATTTATATGTGGATAAAATATAATTTATCGGTTTCAAAGAGAACGAGTAGAAAAAACTGCATTGTTCGAGAAAACAAATGAAATGTAGAGATGTAAAAGAAAACAAATATAAAAGTGTCTATTGGGAGATTAAAACTTAACATTATTATGCATAATAAACAAAAATAGTTTCTAGTGAAATTTTCTCTAGATTGCTTAGAATGAAATTTTTTCGAATTAAAAGTGAAAACTAAGGTAAAACAATTCACAACAACCCACAATTTTTGGGCAAATTTGTCTCTTTATTTTTAATATCGTAAACATGTCATAAAAAGTGAATAAAAGATATTCTAAACTTTTCCACAACACCATTCAACAATTGTCAGCAAACTATTCTAAGATCTCAGCCACGCTTTTTCACTGGCTTGGTGTGAAAGTATGTCACCCAAGCCAACACACACAAACGCTCAAGCAGCATCAGTTAACCAAGTGCAGACAAAGTATTTGATATTAATTTGAATTTCTTTATAGTTACCAGCATCTACATGAAGTGTGCTGCCGCTGACAGGTTGTGGAGCTGGAAAGAAAATTCACACAATAATAAAGAGGAGCAACATTTCAGTTAATTGAATTGAAGAAGAAACAAGATAAAATGGAAACTTCGCGATATGCTGCCAACAAATTAATAAAGTGTAGAGAATAAAGATAACCAAAGATTTGTTTACAACATTTCTGAACCGGAATGTGGGCTGTTGGGAGAAAAGTCTGAGCATTGTTTTGTTTTTCATAGAGAATACAAACACAATTCATGCCACAACTTGTGCTTTTCATTGCTTCTGATGTTTGAAGTGGAGAGATGGAGCGAACTATTTTTCAACTCGTTGTTTAATAGTTGTTTTTTTGTTTTTAGCTTTGAACCGAGGATTTCAGGTGTTATACCTATTCAGTTAAGTCTGCCTTGGTTAAAAAATGGGGTGATAGATTAGTGAAAAGAAGATACAATCAAGCGAAACATACTTATGTATATATAGGATATTCTAGGCGTGGTTGAATACCGTAGAAACATGTAAAATAGAATCTGAGGCAAGTGCTATGCCTGTATCTCAGTTAATCCAAGCTATAAGACGATCGTATCCACAAACTTCTCTATTATCAACCAAAACTTCAACTCGTATCTATTGGTGAGTTCTAAATTTCAGTTTATTACAAATAAGAAAAGAAATTTAAAAAAGTTAAAGCGTAAGTCCATGACCTGTCCGAGATTCGATCCCGGGACCTCTGGATTGGCAGTCAAGCACGCTACCTTATCTCCTACCCAGGCCTTCAAATTAAGGACGATAGATTTCTATAGAATTAAAGTGAACATATTAACTTTTATCGGTTAAGTTGAATTTAAATAACTATGTGCATTTCTTGGAGGCAACTATGTCGATAAGTGTGTTTCATATTTATAACCCACCCCTTAATGTTGATATATTTCAATCTTACGAATTGTTTTATTCCGATTAAAAAAGATATAGAAAAAGATAAATTCAGGATTCAGATCATAATACTTACTTACTTACTTATATGGCGCTTACAACCGTAGGTCGGTTTTGGCCTCGTATAAGAAATTGCGCCAGCCATTTCTGTTTTGCGCTTGCTGGTGCCAGTTGGAAACACCAAGCGTGGTCGGATTATCCAATACCTGATCTTCCAACGAAGATGTGGGCGTCCTCTTTTGCGTTGACCACCACCGGGCACTGAATTGAATAATTTTTTCGCTGGAGCGTCGTTTTCCATTCCATTCAACATGACCTTGCCAGCGGAGCCGCTCGATTTTAATACGTCTAGGTTTGTGCTGCATATAATAGGACGGGCATGATTAGTGACTTATAGAGCGTGAGTTTTGTTCGTCGAGAGAGGGCTCTGCTTCTCAATTGCCTACTCAGCCCAAAGTAACACCTGTTGGCAAGAATTATCCTTCGTTTTATCTCAATACTGACATCGTTGAAATAGTTTATGCTGGATCCCAGGTAGACGAAGTTCTTAACCCCTTCGACCCCAAATTTTTTCCTGTTGTTCAAGAAATTATTTTGGTATTTTAATCATGATTTACTTACTCAAGGAGTGTTCGTGCAAAATTGTATGTCTTCACGCCCCTCCGTTTGGGTCGTAGAGAGAGTTGCTTGTAAGCAACCTTGGGCCATAGTGGCATAAGTAAATAGGATTTTTTATACGAAGAATTTATGTTTTTATTTGAGTTTATTACTAAGTACTGCTAAGTTTAGAATCACAAAAAACAATTTTTGTGGTGTAAAAGTGGTCTGTAACAGTTAATTTGCAATGTTAGCTAGAATTTAATCAATGTTTTTCGTTATACTTAAGTAAATTATAATGCTTTTTGTAAAGAAGTCAAGCATTTGTAACTGATGTGCTTGGACATCCGTAAAAAACTTGAATGTACCACTTATATTACCTCTCCAGTACATTTTACTTCAACACCGATTTTCTGATGACGATATAAATTTATTTGATCCTTTCTATCAATAACCTCAGTATCGAACAAGTCGGTAAAATACTCGGCAGGAAACTTATTTTCCAAACACTTTTTGAAAGTTGAAATGGTTTACATTTCCATCTTAGAACCTTTACGTCGATTTTTTTTCGATATTACTGTCAATTTCCACTTCTTCAGTCATTTGTTCAGCTACTTACTTCTCCAATAAAATACTCCAAGAGTCCAACTTCAATGTTTTCTCCTCTTTCTTCAACATTGTTCCGCAAAGTGCAGCAGTCATCAGTTGGTGTGCCGCGAAAAAAAAATCGAGGCTTTGTGAAGATAATACACCTAAAAATTAGGGGATTTGTAACCAGGGCTTCTGAAAAACACCCTAATATTAAAAATGTACATTGCTTTTTACATATAGAAGCACTGATGACGAAGTCTCTGCCTGATGAATTATTGTCGGTCCTACAAAAAGTTGTTGAAGTTGTCAATTACATCAAGTCGCGACCGCTGAACTCTCATCTGTTTAATGTAGTGTGTCAGGAAATTAGAGCAGATCATCAGTCACTTCAGTTTCATACCGAAGTTCGATAGCTTTCTCGCGAAATAGTGTTATCTCTGATTTACGAGCTAAAAAATGACACCCAGAAGTTTTTAGAAGCCCACGGTTCAGATTTTGCTTATTTGTTTAAAAAAGAAGAATAGGCCAGATATGGGTAGTAAAACTTGCATATCTGGCGGACATATTCGCTCATTTAAATGAGCTTAACAGAAAAATCCAAGGCAGGAATTCTTATATTTTAAAGTCTACAATCTACTTACAGAATCTACAATACCTTCTAAATTAGTCAACATAGTCGAGACATCTTCTTCATCATCTTCACTTTCCTCATCTTCAGATTGATCCCAATCGAACTCTTAATTCCTGTTAATCTCTTCATTATACAAACTTCTCATATGCGGCTTCATGACCAAAACAAAATATTATATATCCACTATAGCCCAAAGTTGCCCACAGGCAACTTGTGAGTTTTATGAAATCATTACTTTATGTATGAAGCGCACAACGCCAACATACTTTCCAATTATTATTATGTGATGTGTGTAGAATACAATATTTATGTTACAAAACAATATTATTTAATTATTATCGAAAATAGTGCACTTATATCTGATAACTCCAGTTAAAAATAAGCTGATTAGCTACAATTTCACTTCACTCTTCCAAATATAGGAGGAATACTAACAGTTAATTTTGCATCATTTGTTTTGTTTATGATTCTCAAAACACTAACCCATCAACAATATTTAGTTTAAGAAAAAAATATTTTTCGTAGCTTTAACTATAAGACGACAAACATGTGAAATTGCTTTCAGGCAACGTTGGGGTCGAAAGAGTTAACAACCTCGAAGGAGATTTTGTCAACAGTGACGTGGTTTCCAAGACGCTGGGACTGTTTATTTGTTGACACTAGGTATTTCGTCTTAACTGCGTTAACTGTAAGACCCATTCCACTCGACTCTTTCGATAATCTGGAAAAAGCTACACTGACTTCGAGCGTATTATGGCCAATAATATAGATATCATCAGCATACGCCAGCAGCATAATACTTTTGTAGAATATCGTGCCACTGCGTCTCAAATCAGCAGATCGGACGTTTTTCCCGATTTTAACTGTGCTGCTGGTGTTGCTCAGTGTCTTGGGTCTTCTCCAAGATTTGTCGTAGCGTAAATATGTGGTCTATGGTGGATTTACCAGGTCTGAAGCCACATTGATAAGGTCCAATCAGCAGGTCTACGATGGGCCTCAGTCTTTCACATAATACGCTCGACAAGACCTTATATGCGATATTAAGAAGGCTTATCCCACGGTAGTTGGCGCAAATTGTGGGATCGCCTTTCTTGTGGATTGGGCAGAGCACACTGAGGTTCCAATCATTTGGAATGCATTCTTCCGACCATATTCTGCATAGAGGCTCATGGATGCATTCAAATAGAGCTTCGCCTCCATTCTTGAAGAGCTCAGCAGGTAAGCAAGCCATCGGCTCCTGCGGCTTTGTTGTTTTTAAGCCGAGTTATAGCTTTCAAGACTTCACTATGGTCGGGAAGCGGAACTTCAACGCTGTCGTCCACAATTGGGGTTTTCGGAATATCATCTCTATCACCGGGATTGTTGTCGTCGTCACCATTCAAAAGCTTAGAGAAGTGTTCCCTCCACATCATCAGTGTACTCTGGATATCTGTCACTAGATTCTCATTGTCATCCTTGCAGGAAGAGGCCTCGGTCTTGAAACCATCGGCCAGACGTCTTATTTTTTCGAAAAATTTTCGGACCTCATTCCTGTCACAATGCATCTAAATTTTCTCGATCTCACGATTTTCTGCCTCTCGTTTCTTTCGCCTGAAAATGTGTCTCTCTTCCCTTCTCATCTTCTTGTATCGCTCCTTAGTCGCACAGACAATTTTTTCAATTGAAATTATTTTTCCGTTCGGCCATCACATCTCTGCAGACAATGCAACATTTAATGGGCTGAAATGACCAATTCGTTTTTTTCGTATAAACAGGATAAAACTAATGCGGACAAAACTTAAAACAACTTTCCGGTGAATTTTTGTGTATGATGCATAATTTCATAAACTCGACTATTTGGAGGACAACAAGATATACTAAAATATTTTCTTTAATATGATGATTTTATGATTTCTCTTTTTAACATACTTGACTGCTTCTTCCATATGAAAATAAAATTTAAGTCTTCAAAATCATCGTTGCTTCGTAACCTTGAATGTTATTTGTTCCAAATTTGAACACCCTCTTTAGTGATAATTGCTTTCATAAAGTTTTAACAAGATTCTGCAAAAAGTATGACTAATTTCCCCATTAATCCCTAGAGAAAAAGTGAAAGTATTTAAAACGTTCCATAAAAAACCAATATTTTAATTAACAACCTTTTCTTTCACCTGTTTTGGACATAAACAGCAACACTTCAGTTGTTTATTTGAAAAATTTAACACATTTTCAACTTATTTTCTGCTGCCAATTAGTTAGAAAAGAAGGTTTTTTCTCTTTGTTTGCTTTGGTTTGAATCAACCAACAGCACAACCGCTTCAGGGACTTCAGACCTTTAATCATATCCAGTGTAAGTGTGACAGAGCAGTTGCTTTAACCGGAAGATACTTGCAATTTTTTGTTAGCCGTTATGTTTGCATATTTAAATTCACAGAAAACTCATAGCGAAAGCTCTAATTATGAAATTATGAAATTATCTGGTAAAATATAATTAAATAAATATGCATGGCTTAAGAAATTTAATAATAAGATTATTAATAAGAAATTAAATAAAAATGTTTTTTCTCAATTTTGTTTACACTATGCAAAATTATCTATAGGAACATACAGTTATTCGCATCACACGGTGGTGTTGATTACACCACACGCGCATCGGCATACGGTGGTGTTGATTACACCACACGCGCATCGAATACTAATGATAAGACAGGTAAAATTTGCAATATTCAGAGAAAAATTTAAAGTTACATTTAAAAATACAATTTTCTTTTCATTCCAAATTCATATTTTAAACTTTTTTATTGACAATCAAATAAAACAAGTTTTTAATAAACAGTAGACATTCATATAAAACAAAAATTGAAAGCAAATTCCGAAAGATTCATTATTTTGTTCAACGAGCTAGTTATTCATCTTCGTCTTTTAGTTATAAAAAAGAAGTACAACCAATAATTTTTATATTACCTTCTTAAACACCTAAGTAACCCCCGCTAAGGCTTCTATGACTTGTATAAAATTGTCAAAACGTTCCTTTTACGACTGAGTTCTATGAACAGGAAATAGTAACACGAAGAAAAATCAGGCTAATCGGAGGATGATTTTAAGAACAAAATTCTGGATTTTAAGATCTAAAAATTGTACTGACCTTGTTAGATTTGCGCTTGTCTGGTTTCGAATCCCACCCAAGCCATGGTCCTATGCTTCTTAAAGGCCGCTTTACATTGTCCTACTGTGTGTTACGACATGTGAGATAGAAAGTATAACCGAATCTTATCACACTGTCATTTTTTAATTTTTGTACAAAGAAATTAATTTTTCTCTTTTAGACTATCTCACAAAGTCACATTGCACTTTTATTCAATAAGAATTTAAATATTGAAAATTCTTAAAATGAATCGGGACATAGCAGCTATTGTAAGCATTATAAGGGCCAATTGTGCATTAAAAATAGAAGCAGTCATTATTTTGCTTGCTTTTAAACATTTGATGAAATGTAACTTGCAGCTTGGTGATTTTCAATAAATTAAATTCGAAGAAATCTTATAAAACTCATCTCTGGCCGAATAGAATGTGTGAAGAAATTAGAAACAAACCTAAAAATTAAAATGTAGAACGACATGTCAAAAAAATCAAAACAGGTTCGAACACACTTTGCTTTTCGTTGTTTACACCATTCTACATTCTATCATACATGAAAATTTTGACATGTCGTAACACACAGTAGGACAATGTAAAGCGGCCTTAAGAGCACAAGATGTCTCTCAGAAGACCAATGACCTACACTAAGGGAAATAACGCATATTAGCATTATCCACGCCTCAGTATAAATTTTATTTAAATATTTACGTGGATAAATCAAATGTTTTCCTTACAACTCGTTTTTTTCCCGTATTTGAATTTTATTTATACCACACACCTACACACACATTCCATACAGCGGCCAAGCAGCAGCAGTGTCGCACTCTGTTTCTGCAGTTATTTCTTGCCGTTGCAGGTTCTTATAGTTCTCGTTTAGTTTGTGTTACAAGGATAATATATAATGCACGTTTGGTCAATATGATTTGTGATTGCGATGGGTGATGTGTGCGATGTTGAATTTATGTAGGGTGGAGTGACAACCCGATATTTTCTCAAAAATATCTTGCAACGGTTGTCACTTACCTGCATATTTGCTTCATACTTTCTCTTACTTTTTCTTCCTCTTTTCTTCCTCTTTTCTTCTTCTTTTCTTTCTCTTTTCTTCCTCGTTTCTTCCTCCTCTTCAACTTAAATATGTTGTTTTTTAAAATCAATATTTTTATATAAATTTTCTTTAAATGCGATAGTTTTATTTTCAAATAGTAAATATTTCAAAGATATTTAACTATATTCGTGCATAATTTTAATATATTTTTTATTAATTTTATTTTAAATATTTTAATATTTTATTTAATAAAAAAGTATTTAAATAAATTTTAAATATTTATGTAGTCGGTTTAAGTAAATGCGTTATTGGTGCAAAAATGACTCGCTTTTTGGATAAATTAAAAAAGTTTTTGGATAAATTTAATATTTTTTTCCCTTAGTGTAACTGCAAAAATCTTAATTGTGCAGGAGAGCGAAAAAAAAAATTTTTTTTAGCAAAGTATAAAATCCAAGGCAAAGTACATGACCGAGAATAATTGCATGACTGATATTGGTATAACTCTAACTTATAATTCTGACCCAAGAATGATAGAAACAAGATTACGCATTACGCAGTCCCGTTATCTAATGCTCTCTTTCTTAACTAAGTGCATAACGTCACACAGTACTTTTGCTTGACAAAAACGTATGCAAATGTGCAATCTCTTGTGCAAATTGACGAAATTGAAAATAAATTCTTTCGAAAAAGTAAAGTAAAAATATCTACTCTTTTGTATTAAAATATGAATATTTTCGTATACGAAAAATATGAATTTTTTAAAATTTCAAGATTTTTATCTCCAAAACTATTCGAGACAGACAAAATTTTATTGTACTAATAGGTTAAGCAGGTCTGTATACATATTGTAAAAATAAGAAATGAAATATTTAGGTGTGGGTGTGGGAGTAAAATTATTCAAAAGTCTGACAATATCGCTTGTGACGTCATGCTCTCTCTCTCTCATTTGCGGAACGTGTAATCTGGTTTCTATCATTCTTGGTTCTGACCCAAGTAGTTTGGACTTTGAGAGGTACGGTTTTTGACCCAATAAACCGTATCTGACAAAATTTACATTTACGTTATTGTTCTTTTGAACCAACTATATATGACTAAATGCCATATTTTTTTACACCTGAAAATTTTTTTGTGAAAAATTTTTTTGACTTATTTGAACTAACTAACCAATTTGAAAGTATTGGGAATTGCGAAAATGTTTAACAAATCCACCGAGTAGTTTTTTTTACATGTTTCCAAGTAAAGTAACAAGTACAGTAGACTCTCACAAATTAGAACCACTTTGTTCCATGAGTGGTTCTAATTTCTGAAATGTTCTAATTTCTGGACGTCTTTTTTCCACAGAAATTTACAGGAAAATAATGAAACTGGTTAAAAAAATTTCTGTTATCATAAAAGAATTTTTATTTATTAATATTTAATGTTTTCTTAACATAAAATTATATAATTCATAGGCCAATGATAAAGGCCTGATCAAAATAAACGTTCCTCCAATCGTCTGAAAAAAAAGACTACTCTGCACAGTTGAACCACAAGTTCTTATTTCAGTGCGTTCAATATACTGAAATGGCAAGTTCTAATTCCTGGAAAATTCGGATTTGTGAGAGTGTACTGTAAAACACTGCGTGCCATGCCATAGTTTCAATCCGCACCATTTTGAACTTATTTTCATGTAAACATCATGCCAATTTTATAATAAGAAAATTGAATTTCTAATATCAAGCAAAACATTTCAGTATTAAGAAAATTGTTTACTTGAATCAAGCAAATTATTCTAGTTTTCAGCAAATTCTTAACTTGAATCAAACAAATTGCTCCGAATTGAAGGAAAATAAATTTCTCAAATCAAGCAAATTATTTTAGTTTTCAGCAAATTTTTACTTGAATCAAGCAAATTTTTCTTACTTAAAGCAAATAGTAATCTTGAATAAAGAACAAATATTCTTGCGTTTTAAGCAAATGTTTCTTGAATTTAGCATTTTTTTCATAACATCCATGTTTTGAAACATGTTATGAAACAATATTTTGCTCAATTCTACACGCAAAGAAAAAAAAACGTTTATCGCCAGTTTGCCGCAAACGAACTTCGTTTGTCGTGCTTGAAATCGTTATTTACAAACGTTTCAACAGTTGTCATAATAACAGTTCAGTTACGAGAAACGCGTCATATAGTTGCAGGAAATTAACTTCGTTTGTCATAAACGCGAGTGATTTTTTAATTGTAGCAATTGAAAAATTTGTTTTTCCCAACTGAAAATTTTGTTTATTTTTCCCTTCGTTGTATAAACATAACGCTTATAATTTAGAGTTACTTTTTGGACAAATTGTTACTATATAACGAAATAGGTAGTTTGCTTAATACGCGGACGGAGATATCAACGGAGGTGTAATCCATAAGAAGACGGACGGACATAATGAGAAAGATTATTAATATAATAAATAATAAATAATAATTACCGAAATAGCTTGCGGTATATATATATATATAAGATATATTTTTCAGTTGTGACAGCTGAATATTCGTTTGCGGCACATACAGCTCGCAAACGAAGTATAGTTGGTGAATTTTTCAGTTGTGGTAAACGAAAAATTTCTTTGCGTGTAGCAAAATAATACTTGAATTGAGCAAATTTAAAACACATGGATGGTAAGTTTGTATAAATCGAGTTTTGATTGAGTTAATGGCGGCCTCGGTAGTCTAGTAGGTAGCGTGCTCGACTGTTACCCCAGAAGTCCCAGGTTCGATTCCCGGCCAGGCCATGGTCCTTCGCTTTAAATCTTTCGCATTTGCAATTTTCTATCCTCACTTCCAATCAACTGAAATTGGAATTTCATCAATATTTACCACTTGAAGTTGTAGTTGATGGTAGAGAAGTTTGTGAATTAGATTGTCTTTATAACTTGACTCGACTGAGGTAAAGGCAGAACACTTGCTTCTGATTCAAATTCACATGTTGCTTTGAGTTTCCACCACGTTTAGAATATCCTACACGTGTTTCACTCGATTGGCCTTTCCTTCCCACTAATCTATCACCCCATTTCGAACCTGAAATCCTTGGTTCAAAGATAAAAAAAAAATAAGATTATGTGTTAGCTTGCAGGTTTTCAAAGCAGTTGAAATTTTTCAAAATGCATCGGTGTTGCATTAAGGGCCTCCGGGAGTATTTCAAAAAAATAAATTACACTTTTTTAAATTTTTTTTGTGAAGCTGTGATTTATTTTAGACCAAATTTTCTTACATTATTAAAGTTCAACTATTTATCCCTGATATTTTGGTTCAAAATATGCGGTGAGAACGCAGAAAAATACAATGCCGCGTAAGAGCTTAAATTTTGCGGTGAGCAAGATATCTGGAGACTGATTCATCTGAAAAAATAAAAATAAAAAATGTCCGGTTTAGTAAAGAGTTCTTGGGCGTTTAATCGTTGATTTTTGAAAAATATTGACTTTTGACAAAATGGGCGTTTAATCGTTGATTTTTGAAAAATATTGACTTTTGACAAAATGGCGGGAGTAAAAAGAAAATTTTCATTTCTTGTGCACAAAATTGAGGTCGTTTGAGGTTATAAATAAAAAAAAGGAATACTAAAAAAAAAATCAAACGATTGAACGAGTCCTTTAACGAGTCCTTACGTAATAGCCATATTTTGTAAAACGAACGCAGTCACTTGCGTTAAGATTTTCAGTCCGGCAATGCCTTTTTCATATGAAGTAAAACAAAGTCTCTCTCTCACTCAAAAATTTTCTACAAAATATGTTACCAGATAAGAAAACCCGAACTGACATGATTGAGTGCGTTTTACAAAATATGGGCATAAGTGTCGAAAATTTGGTTGCAATCGGATGAGTAGTTTTTGAGCAATCTTGCTCACCGAAAATTTAAGGTCTTTTGGGGCATTGCACTTTTCTACCTTATTAACGAATTTTTTTGGACCAAAATGTCAGGGATAAATCTTGTATAGTTATACTTTAATAATGTTAAAAAAAAAATTGATCCAAGATTAAATACGGCTTCAAAAAACAATTTCAAAAAAGTGTAATTTCTTTTTTTTTTGTAATACTCGCGGAGGCCCTTAAATTGTTATTCGCTTAGTATAGGTGCTATGACTAAAATAATATTACGATCGTAAAGGATAATTCTTTGACTTTATGACAAAAATTAAAAAAATTAAAGATGTCTTCCGGACTTGCAGGAAGCTGCTTAAGCAACGGAACTGCAAATTTGTTACAAGGAATTATTACTCGCTGAGTTATGGTGCTTAGGTAAAAAATATGATGGCGAATGATAGCGAAAGGCCTGCTCTAAGTCCTCGCAACAAAATTAGACAGAAATGTCTGACGTCATGGTGATACAGAGAGTGCCGCTCAAAGATCGATAATTCAACATTCTTGCAACGGCGCACAGTGTGACGAGCCCATATAGAGAGTGGACAAAAATAAAAGGAGTTATCCTAGAATCATGAAATTGTGTGAAAATGAGTTTTACGTTAAAAGAATTATTTTCACAAAATTTCATACAAATTGAATGAATGACACGCCTACCTCCCATATAACCGAAATCGGTAATATGGAATAGGTCCCCAAACTATTACCTTAGATCGACAAAATTTGGTACACATAGTTCGTTTATAATTATAAACAGCTGGTGTGAAAATGAACTAAATCCGTTCACTAATATGACTCCCTTATGACTGAAATCGGTAATCAGGTATATTTAATCAAAAAATTTCCCCAGACCATTTAAATTTACTACACATAGTTATTTTGTAGCTATAAATAGCTGGTGTAAAAATTAACCAAATCGGCCGACTAACACGCCCACCTCCCATATAACTTATTTTCCAGTGAAGGGCATTTTACCGAAAACAAGATTCAGATAATTTGTCATTACTCCTTTTTTTGCTTTCGGCAAACCATATTCAGAACTTTGTTGGTAAAGTGTTTTATTTGAAAGTTTTATTAAACAAATTAATTTTTTTTTTTTTAAGTTTGAGAAAATTTGTTTTCATCATAAAAATGATAGTCTTTGTTCGGATGCTTAAAACTTGAAAACGACTGGACCAAATTGGATACTTCCTTGTGTGAGTTTGTTCGTAATTGCTAAGCGAAGGTTTTGGGAAAAATTCACGAAACATTGGACAAGGGGGTGTGGCACCTCCCATACAACCCAAATCTACGATAGCGAATAGCTTTGAAATTATAAGTCGCTTAGCATCGGAATTCGGTGTTCTACCTCAATTTACAAGTGCCGTTCCACAGGTAAAATTTCATGGGCGTTGGAAGTGGGGCGTGGCACTTTTTCAACAGACCAAATTTTCGTTATAACTTTCAAGCTATTAGTCACACATAAATGAAACTTGGTAGGAGCGTACTATTTAGTCGCATCCTTCGACTAGCAAAATTGAGCAAACATTGGACAAGGGGGTGTGGCACCGCTCATATAATTAAATAATATGATATCGAATAGCTTTGGAAATAAATGTCGCATAACAATAAAACTCAGAATGGAATTACTATTGGGTGATGTCCTTCTATGTACTAGAAAACTGAGACGGACTTTGACGGAAAAGAGGGTGTGGTTCCGCCCATACAATTTTTGATATAGAATATCTTTGGATCTAAATGTTGCACAACAATGTTACTCAGTATTGAGTTGCAACTTGGTGATATCCTTCTACTGGAAAACTGAGACAAGCTTTGGAAAAGGGGCTGTGGCTCCTCCCATACAAGCCAAATTTTGGATATCGAATATACATATATGGTTATATAAAAATGGATCGTGGTTTGTTGGGATGCTTAGAACTTGAAAACGACTGGATCAAATTGGATACTTCCTTCTGCGGATTTGTCAAAAAATTCTCAATAGTGGGGACAAGGGGGCATGGTACCAGGTACCTCCTATACAATCCAAATCTACGATATCAAATATTTTTGGAATCTTAAATCACACATCGTAGGAATTCGTTATTTGAATACAATTTTCACGTTCCGTTCCACTGGTTAAAATTTATTTTTACCACTTTTTCAGCAGCCCAAATTTACGGTATAACTCTCGAACTATAAGAACGTACTATTTAATTGTGATCTTCGACTGGTAAAATTGCGTGACCATTGGACAAGGGGCATGCCACCGCCCATACAATTCAAATTTATAGTATTGAATAGCTTTGGAACTAAATGCCGCATAACAATAAAATTCAATATGAAGTTGCCACTTGGTATCCGTCTTCTAGAAAACCGTGACGGGCATTGGAAAATGGGGTGTGACTCCGCCCATACAAACCAAATTTTTGGTATCGAATAGCTTTGAAAGTAAAAGTCACAAAACATTGAAACTCAGAAAATAGATACAACTTGGTTATGGCCTTCTAATAGAAAACTAGGACGGACATTGCACAAGACATTGTGGCTCCGCTCATACAAGCACAGTTTTTGGTATCGAATAGCTTGGGAAGTAAATGTCGCATAGCACTGAAACTCGGTATAAAGTTACTAATTGGGCAGGTACTACTGGAAAACTGGCACGGCCATTGGAAAACAGGGTGTGGCCCGATTTTCGATACAGAATAGCTATGAAAGTAAAAGTCACAGAACATTAATACTCATACAGGAATTGCCACCTGAGAGTGATGTCCTACTACTGAGAAACTGGGCAGTGGACCATGAGCGTGGTTTCAGACAAAGGGACACATAACAGTTTTGAATTTACTTATTATTTTTCAATATACTTGCTGGGTGTAGCAACGCGCACCGGGTATCGCTATTCTTAGATAACACTCTAAAATAAACGAAATTAATTTCTAAGTTAAACCATTCAGACCTGCAGCATTTAAGTACAATCATGTTTCCCAGGAGTTTCCCAGGCTAGACTGTGTTAACAATAAAAATCATCTCTCAATGGCCGAGAATTGAATCCACTTTGAAGAAAATAGTTTCGTAGTTGATAATTTTATACACTGATTTTAAATTTATTTGGATGTTTTCAAACTTCATCCAGATTAAGTAGTAATCATAGGTTAGGGCACACTAAAATCTTGGCATATTACAAGCGATGGCACTTGATATCTTACACTTCCGTTCAACTTATTCAGATAGAACACTTTTCGTTGCTAATGTTTTGTAGTATTACTTTCTGGTTGGATGCCTTGTGAGACAGTTCAAGGTAACACAAAAAAAAACAAATTAAAAAAACCAATTTCACTGAATTACTATTTAAGACATTGCACCAGAATTCACCAACCAATTTATCAGTGATATCTGGTTCTTAATTTTATATTCCGAATTTAAAACCATCATCATCGCACTAATTGAAACAGGAAGAAAACCGCAATATGCCTGAATCAAAACAATTAAAATTCGACCGGTTGGATTGGCTTACATCCATTAAAATATGATATGATAAGGACTGTTTTTAATGACTGCAACTTCTTGTTTACAAATTTAAATGCCACGATTTTTGAACAGGCGAACGTCACTTCAAATGCAACGAATCAGTAGACGCCATCGCTGACTACGACGCGCGTTGGAAAGAAAATAAAAGTTGTCAATTATTTGCTGCTGGTTCCACTCATGGAAACTCATGGCAAATATGAGCGTTTAACAAGTTTCAAGCATGCTTTGATGAAGTTTTATGTGCCTGGTTGACAGGTGAGTCGACTACATCGACTGTTGGATGAAAGTTTTTACTTTTTTCTAAGCAGCAATAAAAATCAAAGAAACAAACTGTAATAAGAGAAAAAAATAAAAGAGTTTATAAATAAAAACTTTCGCGATAATAATAATTTTTTGCGCTTGTCCGGTTTTTCATCAATTTTTGATAGGCATGAAGAGATCTTTTTCAGGTTTGTAGATATTTTATTGTGGCTGTTGTGTGTTTGTACGTGTGGCTGAGGTTACATTTGTAGAGCAGTTCATTTGTTTTGGTTCGACTTTTCTTCGTTTCCACTTTAAAGCATCGGGCGTTGCTCCATCATTCGCCATCGCTCGATCGGGTGCAAAAAGGAAAAAAACCACCCAACCACTTGCAGTATCCAAAAGCTGCGAGTACAGTTTAAAGTGTGGTAGATGTATGATAGAGATAAACAATCGTTTTTATTTGACACTCTTTGAATGGTTTCTTTTTTCTTGCTTATGCGAAAGCGAAAGGATTTTCCTTATATTTTATTTAACTGTTTCATTTCTGTCATGATTTTATTTATTGCGTTTTTAATGATATAATAATTATTGTTTCACTTTCATTTGAACTGAATTGAACTGAACTGTATAAGAGTTGAGAATGGAAATTAGCTATCACTGTCAACAACGCGTAATTGTGTGTGTGTCCTCTTAAGTTGTGACCGTTTGTTATTACATGCGAATAATGACTGATGAACTATTAAATGCCGTTTCGTCATATGAAGGCCATAATTACACTTTTGACATAATGAAAGCATTAAAATTGTAAAGCACTGAACGGAAATCAAGGCGCTATCAATGCGTATCGTTGATGGAATGACTCCTCATTATGTAGAGTAAATGTTTGTGTAAACATATACATTACACTACGATTACATACAAAATGAACACAAACATGATCGTTCTGTACCGTCCAACAGACAAACATACAGTGTATTGTCACAATGTCTTCGTAGGTAAGCTTAACTTTTAACGTAGTTGGAACATTGAAGCAGAGGAAGCAGAGATTTTGAAACATGTCCACCCTGTAACCCGTTAAGCCCACGAGGCCTCTAATACAATGTTTTTTAAGCAAAGTTTAAGATTATTTCTAAAGATATGTGCTTGAAACAATTATATAAGAAACTCTCCTATACTTCAAAATGAAGCAAGATAGACCAAAAAGAACACTATTCACGAAATTTAAAAGAGGAAATAAAACAGGGTTGCAAAAGTACATAACCCCATAAAATTTGGAAAACCACCATATCTCCAAAAAGGAAGATCCACCTGAGTACCGTTAGAAATCGCAGCACGGCAATTCACTACATGATAGGCGTTTACTTTTACTTTTGGTACCGCTAGGACATATAACATGAGGGTCCCATTTGTGTAGACTGAGGGATGGCCAAACTCAATAGCTTCAATTATATTCTGGTATGGTAGAACCTCAAGTTCATTTATAACCATATTTACCTCCCCAGCGTCTAAGAGGTTACTGTTCACTATACCCTTTTTTGCCATTTGACATGCTCGTACAATTTCGTTGACTCCTTCCTTGAGGATAAGTATTTTGTCCAGTAGATTATGTTCTCTTGTGCTTAAATCGTTCTTTTCGATTACATTATTAAGGCTAGTTATCATCTCATTTATCTTGCTGACGACTTCATGAGTGGCATTAAAAAGATTCCTGTTGACTTTGTATTGATTGTTGTTGTTCTCAATTATGTCTGATTGGCTTCTTAAAATCTCATCCCAGCCAATTGCGTCAGGGGATCCTGCTAGCCACTTCCAGGCTTAACCGATCCAATTAATAGATCTTGGGACTCTTGTTTTAGGTGGACTACGTAGTCCGTTAATTCGTTCTCTCGTCTGTTTTAAGTGAAACTGGAGGGTTAACCGCATGCTTTCTTCTGCAACATCCGTCGCCACTCACTTTTCAAATTGCTCGATGATGTCAGCATAACGTTGAAGATCAATGGTGTGTATGAGGTTGAAGTAGCCGTTGGTTATCCATGTCATTCCTTCCTGAATCGGAACCACAGGTGAATCAAAACTAAAGATGTGCACTGCGTCAGCAGCAGATATAAGCGCTAGTCTGAAATGAAATACCTTATCGTTCTAATTCCATAATTTGATTAAAAGATGCATATACCGATCGTGAATGAATTTGTAATTGCTTTTGACATGTTTTCTAAATTGTAATGTTAAAACAAATAGGAGCTGGTCATAGATTATTGTAAAATATAATATAATAAGGTTAAAAAATTTGATAACTTAATTAAATTAATTTTTGCCTTTATTTATTTAGGGGATAGTACACATTTCCTTTTTTTTTTTTTTTTTTTTTTTAAATATTTTAAATGAAATTTTGGGATTAGTACTCTAAGTTTTGCAAGTATTACAAAAACAAAAGCTTCTCTTTCTGAATAAGGTTATTACCTTAATTATTTTCATTGGAATCATATAGTCATTTTTATCTCTTGTTTTTTTATAATTTTTACATATTAATTCAATTTTTCTCTTAGTGTATAGTCCTTCGTGTAATTTTTACTGGACTTTTACTGGTTTTTACTGGTTTTTAATGTGAGCCTTATGTACCTTCCTCCCGCTAACCGTTAGCACTGTAACCCTTTTATTCCTTTTCACTATTTCCCGCCTAAATAGAGCCTTGTTTTTACCTTTAATACCCTTTATTGCTACAAAGATTACCTCACCTCTTTTATAATTCTTTGGTTTTGACCGTTTCTTGTTTCTTCCTGCATTTTGGAGAGCTTGTTTTCTTTCTATAAGACCCCTAAGGTCCGTATTTATTTTTGCTCGAAAGTTGAGAAGATTTTGGTAATTTATTCGTGATGACCTGTCGAAAAAAATATCACTTAGTTTTTTTCCAGTGACTGAATGCACCGAGTTATTGTAACGATCAACTGCCACATACACCAGCTCTTTAACATTTTTCAGGCATCGATACATTTCGATGATAGTCGAGTGGAGTCTCTCTACCTGCCCATTAACCTCGCTTCGGTTAGAGGGAGTCAAATACAATTCAATTCCCATAATTTTTATAAGATTGAGGATAATTGGGCTCACGAAGCTTTTTCGTTGTCCGTAATCATACACTGGGTGTCGTAAAATAGTGTAATATTTTTATTATTTTTATTATTCTTCACCAAAAATAACTACTTTTAGGGATTTGTAGAAGGGACAGGATTACTAGTTAAATTCCGTGAACTGGCAATTCTAATGTCATTCCAGTGACGTTTGATATTTTCGAACTTATACGATCTCACGACGTTTTGGTGACAGTCGGTGATTCCATGTCAAAACACCCACGTTTCTGACATCACTATTTTTGAAAATTTTTAAATTCTCTGTGTTGATAGTTCTCCTGAAACGTATTATAACCTTTTATTTATTGTGTATTATTATGTAGGTATAAATTTACCTACATAATTTTTTTTTTTTTTTTGTTTGTAAAGATATACACTGTAAAAAATTTCAAAATATCTTAAAAAATACAATTAGTGCATGTATTCAAACAACTGTAACTTCGAAAGCGTAAGTCGTACAGAAAAAATCTCAAAGATATCTTAAATATCTTGAATAAGTCTATCTTGTGGCGTACTTTTTTGAACTCTTTTTATAAAATTTATTAAAATGTTTAAACTTGAAGTTTTGTGTAACATTTTTCATGGTGATCGCAGTAAATTTTTTACCTTCTGAACATAGTGTCGGTATAATACATAAATTCTTAAGTCTTGTACAAAATTTTAACTTGGGACTCCAACGACTGCTATTTTTAACAAATTTTTAAAAAATGCCTACAAAAGATTTCTTACTTTTATACGGAAAATTTCATATCTCTAAATATAAAATTCTTCTGTACATGGCTTTGTCACTGAACTCCTCCTAAACGGCTGGACCAATTTCGATGAAATTTGTCTGTAGATGATTTATGTCTACCCGGTAGGTAGGCGCTGTTGTTACTGTGGTAGTATTTAAAGGGCTATTTGAGAGTAAAACTCAGAAACGAACTGCGAAATTGACATGATTCTTTCAATATACCATTACTTTTTATGCAAACGACTTACGGTTTCGAAGTTACAGCTGTTTGAATACATGCACTAATTGTATTTTTTAAGATTACCTATATGCAATTTTTTACAGTGTATAACTTAAAAAAAAAAATTGTTTTCCAAAAAAAAAAAAAAATAGTCGAATTGATATGGAATCATCAACGTGCGATTATTGTGTTATTTGTAGTATTTTTAAAATTGTATTTTAGGAAAAAAATGGAATTAATACGTGAACATTTTCGTGCGATTATTTTTTACAATCTTCGAAGTGAATTATCTCAGCACGAGTGCATCGAATAACTCAATTCGACTTTCAGTGATGAACCCTCAAAAACTATTTAAACCAGGCCGTTCTTCGGAGTAACCTCTTAAATATAACCTCTTAAATATAACCTCCTAAATATATCCTCTTTATATCGGAGGTACACAGAATTCAAGCGGAGCCGCGGGGCATCTAAAATCTATTATTGTGCCACAAAACATTGATGCTGTGAACTGATAATACTTGATCGTCATGTGCCATACCGTGAGATTGAGGCATCTCTGGGCATTACTTCCACCAGCATACCTACCATTTAACATGAACACATAGTTGTGAAAAAGATTTGTTCATGTAGGATTCCACATAATTTTTTATAACAATCGCTCAAAAAAAGGCTCGTAGTAATTGGTCCATACAATCGCATAACATCGAATAACATTCGCAGTGCTGTAACAAACGTATATAAAAGGTGACAAATTATGTATCTATGCGTATGAGTCTAAAGGAAACAGCAGTCGACTGTATGGGTTTTTCAAGATTAACCAAATTAAACAAAACTTGTTCGAGCTCGAGGCACTGCGATAGAAATGGTCGTCTGTTCTTTCAAAAAACTGTTTATGTGGTCAATGTTCCACCAAAGACACGTAGAACGGTCAATTAGGAATGATACTGAACCATTTTTTTGCCAGAAGTGTTCCATCAAATGAGGAAAACAAAGAAGTGCCGAATAATTATTTTTCATCAAGACAATGCGAATTATGACGTCGTCAGGTTACGAAGGTAGCAGCTTATGCAGCACAAGTGCTATATTATTGAGTAGAGTTATTACTCGCTGAGTAGAAGTGCTATTTCAAAATAGTATTTTACGACAGCAAAAACGGTTCGTTGGTGCCACTACACCACCGAAGCAACCGCTTAACGCAGTGAAAATTCTGTGACTATTGGCGCAACGTTTAATTTTATGGAACTACAGAAAAACTGGGGTTTTGTCACATTATAAAAATAAAAATATAAAAAAATAATGGCGTCATGAGAATTAGGGAACTATTAGGGAACTCCCTAAAGTAACTTAAATGCATCAAATGCAAAGGAAAAGCAAAAATAAAATAAAAAATCTAAACAAATTATTAAATTTGAAATCAAAATAGGATGAGGGCAAGGATTTGGACAAAGATTAGGACAAGGAATAAGATAAGGAGTAGGACAAAGATTTGGACATAGATTAGAGCACTGGACAAGGATTATGACAAGAATTAAGTCAATGATTAGGAAACATTGCATTGGACGCGGATTATGACAAGAATTTAGACAATGATAAGGAAAAAAGACTATGACATAGATTGGGATAAAGATTAGGACAAATCGGAGATTTGGATATGGATTGAAACAAGAGTTTGAACAAGAAGTAGGACAATTATTAACAATAAGACAAATAAAGGGAAAGGGATAGGGATGAGAATATGTTTGGAAACAAAAGAAAGAATAAGGACAGGAATGAGGATATAGATACACTGTCATGTCAAAATCTACGGTTGTGTCCACTAATAGCCATCTTATATTTTTAATAAAAAAAGAAGTCTTTTAATATGGACTCTTATTTATGCTTTTTTGTACATAAATTAAAAAATGATGGTGTACTAAACTCAGTTTTGTAGGGTACCGTTAAAGATCACTCATTTTATAAGGGTAGTAGATTTTATTTTATTTTTTCGAAGAAAACTTAAAAATAGTGTAAAAAAAACCGGTTGCAGTTAAATATATGGCATTAAAAGCAGTTTTAATACAAAAAAACATGCATTACAAACCTTAAATCTGAAAGATAACAGATCTGAAGAGATAACATAGCAAAACCTATAAAAATATGTGCTTAACATCGAAACTCAAAAATACCCACATATTAAGCTAATGCAACCTTTTCATTGCAAGAAATGTCAAACGCACGACCGAGTAGAAATTTTCTCTACTCGTCTCGTTTGATCGTACTTTGCTTGTACTTTACCCCTTTGTATGATATTTACGATCAAAGTACGACCAAAGTTGCAGATCGAATTGCGAATGGCTGCATAATAACACTTGAGTTTCTACTCTAGCTGTCAACGAACGACCGAAATAACGCATCATTGTGATTTAGGTATAAGATAGGAAAATATGTTAAAATAAAACTACTAAAAGGCAAAAAAAAAAAACAAAAAACAAAAAGAATGAGAAAAAAAGAGAGAAGTCAGTGAGTATCAGTTTTAAAATTTAGCAAGTTATATCATTTACATGCATAGTTTGTGTTTGACAGCTATTGAAAGCAGAACACTTCGTGAATTTCGACTAAAAAGGAAAAAATTAAATTTCGTGTGCTCATCAAGCATTATTTTTTGCTTAAAAACACCATCACCGAAACCAAGAAAAGGCTTGATAAATACTATGGAGACCATGCACAATCAATTTCAGTGGCAAAGAAGTATTTTACTAAATTTTGTTGTGGTTGTATCAGCTCAAGAGACGCCGAACGTTCAGGTCGCCAAAAAGAGTTTGTCACGCCAGATATCGTCGATCAAATCCATGGAATAATATTGGACGGTCGGAAAATGAAAGTGCATGAGGTGGCTGAGGCTGTAGGCATCTCAACTGAGCGGTTACATTACATTTTACATGCATATTTTGACATGAAAAAGCTAATCGTGCGATGGGTGCCGCAATTGCTCACACTCGACCATAAGCGCAGCCGTATGATCACTTCAGAGGAATGTTTGGCGATGTTCAACCGCAATTCGAAGGAGTTTTTGCGCCGTTTCGTAACTTAAACAAAACATGGATACATCACAGCACACCAGACACCAAGGAACACTCGAAGCAGTGAACTTCTCCGAATGAACGTTAACCAAAGATTACCAAGGTGGGTCTGTCGGTCAACAAGGTAATTCACATCGATTACCTTAAAAAGTGTAAAACGTTCACCGGCGAATATTGCTTACAGCTGTTGGATAGATTTGACATTGATTTGAAACAAAAACGACCTTGGCGTTTGAAACGATTTGGCGAAGAAAACAACTTTACGTTGGAACGTGTTCGTTGTTACGTTGTTTTTAAAAACAAAAAATTATAAAATAACAACCCTTAAACGTTCACAAAACACTCACTTTTCGCGAAACCTTCGCGTATTGTTAAGTGAGTATGTACTTGAGCGATTTAAAAATTTTGGTGAAATTTATTCAAATTTATGCTAACTACTTAGAAAAGCTAGAGTAGAGGAGGTAGATTCGTTCTTCTAGGCGATATGGCACGTTTGCTGGTTTTCAGTATTTTAAAAATTCATGAAAAAAATGTATGACAGTTTCAAGCAGTACCTTGGAAGTGATAGTCATTTGAAGTAATTTTATCTTGTTCTTATTGGAACAGTGGATAAAGGTGAATTTCGAGCTTTGATGCAGATTCTTTTGATCAACGGATTCCATGATATTGTATTAGGCAATCCGAAAGTGAAAGTACACAAGATAGCTGATGCTATAAAGATATCAACTGACTCTGTGGTTTCCATTTTGCATGTTAAATTGAGTATGAAAAAGCTGATTGCAAGATTGGTGTGCCAAGTATATTAATAATCGTGATCCTGAACAATGTATAGCCATGTTGAACTGTGATGCAAAAGATTTGGGCGTCGTTTAGTGATCTGTCATGAAACATGGTATCACCACTGTACACCTGAATTGGTACAACCAGGTAAAACCAATGCACTATTTCGAAAGTAATTAAAATCAGTTGCAAACTCAATGAATAACGCTTTAAATTGCTTCCAGCACATTCTCCAGATATGGCCCCCGCGACGATTACATTCTTCCCAAACTCAAAAGGTAATTCACGCGAAAAAGATTTATATGAAGTGAAGAAGTTGAAATGAGTTGATTTAAAAAAATTGTTTAAACCTGTGTATTAATTAGACCAAATACTTATTGAACACCTCAGTTTTTATAAAAAACTAGCTGATACCCGACGCGTTGCTGTCGTAGCGGAAATGATTTCTATCTCTATCTCTATCTCTATCTCTATCTCTATCTCTATCTCTATCTCTATCTCTATCTCTATCTCTATCTCTATCTCTATCTCTATCTCTATCTCTATCTCTATCTCTATCTCTATCTCTATCTCTATCTCTATCTCTATCTCTATCTCTATCTCTATCTCTATCTCTATCTCTATCTCTATCGCTATCTCTATCTCTATCTCTATCTCTATCCCTATCTCTATCTCTATCTCTATCTCTACCTCTATCTCTATCTCTATCTCTTTCTCTATCTCTATCTCTATCTCTATCTCTATATCTATCTCTATCTCTATCTCTATCTCTATCTCTATCTCTATCTCTATCTCTATCTCTATCTCTATCTCTATCTCTATCTCTATCTCTATCTCTATCTCTATCTCTATCTCTATCTCTATCTCTATCTCTATCTCTATCTCTATCTCTATCTCTATCTCTATCTCTATCTCTATCTCTATCTCTATCTCTATCTCTATCTCTATCTCTATCTCTATCTCTATCTCTATCTCTATCTCTATCTCTATCTCTATCTCTATCTCTATCTCTATCTCTATCTCTATCTCTATCTCTATCTCTATCTCTATCTCTATCTCTATCTCTATCGCTATCTCTATCTCTATCTCTATCTCTATCTCTATCGCTATCTCTATCTCTATCTCTATCTCTATCTCTATCTCTATCTCTATCTCTATCTCTATCTCTATCTCTATCTCTATCTCTATCTCTATCTCTATCTCTATCTCTATCTCTATCTCTATCTCTATCTCTATCTCTATCTCTATCTCTATCTCTATCTCTATCTCTATCTCTATCTCTATCTCTATCTCTATCTCTATCTCTATCTCTATCTCTATCTCTATCTCTATCTCTATCTCTATCTCTATCTCTATCTCTATCTCTATCTCTATCTCTATCTCTATCTCTATCTCTATCTCTATCTCTATCTCTTTCTCTATCTCTATCTCTATCTCTATCTCTATCTCTATCTCTATCTCTATCTCTATCTCTATCTCTATCTCTATCTCTATCTCTATCTCTATCTCTATCTCTATCTCTATCTCTATCTCTATCTCTATCTCTATCTCTATCTCTATCTCTATCTCTATCTCTATCTCTATCTCTATCTCTATCTCTATCTCTATCTCTATCTCTATCTCTATCTCTATCTCTATCTCTATCTCTATCTCTATCTGTATCTCTATCTCTATCTCTATCTCTATCTCTATCTCTATCTCTATCTCTATCTCTATCTCTATCTCTATCTCTATCTCTATCTCTAAGTGGAACGACTCGTGTAAATTGATAACCAAATTTCGAGGCTATGCTACTTATAATTCCAAAGTTATTCGATATCGCAAATTTAGCTTGTATGGGCGGAGCCACACCCCCTTGTTCAATGACGTCTCAGTTTTCTAGTAGAAGAATATCACCCAATAGTAATTCCATACTGAATTTCGTTGTTAAACGACGTTTAGTTCCAAAGCTATCTGATATCAAAAATTTTAAGTGTATGGGCGTAGCCACACCCCCTTTTCCAAAGCCCATCCCAGTTTTATAGTATAAATATATCACCAAGTGGAAACTCCATACTGAATTTCATTATTATACGGCATTTAGTTCCAAAGCTATTCGATATCATAAATTTGAATTGTATGGGCGGTGCCACACCCCTTTGGCCTATACTTGATAAATTTTGCTAGTCGAAGGACGCGACTAAATAGTACGCTCCTACCAAGTTTCATTGATGTGTGACTTATAGCTTGAAAGTTATACCGAAAATTTGGTCTGCTGAAAAAGTGCCACGCCCCACATTCAACGCCCATAAAATTTTACCTGTGGAACGGCTCTTGTAAATTAAGGTAGAACACCGAATTCCGATGCTATGCGAACTATAACTTCAGAGCTATTCGCTACCGTAGATTTGGGTTGTATGGGAGGTGCCACGCCCCCTTGTCATTTTCAAACAATTTTTTTTTTAAAACCATCTAGAGAACGTACCCTACAAAATGGTATCGGCAGATTTTTTTTTTACCCAGCCGAACTCTCAAACACTCGTCACAAACAGATTTGACAACATTTTTTTATATATATAGATACATACTTTTTTAAAGTTAATAAAGCTTAATTAAATGTTTTGCAAGTTTTGAATTCTTTCAGAATTTTTTTCTAAGAGTCACTCATATTATGAGAGCCTAGTACATAGTTAACATACTTAATACCTGTTGGCAACAAACTACATTGCAAATAACAACAACAATAGCGGCAGCAAGTAATTCTGTCATATTAAAGTGCATTTATTAAAATGATGTCCAATTAAATTGATTCGGTGGTTAACACAACGAGTTTGTGTCTTAAGTCTTTTGTTTGTTGCGTGGTAATTTCTCGAATTGACCGTTATAGGCGAAGAAAACCACATGTTTGGAGATCATAAAGACAAAGAAGAAGGAAACGAAGAAAAAGAAGAAGAAGAAGAAGAAAAAAAAATTCAAACATTGATTAGAAAATAATGACATGCAATTTATTCGCAGCGTAATCGACGAGGAGAGCAAAGAGCAACAAACGCAAAGAATGAATGGATTACTTGCAAAAGAGTTCATAAGTGAATGAACGCATTTTAATGAACACAGAATTGGCAGAAATGTGAATTTTAATCATGAGAATGCACGTAAATATGTTAAAAAATATATTAAAACTGCATCAGTTTAAGCAATAAAACATAATAAATAGCATGAACATTAACCTAGATTACGTTTGAAGAAGTCTCACTCACCACTTTGAGTTCAATGATCCAGTGTTTTATATTTAAAAAAAGAATATATTTTCTATTATCTGCCAGCACAATTCTGTTGATCTGACCACTGCATGCCTGCAATTTATTTCTACTGTTGGTGTTCACCAGTTTGGATTTAAACTCTTCTGTCTTAATAACACTTACAAACAAATGCTCAACAAGATAAGAAGTTCTTCTTTTTTTAATCTTTTTTTCTTTTGCTTCTTTGTTCATTCACACAAAATTCTTAAAGAGCATCTGATTTTTATGAAACACTTGCTCTGCTTTATTATTTACAACTTAATTTCACTTCATTTGAATGAAATCACAATATCTCGTTTTAATCATAAAGATTTGTTTTCTTTTTTTTTTTTCTTTGTTATGACTCCCTCACTTAATGATTAATTCCATTAATCAGAGCAGCTTTAAGCACAACAGAAGCTTGTTAATGCCACCAAAATAATAAAAACATAAAAAATAATTCTCACGACACTTGCACTACCTTGACTTAATTTTGAATTATAAGCTAGAGAAGAAGAAGAAGCAGCTTGTAGCTACATGTAGCACGATTCAACAAACTGAACTGAAACGCAGCGCATCCACGTGCTCACCAAACAATGGTCGGGTGAGGTTTGAGCTCACTCAACGAGGCATCATCAAAGAAATGCAAAAGAAATGCCATGGATCCATCTGGGCTGCGGATGAAGTAGCAGCGGCAACAAAAATCAGCAGCAGCAACAGCAACAGCAGCAGAAGCGTAAATAGCAACCGAACCGAGTGTAAGAAATGGCGCACAAATGTTGTAAAAAACAATAATTTTTATTATAATTTTTATTTTTTTTTATGATTAAACTTGTTGTTGTGCTTTTCCTTTAATATACTTTAATGTGTTTATGCATGTTGTGGTTTTTATCTCCTTTTTGATTATGTTTTTTTCGTTTTTAGTTTGTTATTTTTTGCATTATGACTTAAGTTAAATAAAGTTGAAATTTTTTGCTTATAAAACCATGTGCGGTAGTTAGTAAGCCATGAAGAGTTGGCTTCAATCAACATCTAGTGCTGCTTATATGAGGGTGGTTCTGGTTGTTACTTATGAAAACTCCAGATGAAAGGCCTCTCAGATATCGTTAGAATTCAACTAAGACTAAGTTTGTTCTACTTAAGACAGTAAAAACAACATGTGTAAGAAGTTGGCCCGTAATTTTTATTTATGATGAACCTCTTTCACAGGGCACCTGTCTGAATGACTCAACTTGGCGGGGTCAACATTGTTGAAAGCGTCTCAAGTTGACTCACACCATACAGTGAATCCCCTAGAAACGGCCGTCAGTTTGGTAGCTTATTTGAACCAAGGGTTTCCTACCCTTAAAGCACCATGAAAAAACACATATATTTCAATGAAATAATTCAAAAACAAGATAAAAATATTTCCACATCTAATGAAGAAAATAAACGTCCGAACCCTCTGTTTGGATTATCGCTCTATTCTACTGACAGATATCTTGGAAAGATGCATAACATCTACTGATATAACATCTATCCAAGAAATAAGAGTATGAAATGTTAAGTAGATGTAGTAAAAGCCGAATCGAATACAGTATTGAATGAAAAAAAAATCCCGTATAAGAGCCTGAACAGAATCAAAGCGATTAGCGATTGGCGACATTTTCAAGCAATAGAATGCATGGAAACGTATGAACACGTCCCAAATAAAATCGCTGGTCGTCGATAGCGACGAAGATTCGCCAGATTAGAATCTATTCTATTTTTTCTCTGGCGACCTGGCGATTCTCTCTTTGAGCACTGTCAAGCATGATAAGTGTTACCGTATTTTTCCTAATGATGAGGTACGTTCAATGCTCTTTTCTTAAGTTTTATTATCTTCTGACATTTGTAGTCTGTGTTTATGTTTTCTGCATGTCAATTATGCATCGCATGTACATGCACATGTACATGTTTTCTGCATGTTATGTTTATTATTTTTAATACTATCAAAATTGGCTCCAATTTTTGTAACATACTTACTTTTACTTCAATATGATTTTTTATTAAAGAAACTGAAACAAAACATATTGACAGTTCAGTCTGAATAGTTCGCCAATCGCTAATCGCTTTTATTCTGGACGTGTTCTTAGCGATTGGCGAGAATAGAGGATCGCTTTGATTCTATTCGGGCTCTAAGACTTCGAGAGTGAGAAAAGCTCCTAAGGGCAAACCAAACAAAACATTTTTGGATTCTCTCTATTCGATCAACATGAACGTTATGACTTAGGGATCGAACTTGGCTTGCGTACTCCAAGTGAGAACGCACTATTGCGTAATACAACATTGTTCATGTGATCAAGGATTTCAGATCAGCTTGGAGTAAATATGAATTGTACTCAGAGTTTAAGATTCAGTGTGAATTGTCCACACTCCCATCATACCTACACGATTTGCTCAAAAAGTTTTAGAATATGTATATGAAAGCTTTGCCTATATTTATGTTTATGTTAATGTTAATGTTAATGTTAATGTTAATGTTTATGTTTATGTTTATGTTTATGTTTATGTTTATGTTTCTGTTTATGTTTATGTATATGTTTATGTTTATGTTTATGTTTATGTTTATGTTTATGTTTATGTTTATGTTTATGTTTATGTTTATGTTTATGTTTATGTTTATGTTTATGTTTATGTTTATGTTTATGTTTATGTTTATGTTTATGTTTATGTTTATGTGTATGTTTATGTATATGTTTATGTTTATGTTTATGTTTATGTGTATGTTTATGTTTATGTTTATGTTTATGTTTATGTTTATGTTTATGTTTATGTTTATGTTTATGTTTATGTTTATGTTTATGTTTATGTTTATGTTTATGTTTATGTTTATGTTTATGTTTATGTGTATGTTTATGTTTATGTTTATGTTTATGTTTATGTTTATGTTTATGTTTATGTTTATGTTTATGCTTATGTGTATGTTTATATTTGTTCATCATTTAAAGGCGTTCATGGATTGGTGCTTATAACTCATATTAAATACGAGTACACTAAGAGAAAAAAATATTTAATTTATCCAAAAACTTTTTTAATTTATCCAAAAAGCGAGTCAATTTTACACCAATAACGCATTTGCATAAATCGACTACGTAAATATTTAAAATTTATTTAAATACTAAAAAAGTATTTATTTTTATATTTAATTTATTTATAAATTATTTATATTGAAAACAAACTTGAGTGGATCACAGTGTAAAGTCATACAAAGGCTACTGATGAGTTGGTGTAGCGGCCAATGAAACAGTCTGTATAGTCAAGCTGTGTGATTTGCTCTATACAGAGCCGTTGTTGTTGTTGTTGGTTGTTGCCTTCTTTGTTCTTCATGTTGTCTTGTTGTCAACATGCTTGGCCTAGAGCTCGAAAAATTTGTTTTCAATATAAATAATGAAAAGGCCGTATACAAATATTAAGATTATATAAATTATTTATATAAAGTATTTATTATTATAAAATAAAATATTTAAATATTTAAACAGAATTTTTAAAAATTATATTAAAATTATGCACGAATTTTTTTAAAATATCTTTCAAATATTTACTATTTGAAAATAAAACTATCGCATTTAAAGAAAATTTATATAAAAATATTGAATTTGAAAACAACATATTTTAGTTGAAGAGGAGGAATAAACGAGGAAGAAAAGAGGAAGAAAAAGTAAGAGAAAGTATGAAGCAAATATGCAGGTAAGTGACAACCGTTGCAAGATATTTTTGAGAAAATATCGAGTTGTCACCCCACCCTACATAAATTCATCATCGCACCCATCACCTATCGCACTCACAAATCATATTGACCAAAAATCCATGCTATATTACCCTTGCATCACAAACTAAACGAGAACTATAAGAAACTTGCAGCTGCAAGAAATAACGGCAGGAACAGAGTCGATGCTGTTGCTGCTTGTCGGCTATTTCAGCTGTACGGAATGTGTGTGTAGGTGTGTGGTATAAATAAAACTTAAATACAGGAAAAAAAAACGCGTTGTTAGGAAAATATTTGATTTGTCCACGTAAATATTTAAATAAAATTAATACTCAGGCGTGGATAATGTTAATACGCGTTATTTTCCTAGTGTACATTATATTTAATATTAAACTTTGTTAATTGTTTTCATTTTTATTACAGCTTACGTAATTTTCAATATAAAATATTTTTATTATTAGCCATTACAAATTAATAATTATTCATTATAAATTCATAATTATTTTGGCACGAGTAATGCTGTCTTTACAACGATATGCAGAAATTAATCTCTACTCTACCTTTCCTTTTTACTACGCATTTTTATTCGGTTTTCTTATGTGTTGTTTTTTATTTGCAGATTATAAGCTTAGAGCTACTTGGGCTGTGGATGGGTGCATATAAAGTGAATGCTACTCTAGGAGAGTTGTGGGTTTTGCACAGACGCAACTTCAACTCTCAAGCGATAACCATTTGACAATTTTTCACTTCACATCAATAACAATAACAACACAAGTGAGAGTATTTTCATGGTTTTTAACATTTTTTTTTTTTTTTGTTATTTAGCTCCTTTTTATTTTTAAACATTGTCAATGTTGTTGGCTTTCAATCGTTAATAAACAAGTCAGGCTAAATGATTTTCTTTTTTAGGCAATGCACCGGTTTGACGCACCGGCTTTTGTGGCTACAAATTATAACAATTTTATAATTTCGCTTATGTTGCTTTATGTATGATTAATGTTATTATTATAAAAAAATAATGCTTATGTTAAAAGATACAAAATAATGAGAGGCGTTGTTGGATCAAAAACTCAATCAAGTGTTTTCATCGCGATTTAAAATGTTTGCACAATTCATTGAACTCTACAAAAAAGACATAAAGTAAACCCAACTGGTTTTTAATTGGTAAGTGCATTTAAGGATGTTGCTTAGAAGACTTGCTAATGAATTTCTTTGGAAGTCTGTAAATCCTTGATTGGCTTCATTATTCAGCTTATATTTTTATTTTGAAAATATGTTAAAGTTGTCTTGATAAATATAGAAATTAAGCTGTTTCAAAAAATACGCTCACACATTTAAAATTAGCTTTGCAGCTAAAAGATTTTCAAATAAATAAATAAAAATTTAAGTTCATCTAATAATCAATGTTTAGGGCCCTCAAAATAAAAGCATTGGAAACTCAAGCAAGTTTGTGTCTTAAGTCTTTTGTTCTGTAAACATCAACTGATCGCTCTTACTCTCGCTCTCATTTCTTTATCATTTCAACACAAATAATAACTTAAGTTAAGTAAACGACACTCACCTCATTTGCAGTTTTGCTCGACTATTGCCAGTACGACTCATCCGACTGCTGCGAGAACCACGCTCCGAGTTGCACTTTGAGCCGCACAAAGAATTATCGCAGTAGCGACAGCATTTGTTGTAGCTGAAGGTCGATGTGCAAAGCGTACAGAACGAATCCAGCTGAGCGTCAGCATTTGCCGTCGCTCCTGTGCAGCAGTTTGAACGATCTATGGACGCCGTTGTCATTTGATCGTAATCGGAGGAAAATTCAAAACGTTCACTTTCTGCGTCGACCCGTCCTGACCTTGAGCTGCGCGGTGAGATGCTGTCACCGCTTATGCTGAAACTACTCATTGGACAGGCGGTTGAGGGAAAGCGTGAGGTCGGAAATTGACGCATATCATATTTGCTAGTCATAGAGAGATTCTCGTTGAAGTAGATGACGTTGCCGGTACCAACGACACCTTGTTCATGGTATTTACGCAGAAAGGCGGCGTTACAGTCAGCCGCTGTGTATTCGTGTAGCTTTTTCGGTTTGTTGCCTGCTGACTTGAGGTTATGCTGTGCGCTGGTGGAATTGTTGTTATTGTTGTCACCGACTGGAATGCCACCGGAACGCAATAGATCAATTAAGCATTGTTTGAGGTCACGCATTATGATAGGGGTAGTAGAAGAAGGGAAAGTAGGAAGCTGCAAATAAATAGAAAAAAGCAGAGTTACTTTAAGAATTTAAGTAACTCTGTAATTTAAGAACTTAATTTAAATTATTTAGAAGATATTCTTCAGAGCTCAATGCTCTTTTGTTTATACATTTAATCAGTAATTTTTAATTTTATTCTTTTCAGTAATTTTTAAAAATATATGATTCGACGAATGAATAAAACAAAAACCATCAATGTTTGGCTGTTAGCAGCTAGGGATGATATAATAGGGAAGCTGTAAGAAGGAAATACACCTTGAGAAATTGTTTGAGCCTAAACCAATTCGCGTAGAAAATTCATTCATATATATTTCCTGTTGAGAGTATTTGGATAACTTTGTCAAATAAATGGGTGTTTAAGCTTTGAAGTTTATAAAATTCAAATTTAAAAAATTCAAATTTCAGCCAAAATTCACAATGTGTAATCTTGTTTTATCAAGGACAGTTTATTAAGTTCTGAGTAAAATTAAGACAAGTTTTCTTTAAATTTAAGTCTCGAGCAACTTTATTTTACATGTTCCTCGTACAAGGCAAATTCCGATGGAAGGACCCACTTGATCTTGTCGAGTTAGACTTAGGGTCGATCAGCAACCCAACTAGGTCCAGGTTCATTCGAATTTGACAACTCTGCTCTGAATTTGATCTCACCATGGCAACTTAGGAAATGCTCCTGCCAATATCTTCTCCCAATGACCTAGTGGCTGCCTTTAAGACTTGCGCACTAGCCCTTAGTTTGGTTGAGGCCACATTCGCCCATAGAACACCGCTGCTAGGAGCCTTGATTAGTGCCACTAATCCTGCAGAACAGGGATCGGAGTATGTGTAGACTCTTTGTAAATACAGGTAATAACTATTTTTTTATTGCTATTTTATTCTACTTGGCTTACAGGACTGTAGGATAATGGAAATTAGAGGTCCTGTGCACGAGTAAAACTAAATGGTATCGGAGGGTACCCGGCTTCCGATACACTCCGTTAGCAACATTTGTTATGATGGGTCTCCAGCCAGCACGGGTCGTATGGCATCTTGATTTATCGCATGCCTGATACCGATATGCAAGGATACAGAAGAATATGCACCAGACAGCACTAGGACGTTTAAAGTCTACAACAACAGCAGATTTACGATCGGCACCTACTTGAAGAGTTAGGAAGAGTATTTTTGCCAGTCATGGCGACAAGAGGGTAATTCCAGTAAAATGGATTTTGTGAAGTGTCAGTAACCACAAAACGTTTGATTTTTTCCCCCCGTTAAATATTAAAACCTCTGTAAAAATTATATTATTTCTTCATATTGTAAGTCTCAGAGAAAACTTTGTAATAAAAAAAAAAAAAAAAACAAAGCAGGAAAGAAAAAATTGTATAAACCTTTATCCTGACATGAAAATATCGTTTGTTACTTACACTACCGTTGGAATTACACAAGAATGAAGCCCGATTGTTTTTTTTTAACACCTTGCCAATGGCTTTAAGATCGGGGCTCTTCCTGAAAGAACAATAACGGGAGTCTAGTGACAGATTTGATACAAATTTAAATAAGTCGCATCATATATGACGCGTTGAAAGCAAAAGTGGGACATATTTTTAGTGCAATCAAAAGACGGTTAAAAAATAAGCTCAAGCAAAAAGCAACGCGACAAGTTGCAGGAACATTGTTGCAAGCGACGGTAGGTTGCAAGCCAACGTCAAAGGCGAGTAAGTTGCTAGAATTTCTTGATAGACTCTAAAATTACAAAGTCTTATCAACAAACTTGTCGTGAAGCCATGGTTACATTTTTTTTTCATTGGAATTCTAAGCATCGTTTGTTTACATTTTTTATTTGGCATGGTTTTAGTTTTTGCTCTTCTTTTTTCTGTATGTTTTTGATGCACTAGGATTTTTTTTACTTTTTTAGCTGAACCATGGTTGAATAAATAAGGTTGTCTCGTGGCTGATCGTACTCTCTTCTCAGTACCCATTATTGTCAAACCAATGAAAAGCTACAACAACAATTTCATCGGCTTTACATTAGGCAATTCACATGATGTTTTAAAGATGTATGTTTTAGCCAAAATTGGAAAAAATACAACATTAGGACGATACGACACCTTGTGAATTGCCTACATGTTATCAATTTCCGCTTTCAGATTTTGTATGAGCAGCCAACTTCATTTTGACATTTATGGGAACTCGCTCTCACCCATGCGACAACCTTATTTATTCAACCATGAGCTGAACATTTTGTCGATCGTCAGGAAAGTTATATATTTCCGATTTTGTCACATCAATGGAGCTATAGAAAAAACGATGTAACTTTTAAATTTCTGATTGGATTGAAATGCACCCAAGAACAAAAGAATGGAAAATTATACCATTTTTAATGGTAATTTATACAATTAACAAAATTAAAAATAAGTTTTAAATGAAACCCAATAACGAAAAATTTTTTTTTGAAAATAAAACAGTTCAAACAAACACAATCTCAATATCCAAATCTTGAGTGCTCTTCGCAACAAGACGCGAAGCTGTTCTGAGAAACTCAACATGTTTCATGGTTTTCTAAACAACACAATATGTTTTACTTCTGGCTAGCTCGTCATGTTTTAGTCAGTCTTTGCTTTTTATGTCTTTGGTCTTCTCTTTTTATGTCTTTGGTTTTGGTTTTTGCTTTTTATGTTTTTGGTTTTGTGAATTTATTCTCCAAAGACAACAACCCAGCATTTATGTTGTTGGAAGTTGTGGATTGTAAGTAACTCAACTCAAGAAACTCAACACAATGTGTTGAAAATCGTTTATTGTTTTTGACGTTTCTCACAATTTGTCATTGCCATTAGTTAATTTTAGCACGTTTTTGTATTTATTTATTTTTGAAAAGAAAACATTGCTGAATTGTGCATTAAACAAGTTTTAAATAATAATAATTATCAAAAAATTCCTATACGCTCTGGTGCCATGAGTACTCAACGTGGAAATGCATCGCGCACACGTGCCCAGAAACACAAAAATCGGACTGTTTTCCGCAACGATATGCACGACAAGACTCCACAACAGAAGCTGCTCAACACACTGCACATCTCGGAGGTGTGCCAGCATTGTAAAGGCGTTATCGAATGGAAGATAAAATATAAGAAGTACAAGCCGCTGACACAGCCTAAAACTTGCACACGTTGCCAGCAGCGTAATATACGCAAGGCTTATCATGTGCTCTGCCGTGGCTGCGCTTTGGAGGCGAAGGTATGCGCCAAGTGTCTTAAAAGCGCCGAGGAGGTCGCTATCGAGCCAGCGGAACCAACACCCCAAGAGGAACTTAAACTTAAAGTAGAGATGGAACGTTTAGTTAAATCATTTCCGGAGCGCAAACGACGTGCTTTTCTACGTTACATGAAAAAGGGCAAGAAGCAAACACTTGATGAGGAGGAAGAAGAACAGGTGGAACCAAAAGATGTTGACGAAGAAGGCACTGAAGGCAAAAGTATAGAAGTAAAACGTAATCCAAGAGTACCACATTCTCGTGAAGATTTGCTGAAAAAAATCGAGCAACTCAAACTACATACAAGCAAAGAGTTTGATTTTGAATTTGGAACAGACTCTGAAGATGATTATACCGACAGTGAGGATGAGGATGCGGATGAAGAACACGATTCGGAGATTTCCGACCAGTTGTAGTAAATCAAAAGTAATAAAATTAATTTTCTAAAATTTATAAAGCTATGAATTTGTAATTTAAATAGGAGATAAATACAAAGTAGCAGGTTCTCCAACAGTTTATAAATTTTTAAAATCAGTGGATTACTTTTTATCAATACCTTTGTAATGATATTTAGTAAAACAAAAATTTAGTAAAAACATCAACGTTATTGGCAAGAAATCTCCAACAAATTTTAAAAATACTTCAATTTCTTTAAGAATTTAAAAAGTTCTTTATAATTTTAATTAAATAATTGAGCATTTGATTTAAAATAAAAATTTAATTTACGAAAAACAATTGATAATTAGACGAAGGCATAACAGACAAAAATTTTAATCATTTGCAGTCAACGTTCTGAATTTGACCATCATCTCGTGTATAGATGGATTAAAACCCTTGGTGGTTCAATAATTTGCTCAGGGGCCTAAATTATCAATTGAACTCATAATTTTACTCCACTTACATTTATATATTAATTCCTTGGAGGAATCTATTTTTGTTTTATTTCTACAAAAAATTGCTCGTGACAAATTATCGGAATTAAATTCACAATTTTTTTCTGCTTACATACGAGGGTAGTCCCAGAAGTACCGGACCTAACATATAGGTGGCGGTTATTATTTGAAAAGAATGACTATGGTAGAAAGTACCAATCTTATAAAGTTTGAAGTTCTTCAGTATTTATTCGTAGTAATCAATAGTGAACAGTCAGTGAATTTGCAAACATTGAAAAAATTAGTCATCGTTGGGTAAAAAAATACTTTAATATGAAAGGTCTCGGTCCAAACAATATCAAAACGAAGCTAGATTCTATGCTGGGGAGACTGCTCCTTCGTTAACAACAGTAAAATATTGGGTGGTAGAGTTTAAAGGTGTCCATACGAGCTGCCAAGACGAACATTGCAGGGTCGACCAAATTAGAAGATCACGCCAGAAATGGTGCATAACATCCAAAAAATGGTACTGGATGACCTTCAACTGAAAGTGGGTAAGATAGCAGACATTAAATACATTTCAAAAAGTGCTGTACATAGCATATTGATTGAAAATTTGGTCACGAGAAAACAGTCCGCAAGATGGGTGCCACAATGGAATAAAAACAGCGTCATGAGGATGTTTCATTCGAGTGTTTACCGAAGTTTCATAGCAATAAAGCATTCATAGCAATAAATGAAACATAGGTCCATCACTTCACACCTGCGATGAAGGAACAGTCAAAACAATGGACTAAAAGGGGAGAATCATCTTTAAAAAAGGCGAGACAGTTTTATCTGCAGGCAAGGTCATGGCATCAGTTTTTTGAGACACGCGTGGGATAATTTTCATTGATTAACTTCAGTAGGAAATAACAATCAACGGCAAGTATGAGAACTTATGGCAGTAATTGAGTAATGAAGTAGACAAAAAACGGCCGCATTTGGCAAAAAAGAAAGTTTCGCTTCACCAAGGCAATGCACCAGTTCACACTTTCGTTCTCACGATGGCCAAAATCAATGATTTAAAGTTCGAATTGCTTTCTCACGCACCCTATTCACCATATTTAATGCCCTCGAACTATTTTCTGTTTCCAAACTTGAAAAAATGACTCGGTGGTAAAAGGTTTGCCAACAATGAAGAGGTTGAGTCTGCGTTTGATATCTACTTTGAGTAGCTATGAATGGCTATGGATTGATCGGAACGAGATGTATCTGTTTGAGTGGTCTGCATACAGTTTTGACTTGAGCGCCTCGAAACTCTATTAAGTCTGATAGAGAGAAACATTTTTAACTGTTACAGAGTTATAACTGAAAATGAAAAAAATGTGACAGAATATGGAGAAAAACTCATGAGAATTTTTATAGATTCAATGATTAACAGAACATTCCTATTTTAAACCGACTTAAACAAGGAAGATTTTTTTTTTTTTATAAAATTGATGTCTTGGAAAATATCAAAACTTACCACTTTTACTGAAAACCGCGATGCGGCTAATGGAATGTGCCCTTTTAACTAAAAATGCAAAAATAATTACTAAAAGGTAAGTTTTTTAAAAATTGAATTTGTTGGTCATTTATTAACCAACTTCAAAAAGGAGGAGTTTCTCAAGTTCGTTGGTTTGTCTGTTTTTTTTAAATGTATGAACATCGATAATTCCTAAAGCACTTGCCCGATTTCCGTAACTTTTTATCAACAGATGAATGCGGAGGTCTTAAAAAAGTGGGCGATATTCGATAAAGGGACGTGTCACTATTAGAAAAACACTGTATTTCAGTTAATATTGACACTAGGGTACTGAAATTTACAGTAAAAATGCTGGGGTACGCAGAATTATTACAAATTACGGTCAATAAAGTGGGCGTTATTTGACAAAGGGGTGTGGTCATATTAGAAAAACACTATCTCGAATAGTATTGTCATTAAGGTATTGAAATTTAGTACAGGGGTAGACATAATTTTTAAAAATTATTGTAAAGAAAGTGGGCGTTATTCGACAAATAGGTGCGGCAATATTAGAAACACACTATATATCGAATAATATTGACACTAGGGTACTGAAATTTAGTACGTTACATAGTTATTACAAATTACGGTCAAGAAAGTGGGCGTTATTCACAAATGGGGTGTGACAATATTAAAAAAAGTCTGTATGTAGAATTATATTGACACTAGGGTACTGAAATTTAGTACATGGGTAGGCACAGTTACTACAAATTACGGTAAAAAAGTGGGCATTATTCAACAAAGGGGTGTGGCAATATTATAAAAATACTATATCTCGGTTAATACTGATACGTGAGAACTAAAATTTGGCACAGGGCTAGGTAGAGTCATTATAAAATACGGTAAATAAAGTGGGCGGGATTAGATAAAAAGCGTGTCACTTTAATAAAAATTGTAAAGAGACAGAAATGGAAAATACCGAACAAACTTTCAGGAATTAGCAAAACAAATTTTTGAAGAACAAAGTTTCATTTTTGAAATTTTCCTCAAGAATATTATTACATAAAATTTTTCATATTCTCTAAAAAGGAAGCAATAAACCCTTTTTAACAAAAAAAAGAGTTGGCTGTGCCGTGGACACACCCGTAGGTTTTGACGTGACGAAGTTTCTTGTTGTTGTTGTTAATGTTGATGTTTGTGTTGATGTTGATGTTGCTGTTGATGTTGATGTTGATGTTGATGTTGATGTTGATGTTGATGTTGATGTTGATGTTGATGTTGATGATGATGTTGGTGTTGGTGTTGATGTTGATGTTGATGTTGATGTTGATGATGATGTTGGTGTTGGTGTTGATGTTGATGTTGATGATGGTGTTGGTGTTGATGTTGATGTTGATGTTGGTGTTGGTGTTGGTGTTGGTGTTGGTGTTGGTGTTGGTGTTGGTGTTGGTGTTGGTGTTGGTGTTGGAGTTGGTGTTGGTGTTGGTGTTGGTGTTGGTGTTGGTAATGGTGTTGGTGTTGGTGTTATTGTTGGTGTTGGTGTTGGTGTTGGTGTTGGTGTTGGTTGGTGTTATTGTTGGTATTGGTGTTGGTGTTGGTGTTGATGTTGGTGTTGGTGTTGGTGTTGGTGTTGGTGTTGGATTTGGAGTTGGTGCTTTTCGTTTAGCTTTTTTTTTGCTTCCCCATTTTTTGTGCTCTAATTTCAATTAATCCAGCAAAAGTGATGCATATGCGTCACATTAGGCGGTTTCCTGAGGGTTTTTGACACGCCGTCAAATTTTTTTTTATTTTTTTCATATGCCCGAAGACCTTACCTTTGTTTACGTTCCTTAAAATTTACCGTTGCACCAGTAGTCACAGAGCTAAAAATCCGTGCAACGTTTTTTCATGGCTGTAGCATTTTTACTGCATTATGTGATTGCATCCCTGAAATCATGACAACAAATTTTTTTTGTAATTTAGTTGTGAAGCGTAATAACACATCCCTGCTGTCGTAAAACAAAATTTATTGTAGCACTCCTCCTGAGTGTGTAATAATTCCATGCAACGATATTACATTTCTGTTACATAAGCTGCTATATTCACGACCTGACGACGCCGGAATTTTTTTCTTATTTTTGTCGTAAAGCCATGTATAAAAACTTTATTTTTCTTTTTAAACTTTTATCGTAGGTTTTATACTCATTTAGTAAAAATTCAATGCAACGCCGCTGCATGAATGTTGCGTTATCGATCTTTGAGCGGCTCTCTCAGCGTCCCCATGATGTCAGAAATTTTTTGTCTAATTTTGTTGTGAGGGCTTCCAGTAGGCCTTTATTGGCGTATCGTATTTTTAATCCTAGCACTAATACTTAGGGAGTAATAATTCCATGTAACAAATTTTCAGTTGCGTTGCTTACGCAGCTCTCACTACGTCCCTATGCCGTATTAAATTTTTTTTTATTTTTTTAATATAGTCAAAGATTTCATCTTTATGGTCATACTATTTTTTTAATCATAGCTCTTATACCCAGCGAGTAACAATTCAATGAAACGCAGATGAATTTTTAAAAAATTCATTTTTCAACTTTTTTGGAAACTAGAGCAGTATAACGTAACTTCGTCACGTCAAAAAAAAAAAAAAACCGACTTCAAAATCACTACAAAGTAAGAAATAATTTTAAATAACTTTTCCCATTAATTTCTTGCTCAAATTTTAAAAGTTATTTATATGTATTATAATATTGGAAATCTAATCATTTTAATTTTTTCTATTTTGTTTTATTATCATCAATATATTAATTGCTTTATGAACATAAAAGCTTTGAAGTCGGTGCTAATCTTTGACACACAATCATGATCTTTTATCATCCCTGCACTATTTTACACTTTTTTATTTGATGCTATGCTGCCTTAGTGACACTGTAGTAATTTTAAATCTTAATTTAATTGCCAATGAAAACAAAATCGCTAAAAAGCTTTTATATTCATAAAGTTATTAATATTTTTATGGTAATAAATTCAAATTAGAAAAAATTAAAATAATAAAATTTCGACTTAGGGCCGTTTTCTCAATGTTCGGTTAAGCACTAACCAGAACTTTAACCAGCGGTTAATAAAAAATCGTTTTTTCAATGTTCGGTTAGGTTCTGATTAAGTTAACGGCAAGTTGTGGTTCCGGTTAGCTGCTAATCGGAAGTACAGCTGAGTAGAGTAAACAATTAAAGATAAGCGCCGACTTTAAAGCTTTTATGTACATAAAGCAATTAAGATGTTGATGATAATAAAACAAAATAAAAAAATGAAAATTGTTTTTATTGTAAAAATAACTTAAATTCAAATTTTCCAATTTTCAACTGTTTTTCAAAAGCTATAACACTTATAAGCAAAAGTTGTTTAAATTTTACGCAAAAATTTACACAAACAGTTTTTGTGATTCGTTTGTTATTTTGAAGAAAATTTGTTTTCTAATATTGTAAAATAAAAAAAAAATAAATAACTGGCCATTTCAGCCCTTGAAAGGACTTTGACCTGCATAGCTTCTTATGATCAATTGTGTTGTGCGTGTTATTAAGTTTGTACACAATTGACCGAGAACCGGACCTACAGGTTTAACGCCGACACCGAACGGCGATGAACAGAATGTTCTTGTTCTCAAGAAGCTTTACATGGCATTTTGATTACTCTCTGAGGTTTGCCCAAGAATGATAGAAACCAGATTACGCGTTCCGCAAATGAGAGAGAGAGAGCATGACGTCAGAAGCGATATTGTCGGACTTTGGAATAATTTTACTCCCACAACCACGCCTACATATTTTTTTCTTATTTTTATAATATGTATACAGACCTCCTTAACCTATTGGTACAATGAAATTTTGTCAGTCTCGAAAAGTTTAGGAGATACAAATCTTGAAAATTTAAAAAATTCATATTTTTCGTATACGAAACCATTCATATTTTTATACAGAAGAGTAGATATTTTTACTTTACTTTTTCGAAAAAATTTATTTTCAATTTCGTCAATTTGCCTAACCGAGCGTTTCCACCGCCCGAACGAACGAAGAAATCATCGCGAACAAATCGTCGCGATGAATTCTTCGTTCGGTCCAACTGTTTCCACCGCACGAACACAAGTTGCGAACATTGGTAAGTCGCCATCTTGTTCGTTCGTGCAGTGGAAACACTTAAATTCAATGCTTGCGAGCATCAGCGTTGATCAATATTTGTTTATGCAAACGTACTAAATTTGATTAATTTTTACTACTTTTTGCCTTTTAATTTAGGTTTTATGTAAGTATTTATGTAAAGAATTTATTATATAAAGAATATTATATATATAATTTGCTGATATAAAGTGCTAATAAAATAACAAAGTAAAAAAAACTTCTTTTGCGTTAAATTTTCAATATATTTTCTTTCTTTTTTGTTTTTCCTACGTTATTAGCTACAATTTCAACAAATCTACTACCTATGCGCAAATAAGCACTGGATTCGCCCAAAAAGATCGAGCGTCGGCCGATCAGAGCGAACGAAGAAATCTTCGTTCGTTCGTGCTGGAAAAGTGTTTACACTGCGCGAATAGCGCTCGCGAGCATTTTGTAAAAAACCAATGTTCCGAACCTTGGTTCGGACCACACTGTTTACACCGCCTGAACGAACGAAGAAATCTTCGTTCGTTCGGGCAGTGGAAACGCTCGGTAAGAGATCGCACATTTGCATACGTTTTTGTCAGGTTAAAGTACTATGACGTCATGAACTCAGTTGAGAAAGAGAGCATTAGATAACGGGACTGCGGAACGCGTAATCTTGTTTCTATCATTCTTGAGGTTTGCCATTGTCTGCAGAGAGGTGGGGGCCGTACAGAAAAGTTATTTTAATTAAAATAATTTCCAATATTCCAATATTGTGGTTTTATATTTTTGAATAAATTTACAAGCTAAAAAAATAATTTATTAGAAAAAATTATCTTAGTATCTCTTACCAATCAAAAGTTATAGCCAATAATCTATATCCATATCATTTGCGGCCTACTCGCTTACCTACATATATATATAAAAAGCAAAACACTGTGTGATGGTACATCAAGTACAAGATGGTTTAAGCAAAAAATTCTGCCACACCCCCTTTTACCACTCACAAATCAATAAAAATCCTATATTCCGACGGTTTTCGTCGTATTAGACTAAATTTTGGTAATTTAGTTTGTATGCTCACTGTCGGAAACTGTACTAAAAGTTGGTTTCCACACTCCATTTTACCGCCCACAAATCAATACCAATGCTATATTTCCGACGGTTTTGGCCATATTTGGCTACAATTTGGTAATTTATTTTATATGCTCACTGTCGGCAACTGTACTAAAACTGGGTAATGTCCATCTACTATAAAACTCGGATGGGCATTGTATAAGGAGGTGTGGCTATGCCCATACAATTAAGATTTGTAATAACGAATAGCTTTGATAGTAAAAGTAACAGTACTTTCATACAAATTATGATGGTGATTGACAAATGGTGATGTCTCACTACTGGGAAACTATTACGGGCAGTGGAAAATGACTGTGGTGTTACACTATGAGTCTAAGGCCGTGTGCTATTCGGAAACTTTTCACTCGTGGTAGGAGAGAATTTACTGAGTTGAATACAATTTCTGTCTGTTGAAATAAAATTGTAATTTTTGCTGTGCCAAAAGGACGATAAAATTTTGACAACTAGAAATTTTGAAGTTTTAGATTTTGGTAGTGCATTAGCACAAGAATTTAATTTAATTTGCGAAATTATTAATATATATTGAAAATTAGCAATTCTGGTTGCTATGCTGTCGGAAACACAAAATTTAGAACTTCGTTACGACTCACAAACTCACAAGTGTTTTTTTTTTCATATATGCTTGTGTCAAAAATTCTCTTTCCGATTGTCAAAATTTATACTAGCCCCTGGGGCTACATGAATTTTTGACAGTCATATTCACCTCAAAAGTGCCAAATATTCTCTTTCAGACTGTCAAAATTTCATCATCCGAGTGAAAAGTTTCCGAATAGCACACGGCCTAAGAAAAGTTTGGAATATAATTATTATGTTCAGATATAGTTGCTGGGTAGTAGAATAGTTGAAAAAGGTAGTAGAATATAAAAAATAGAAAAAATTTAGCTTTTTGATTACAATACTGAGAGAAATTATTAATACATTTTTTTTTATTTAAAGTATTTATTTTAAGTATTAAATAAACCCAATTTTAAAATCCATTGGTTTTACGAAATTTGGGGCAATTCGGCAGCTCTTCATTATATCCTTTCTAATAAAATATTTAAGAAATTTTTAACGACATTCTATTTTTAAAATTTTAATTTTAAATTTAATATCTTGCAACGATAAGGCAACTAAGGAGAACTATCATAGCAGAGCTCAAAAATAACATTTGAGCAAAAAAAAAGAGGAGAAAAAAAAATGATTCGTCTTAACAAAAGCTTTCGTCTGATACATTCAAAAACATTTAAGGCACTATTCAATTCATTTGGTCAGACAGAGGTCTTTAAAAAAAGATCTTTCTGATCAGATCAGAAACGTGACAGTTATTAAAGCAATTTCAATAATGTTTGGTGGGATAGTTTAAAGAAATTGTCCGTCACACGAATACGTCTATCATGGCAGCGAATTTGTTAAATCTTCGAGTTTTTAGGCAAATTGCAGCAAATTGGCAAAAAAGAAAGGAGAAGAGTGCACTTAAAATGTACTGCTGATTTAAAAACTTTCTTTCAATTGTTAACCAATGTAAAAGGTGTTTTATACCTTTTTCGACACATTCAAAAACTTTATTTATTCCAATACAATCCTGTTTTTTTTTTTCTTTTTGTTCACAATCTATGAAAGTGTCAAAAAATAGGTATTCACGAGTGTACACAGTTTGAAAATATAAGATTGTAAATTATCGTACTAAATTAAAAATTTGTAAAATTCCTGTTTACTTTATAAGTCGACACTACATTCACTACTGATTTGACACGCACAAATCCCATTGTTTATTCATCGTACATGACCGTACATGACCGTAAACATTTTGCATAATCGTTGAACTAAGCAAAAAAAAAAAAAAAATACCGATATATATCATTATTTAGCATAAACGTTATAAGATGGTCACACTCATTGTTTTTTCCCTGCAAGAATTTTTGGCTGAAAATTTACTGAAAATTAAATTTTTGCCTTTTGAAAATGTCAATTGAAAATTTCTTATTATTTTCTTGAAAATGACTCAACATCTAAAAAAACAACTATTATCATCGTAATATAATCAACCATTTTAATTTGTTTTAATGGTTTTGAGGAATTTATGCAACAATTAAATTGCCAAATAATAACTGACTTTTTTTAAAGTTGTATCTTCTTGATTTTTATAAGAAAAACATATAATTTTTTGATCCGCTGACAGATTTCAAATTTTCAAAATATAAATTCAAATTTGTTTTATCTTGTTAGAACACAATTTTTTTACAAATCTATTTTCAAGCTGATAATAAATTTTCGAGCCTTTGTAGGAACCATAGCTGTTAAATAATGATTCCTCGTCGTAATCATTACTTATTCGATTCTTTTTTTCAAAAAGGTAAAATAATTGATTAAGTACGATTCTTTTCTGTTTGTAATCGTAATCATATGATTACGATTACAAATAATAAAAAAATAATAACGATTACTTGAGATTACGCAAAATAATCAAAAAGAATCAAATGTAATCAAAAAAATAATCCGATTAATTTTCGAGATTATTTTTGATTCTTTTTTGATTATTTTTAGAATTTCAGTCTTAGGTACAAAAAATTTTGTAATATTTTATTAAAAAAAAACAAAGTTATGTATTTCATTATAAAAAAAAGATTGACAAAAAACATGAACGAGAACAATAATGTATAATAGTACAACATAAACGAAACAAAAATAAATCCTTTTTACTCTAAATTACTATTTGCATTCCTAAGAACTGATTTTTCAAAAGAAAAATCAGACAATGATTGCCGTCTTGGAGTGTTCACTATGCCGTTATAAAAAAAATAGTCTCTCAACTGGCGCTAAGGACTTTTGCTAAATCATTTCAGCACTTGAATTGTCATGCAAGTAGCAGAAGAGTTGGTAAAATTCTTAAAATAATCAAAGAATAATCAAAGATAATCTTTAAAAGTAATCGAATTATTTCGAATTATTCGTAATCAATTACTAATCATAAAATTCTTGCTTAAGGATTATATAATTATTACGATTCTTTTTAAAAAATAATCTAATTGATTACTAATCGTAATCGCAATTTAACAGCTATGGTAGGAACATAGCATTAGACCGATAAAGTTATTTTTTTTTTGTTATTATTTTTTAGATATAGTTCGTTCATTGTAAAAATAACTTAAATTCCACTTTTCAATTTCTGCATTGAAAAGTCGCACTCTTTTAATCACCGCATTGGAAACGTTTCGTTACGTGCTGAATAATAACATTAATTGTGAACTTGTTTCAGCCTTTACGGTATGATACAATAAATTCACCATGTCTGTAAATCGTGTTGAATTGTATGCAAACATATTTTATTCACCAAATTCGCTGACAGCTGTGCGGCTTATGTTTGACAGTTTCGTAAAAGACAAAACTATTTATTTTTCATTTTTCCACGTAAAGTAAATTTTCTACTGTTATTTTCAACCGAAAATCATTAATTAAAAACAAATATTATAAATAAATTGCACTATTGTGAATCGTGACACTAAAATAATTGAAGTGCATAAATTGCGGGCGACAGTCGTGAAATGATTTTCACTTCCGTGGCCAACAAGTGAGACTCCGCTGCCCACGCTTGCCTCCGATTTTCCCTCAAAAGTAGCTTGAGTTATCCAAACAAAAAGTTTATCTAAATTAGCGCTAATGGCGCCACGACGGCAGTATCGCAACAACACTGAAAACGTCAAACTTCCGGAGGCCGAGAAGCTGCCACTGCAGCAGAAGATATATGATTTTATTGCAAGCGGTGAAAATGAGCTAGTGCTGCCGAACCTCTCCAATCTACATCGAAGGTATCTGCATCAATATGCTGCAAGTATGAATCTAAAGACCCGCAGTTATGGCGACGATAAAAACCGTGAGCTACACATAACGAATCGTCAAAAACTAGCGTCACTTGGCGATACACGCACATTGAACTTGCCGCCGAGCACACAGCAAGTTCTGCAGGATATAACCCCGTTGGTCAGGGATAGACTTGACAACTCATGCGTACAGCAGCGAGATTCAAACAATCAAAAGCAATCGCGGTTGCGGGGTGAAGCTTTGTTATTGGGTCTTGGGCCACGCATGGTGCCGCCGCGCCCGAATCGCATCAGCAACGAGTTATATCGAGATAGGAAAGAGCTGCCGATCTACCAATACAAGGATGAGATTTGCAAGATGTTACACACCGGTTCGGTAAGTGGGACAACAAAATTATTTGAAAGCTAATGGTAAAAAAATTCTTCATTAGTTCAATAAAAATAAAAAGTTCTTATTATTTAAATCATATACATTAAGAAATTGCTTTAACTTGGTTTGAATCAAATCCTTATGTTTGAGAGTTCTTAGAATTAGTTTCTTTTGGCTACTTGTATTGATAATGAATATTTGTGTTTTTATTAATTTTGCAGATTTTCATTGTTAACGGAGAGACGGGTTCCGGCAAGACCACTCAAATTCCGCAGTATATACTCAGCGATTCCACACGTTCTAATCGGCCGTGTCGTATTCTAGTAACTCAGCCCAGAAGAATGGCTGCTGTTACTGTAGCTCATCGCGTAGCCGAAGAGCGTGGCGAACAGTTGGGTGACACTGTTGGTTATCAGATTCGCATGGAGAGTAAGTAATTAGTATCTTAACATTTATTTAAAAACCTTGAAAATATTTCTTCTCACGCCAGGTCGTGTACGTAAGACTACAAACTTAATTTATACCACCAGTGGTTGCTTTATGCGATCTATTATGGCGGATGTACGCGATCTTTTTCGCAAAGTTACACACCTCATAATCGATGAGATTCACGAGCGTGACAAGAACACGGACTTCACTTTGATCACCGTAAAGGAGCAGCTTAAGCATAACAAGGATCTCAAAGTGATACTCATGTCAGCCACAATGGATATCAATCTGCTATCAAAGTACTTCAATGATTGTCCGGTCTTTAATGTTCCGGGTCAGGGATATGATGTGAAGCTTTATCATTTGGAGGACATACTTTATCATACTGGCTACCGCACACTACTCATGGAAAAATACTTGCGACTCATGCCGCCGAACGGTAATCAACAGCAGCTCCTTAGCGATAATAACAGCGAACTTGTGCGCACTACACCGGTTTTGATAGCAGATGATTTTGCGCAGGAGGTGGTTGACTACAATTTGGAGCTGTGCTGTGACTATTATGGCAAAAGTGTGGAGGAGCTGTGGGAGGTGTTTGATCAATTGCAGTATTACATTGAGAGCGAAGGTGTTCCAGTAGACGGAGGACATTCAAAGACAGGTAAATACACTACTCAAAAAGTTATAGCTTGTCTAAAAATTGCTGATACTTAAAATGTTATGTTTTTCAAAATTTCTTGACAGTGAATTATAGCAATTTTTTTACCTATTTCACTTTTTAATGAAAAGTGAAGAGATAAATATTGTGAATGCGAAGAGATTTTCTGTCAAATTGTTTCCCAAAGTAAATTTGTGAGAAACAACGTGAAGGCAATAATTTTTCTTTACCATAGCAATAGCCTGGTGTTTATACTAATGAAGTGGGTTTTTCGATCTGAGACAAGTTTCCGCCAAGTTCATGTAGTGTTATCCAAAAATAAGTTTGAGAAAATTCAAACATTGTGTCAAATCCTCTGGGCTTTCATTAAATATGTTTATAATAATAATAATCCTAATCTATATCTATATCTGCTATACTATTATATAAAAAGAAAGTGAACATTTTTTGTTGCCGCAAAACTCCAAAAGTACTGGTCCGATTTTCATGAAATACTTTTTAAAATATCACATTTGTGCTGCAAAAGGATCATTGGGTATTTTCTTTACGAAATTTCAATAATAAATATCTTTAATTAAAGTGTTAAGGTTTTTAAAAAATCATCCAAAATGCCATGCATTGCTTGATCGTTACCCAGCGTCTCCACACGCAATAGTTTATATCATGATACTTATGTCAGACGATATATTGCCAGTGGAGACCGCTCATTGCTCATGAAGAGCAATATATGTCATGATAAATATCTTGATAACTATTGCCTGCAATGAACTGTCAGTTTGGTAATTTGACAGCCAATTTTTTTAATTTTTTTTTATTTTCTTAGCAAGACGCTTCTTAAAATTTTGTATAAACGCTTGATATACATAGTTAAGTGAGTAAATACATATTTACAAGAATACATTCGCTTCAATGCAGCGAATATTCTTGTTTGATGGCATCTCACAAATGCTTATATCAAGATATGAAATGCCCACATACAAAATTTTGTTTTGATATGGTTCATATCTGTCTGGCGAAATGACAGCTGATCGGCAATAATTTATTGCCTGTGGAGACGCCGGGTTAGCTTTTCATGCGTTTGTGCTGCGAAAGCCTCAATAAACTGCATGTTGCTCTCTACTATACTCTTTTTGTTCTCAGCAAGCACAACACAACAAAACAAACAAATGCATATACATACATACTTTGCTGCGCTTAAAGCTAATTGGACCCATGATACAATAAGAAGGTAGAGTAAGGAGCTTTGACAAGACCTACTGCTTATGTCAAAAAGCATTTTAGCAATGCCACTTTTCTGTATTTTTCTTATATGTGGGACAAAATTTTAGAAAAGGAATTATATATATAGGGCAAATAAGAAAAAAATTGAATCAATGTATCTATAATTAAAACAATAAATTTTGTAATTTTAAAGCTTTATTTTCACTAACTTACTACTGCCCATAATTTTTTGCTTAGCTTTTTTAATTCTTGATTTCTCATTTAAAAATTTTAATTGACTTTCCATACGATATCTAATGAAAAATTAACTTACCTCATTGCATAACATTATTGCATAAAACCCAAAAAATGAGTACTTCCCCGTTTATCATAATTTTAAGCAATGCATTTCATATAAAACGCTTACCTACTGAAACCATGAAACATGGATTTTTTTCTTTAGATATGGTAGCACTGCATTATATGGTTTTGACATTAGCAGTAGGTCTTGTCAAAGCTCCTTACCCTACCTTCTTATTGTATCATGATTGGACCGAAGTACATTCTAATATGTTCAAATCATGGTATAATAATACAAGGTAGCATTGACAACTGCTTATTTTCTCTTCTACAAGAAAACATCTCCTGTCAAAAACAGCTTTTTGTGTATATGCATCTGCAGCTGCTGTGGTTGTTGTTTTTTTCATTTCAACGTTTTCAACATTGTTTGTGTTTTCAATGGCGGATTGTAAGCGCTCTTTTTTTGAGTATATTTTTTGACAGAAGATGTTTTCCCTAGCAACTGTCAATGCTACCTTGTATTATTATGCCATGGTATAATAATACCAGCAGCTATTCAACATTTTGAATAGAAAAACTCTCTCTGAATAATGAAACATTGAAGCAGCAGCAACAAACGACGCGCTTGGAGAAAATGCTTTCAATTTTAATTGTCGGGCATTCTGCTGTTCGCGAACAAAGAGCTATCTCTCTCTGCTTCCATCTCTTTTCTGAGCATTGAGCAGCATCTTGTAGCGAAACCAAAGCAACATTCTGCTAGCTGCAAGCAATGACAGCGTCGACTTTTTTGTTGGAATCGGCAAGATCATTCATTTGTCCATATATCATATTCATTTATCTTTTACGGTTTAAGCAGAAAATGGAAAAAAGCGCCAAATTTTTCTAAAAATACCGAATTTTGCCAATTTCTTACCCAATAACTTCTAAGCTTTGAAATATTTCAAAATTTTAAGTATACGGTGTTAATCTACAATTAATTACAATTTGAATAGTGAAAATTTCATTTTAATCCGTTCAGCCGTTCTTGAGTTTACTTGCATCAACGCCAAAAAAGCAATATTTCAAGTTTCATTTTTATATAATAGTAAGATTTTCATATTTTATACAAAACTTTTAAAAAGTTAATTCGATGCTCTCAATAAATGTCTATGAAAAAATTATGTTATTGGAAGGTAGTTTTACTTGAAACAATATATGCTATGTTATAAACGCTGACTTTTCAAAAGCTATGGCTAATCATAGAATTCTAAGAGATAAACTGAAAAATATTCACTTTTTGAAATGGTTAGTCACTTATCTTATTGGACTTGAAATGCAATAAATGTTTATTCCGGAGTACCATACGAAATCCATTTAGGTTCAATCTTTGCTATTCTTATTATTTGTCAATAATATTTTTGCTTTTAACGTATTTTCTAGTTTGTTTTGAACTGTAAAGAATTTTTGAGGAAACGAATTTAGTCATAGTATTCAATTCAAAATTGGCTTTTCGAGACATGCAGACCCTCTTAAGTGTTCTCGGATAGCTTTACTCTAAGAACTTTCTTTACGCATTTACGCTTCGTAATAATTTATTGTAGCGCAGTGTGGAATTATACCGTACATTCGGTTTCGGTATTCGGCCGATTTTTTAACATTCGACTTCGGCCTAAATAATCGAATATTTTGGACGAATATTTTTGCTTTGTAATAACTAAAAATTTTTTTATAATTCTTTATAAAAATTTCAGTATAATTCGATGAATTCCGTTCGAAATCCCATACTTGAAACACTTGTTCGTTTTGTTTTTCACTTCCTTTCTGTTCTTCAATAAGTTGGTTTTAGCTCGTTGAAAACTTGATTCAAATGATAAATGCAGTGAGTCCGAGACCGACATGGGTTGATAAGATCGTACATGTTGAACGAACTGCCAGAAAACTCAAAAATTTTTGATTTTCACCTGACCGTCGTCTCATTTGTTTTCGAATGATTATACATGATATAAAAAAAAATCGAGTTACGCTAGAAATTTTCTGCCAAATTTCAGTCAGTATTGAATTTCTGTAGCTTTTCTCGACTAGATCATGGTAGAATTATAAGGTAGGGACGACTCGGAGAAGAATGGAGTGGAAAGCAGCGAAAAAGGGGGCTAGTTGTCAAAATCAGCTGTTCATATCGAGTTTCTTTATGTTCATGTTTCGCAGTTGATTTTAGGATAAACTTTTTACAAGCTTTTTTCAAATTTAACACTTCCGGGGCATTTTATAGATTTATTTACAATGTTTTTACAATATTTCCACTCAAATTAACACAAACTTAACACACGTGTCCACACTATTTACAAATTGAAAACATGATATTTCTTTTTTCATTTGACATTTCACCAACTTCGTCATTTTGACAACTACCCGACCTTTTCACTATCCACTATTCGTGAACGCGTGAGGGCACTGAGCGACCCGGCCCTACCTTATAATTCTACCATGGACTAGATCGAAAATCGATTTAAGTCTTTTCTACGTCATCCTGACGTTAATATCTATTACAGAAATATTAGAATTTACAAAAATTACATAAAAGGAATTAAATCAATTTTATATCTAATCGATAAAGTCACAGAAATGCAATGCTGACAGAAATCAGGCAGAAAAAGTCTTGCTTTTAACTCGAACTTAATATTTGCCGTTGTTTTTTACTGAAATGAATAAATAACGAAAGTACTAAACTTTTTGTACTTGAAAAAAATTTCATTAATATTCGGCTTCGACTTCGGTAATCGGCCGAATACTTCCACTTGGTCGAACATTCAGTTTTGACCAAAATTTCACATTCGGTCGGACACTAGAAGTACACTCTGGTTAATAATAAATATTAAATTAATAAAAATATACTGATATTAAGCTTAAAATATTAGGGATTGCCAATCCTTTTGTCTAGTTATACCCACTCTTGCATAGTGCTTGGAACAGATCCCACACTCTTGTTCCAAATATATACATTAAGCCTGTTTGGTCACATTGAAAATGGGCGTGCAACTGTGGAAGCGTTTCAATTGACTTTGAAAGTTTATAAGTAGGCTACTACTACTGTTCTACTGTGGCGTCCGTGCTACTACTACTACTGTGGCGTCCGTGGCGTAGTTGGTTAAAGTGCGTGGCCGCTATGTCAACGAACTTTGGAGACCCAGGTTCGAATCCCAGCAGCGACAGAAAATTATTTGAATTAAAATAATTTTTCTGTACGGACGCCACCTCTCTGCAGACAATGGCAAACCTCAGAGAGTAATAAAAATGCCATGTAAAGCTTCTTGAGAATAAGAACATTCCGTTCATCGCCGTTCGGAGTCGGCGTTAAGCATGTAGGTCCATTTCTCGGTCAATTGTGTACAAACTTAATAACACGCACAACACAATTGATCATAAGAAGCTAGGTCAAAGTCCTTTCAAGGGCTGAAATGGCCAGTTATTTATTTTTTTTTTTTTTTTTACTACTACTGTTCATTATACCAAAGAATATATCGCACTTCTTCTTCAAAACAGGCACAACTCAAAATTTAGCGGTTCTAGCAGTTTTAGCAAAGTACATTGAACTTAAATGAAATGCATCTTTTGAAATTATTTTCTGATTCTGTTTGAACAGTTCGAAACATTTACTAATTGAATTTTTATTTTAGGCATCACTCCACTCATTGCCGCTTGCAAGGTGAACTGTCCCAAATATGTACACATATTTCTGCAGCTTCAGGCTAGTGTTCACATACGCGATACGATTGGACGCACAGCTGCTGACTACGCTGCCGAGCATGCCGATGGCGTTTGCTTGCAAATTCTCGTGAGTAGCGGCAGCCTACAGCAACATCATCTGCAACATATGCAAGCAAATCAAGTTGAGTTGGAGAAGGAACGACTTTTGGCCGCATATAAGCAACAGTTCAACGAGGATAATGAAGTTGATCACGACTTGATACTCTCCCTCTTGGAGGGACTCTATCGCAGTCAACATCCTGGCGCCATTATGGTATTTCTACCTGGCTATAATGATATCGTCGCTCAGCGCGATCTTATAACCAGCACGCTGCCCGTGGGCACTTTCAAAATCTGCATACTTCACGGTCAGATGGATACACACGATCAATGGCAAGCTCTGCAATCGCATGGCGTGCGCAAGATAATTTTATCCACAAATATTGGCCAAACATCCATAACCATACCTGATCTGGCCTATATAATTGACTCGGGAAAGGTTAAAATGAAAACATTCGACTCGGTGACAGAATCATCTCAGCTTCAATCCGTTTGGATTTCACAGGCTGATGCCAGTCAGCGTGCAGGCCGCGCCGGACGCACGCAGAACGGTGTTTGCTATCGTCTATACTCGAATGCCAGGTTTCAGTTCATGCCCAAGTTTTGTTTTCCCGAATTTATGCGCATTCCACTCACGGAAATTTGCTTGTATGCCAAGACGTTGGACAAACATGTGCCTGTGCAAACATATCTATCGCGCGCACTCAATCCGCCATCAACAATGAGCGTGCAAAACGCTGTCAAGAAGCTGCAAACGCTGCAAATCTTTAATGACGATGAGAGCGTGACAGAGCTAGGGCGCCACTTGGTGGAGATTCCGCTGGACGTGCAACTGGGCAAATGTCTCATATATAGTATATACCTGAAATGCATTGATCCAATGCTAACCATTGTTGCTTTTCATTCGGTTAAGGATCCGTTCATATTGCCAAATGATCGTGCGCAACAGGGACACGCCTCATTTCAACGCAAGTCCTTTGCGGGTCAAAGTTTTAGCGATCAGCAGGGCATCATCGCACTATACGAAGCCTACTCAAGCCTTCGCACTAGCAAAAAGAAGCATGACTTCTGTAACAAATATTTTCTGTCACAATCAGCCATGGATATGTTTTGCGCTACACGTCGTCAAATCTCCGACCTCATATCACAGAAATTCCGCTTGGGTGTTAATGCGTCCATTTTCAACAGTGACTGGAATATAGTGCGCTACTGTCTGGTCGCCGGTTTCTATCCCAATGTGGCAGTGATTGATCGGAAAAAACTGTCTCTGGTCTCGGGTGCCGAGAAGGAGCTAATATTGCAGCGCACCTCTGCGCTTAATCCACCTGGTATGAAAAATCTCAAGGACTTTGTTGACATACTGCCGCATGATTGGATTGTTTTCTATGAAAAGTCACGCCTCAACAAAATGTGTTCCATTAACATGAACACTGTTGTACCGCCGCTGGTGATAGCGTTGCAGTGTGGACGTGAATTTGTGCTCGAGGAAGAGGACTATGCGGACAGCGATGAAGAAAGCGAAGATTCGCCATCCAATGCTGAAAATGTGACTGGCTCGGTGGCAGGGCAACGCGCTGTATTGGCTCTCGACAACTGGATCAAATTTGATATGTTAGCCACAGATGCGAAGATGTTGTTTGCGCTGCGGCAGTTGATACAAAAACAATTTATGGAGTTTTTGCAGGAAGGCCACCTAAGACAACAATCCGACGCAACTATCTATCTGCAAAAGTTGCTGTCCAGTCTGCCGATAGATGGCAGTAAAAAAAATAATAACTACAAAGGTGGCAATGGCAGTAGACAAGGTCGGGGAACTGCAGATTTATAAGTTATTTAATTTGATGTTGATTCTATTTTTTAACAATGATTCTTAAAGGTTTTAAACTAAATATTGCAGTCCCTGAAGACTGGCTTCTTAAGTTTTAAACGGCTAATCAAGCTTTTGGTAGATCAAGTAAATAAAAACGATTCGCAAGTAGAACGTTGCTTAACTTCTGAAACACATCTCAAGAGGTGGTTTTTTTTATTTGTGTGCATTGCTTAAGCACCGCCATTTTTTATTTATATTTTGAAAAAATATGTGCTACGATGTGCTCGATGTGTGCTCTTATGTGTCGCATTGGAAAACAAAATTTATTCTAATGGCATAATATGAGGTGGCGTTTTTTTAAAATTTGAAACCAGCCATTAAAGCAAATTGATTCAAATGCACGTTAAAGCTACTCTTTGCAGCACATTACAACACAACTCAAACACATCACAGTGTAATTTTCGACTTTATGAAAAAGTTAATGGCGTAGCTAACTAAGTATGGAATAAAAAAACCAGCTCATAAAAATCATACAAATTAGAAATGAAAAATTTATTTTGCTTTATTTTTTAAATTTAATTTTTTCTTAAACATGGACATTAATTTTATATAAGTTGACATACATACATACATTCTCGCAATTTTAGTTTGTGCTTTCGGCAAGATTTTCACGCTGATGTGACAAAAGAAAGATAGAGTATTTAACATTATTGAAATTAATTTATACTATAACAATTTCGAATTTTTTGATTCAAATTTGCATAGAAACCTATTGAAATATGAGATTTTGTTTTGCAAAAAATAACTTTAAAATTTAAATATGTTCAAATTAATAAGTGTTGAACTTTTATGAAGTATTTATATATATTGTAGAAACTTTTAAGAGAATAATCTTTTAAATATATTAGAGATTAATGCGTTTTTTTTTTGTCCTAAGAATTTTATTGTTGTATTGTAATCACTCTCCCTTATTTAATAACTCAATTCTTAAAAAACATTGGTAGTAAAATTAAATCCATTAATGGAAAAAAAAAACAATATGTTTCTAACAAAACATTAACACTAGTGTAAGTAAGCAAAGTTTCCCAGATTGAAACTTGAATTTATCTCCCTTCAGAGTTAAGGAGAAAAAAAAACAAATCTTGAATCTATGTTTAAGTTTAAAAAATACTTTTATGTCTTATGCTTTATATAGCCATAGATTAATCACGTTTATACGAGCTAAACACACATACAACCACATAGAATTTTATAAGAAAAAAAAAAAAAAACTAATGATAACAAATTCGATGCAACTAAAACAAAGATTGAGCATGTACATTAAGTAAGCCTGTAATGTTTGATTCATGATTAAAAAAAAAACACATGTGCTGCAATGTGTCCGCCGTGGGCTATCATGTGCCGATTGGAAAAAATTAATTCTAAGCGTGGGATTTTTATTTTATTTTTTTTTTTTGAGTGCAAGTTAGTCCCGTTTTTATTATTTTTCTCAAGAAATTTGGATATTGTGCACTGATGTGCTGGTGTTATGCTGTGAAATCTGCATATTGGGTTGCATATCATGTTTTAATTAAGAAGTAAGCAGAAAAGAATTTAAGTTCTGCCTTAAATTTTTCAGGAATTCGACAATTGTGCTGAGATGTGCTCGAGTTGTGATGTAATGTCATGTTCCATAGAGATATTTAGAAATATTCTTATTTCTGCTAATTTCTAATTTTCTTTTTAGTCTATTGAGATTTACAAAAAAGCGTATTTTGAAAATATCTCTTTGGCACTTTAGAGCACATCTAGAGAATATCACAACACAAATAGTCAAATCCCTGAAAAACTTAAGGCGACTGCTAACTTTTTATACAATTCGAAGAAAAGCAAAATGTTTTCCTTCTCTGTATCTGTACATTTCTGAATTTTGAAAATAACAAAGCTTGATTAACTTAATTTAACACAAAAAAACTTCATCTAATAAAAATCATACCATTAGAACCAATACTTTTGCGAATGTTAGCACATGATAGCACATATGTGATACTTTCGCGAATGTAGCACATGATAGCGCACATCGCGCAAATTGTAGTACAAACATATATATGTACTTTTTTTAATCATAAATCAAATATTGCGAATCTAACTTTATGCACATAAAATAAACAACGTACTAAAACAATATCTGCAATTTACACATTTTTAAGAAAATCAACAACCATAATTTAACAATATAGAACGTAATATTCCATGTGCACAAACACATTCTCATAGCCGCCTGTATTACTTTCACTATTACATATATATATTTATAAATATATCATTAAACTGTAGTATTTTGAAATGATTTTGTGATTTATTTTCTTTTGTTCTACTTCATATTACAATGAATTCTTATTCTACGTATATTGAATAAGTGTGTGTTATGTACACAATTATACATATTTAGAAATATGCTTGTATGTAATCAAAATAATATATACAAAAATTATTTGAATAAATAAAAGAAACATTTTTCTGTGGACAAATGTTGGTAAATTGTGGAATTTGGCGACTTTGCTAGGCGTAGAAAAATACTGCACATTCGTTAAATACTTCCTTATTTTGTTGGCTGTTTCTTTACCCTCGAACTATTGAAATTAATGCTAAGCGATTAAACTGAAATCTTAATAAACGACTTTCGCCAAAGAGTTTATTTCAATTAAACTGTATCATCATCAATTTGAAAATCAATTTATTTTAGTTTAACACAGAAGATTTCCATTAAGTTGTAATGTAATTTCTATTCAAACGTCAACAACAACCGTCTCCTTGTACCATCGATCAAACGCCAATCTTCATCAATTGTAAAGACTTGTAAATTTCAATCATTAGATTACAGTCAACACTATAGATCATGCAGCTCAACTTTGTAGATTCTATGTTAAAAAATATTCAAATAATAAAAATACTAGACCACCAGTTGGTCGGCTCTATATTGCAACAAGAGAAGCTGCACCGTTGCTGCAGCATTTTATATTTTAAACGTATTTATTATGTATGCTTAACTGAGAAAGCACAGCATCTGCTGCATAGTTTAAAATAATTACTAAGCATGGCTGTTGCTTTTTTTATTGCTATTAATTTAGAGCTTGTTCATGACATTCAAGCCAAGAGCAATGCTGCGGGCCAAGCATTACATCGGCAATGGAAGTCATGCGTCATTGACACTGACCGGAATTTGTTGGGCGGTTACTGATGGACTTGACGTCTAAATAGTTGTTTATTTGTTGCATTTCTGCATGACGAGTTTGCACGGTTGACTTTTCTTCAGTTTAAGCCGAAGCAGGTTTGTGTCTTAAGTCTTTTGTTTTGAGTATGTTGCTAATAGTAAACAATAGTGAAAAGGTGGTGTTGTAAATATGCGAGAGCACACGCGTTCTCTGCTGGGTGTCTAGTACCTCGACTGTAGGTTGGCGCATGAACCAACAAGACAAGATCAAGCAATCAGCAGTGCGAGAAAAAAGTATTTTTTTCGTGCCACGTCATCGGTCACATAAAAAGCTATATTGCATACGTTTTTCATGCAAAACATGTGAAAACTTAAATAAAAGTGGAAAATTATAAAATTAACTAGTTTAATTCTCGAAAAAGTGTTTGAATACTTTGTTTGTTTATATTTTCATGCAGTAACGAAATTTAAAGTAATTTTTTTTTGCTGTTGCAATTATTGCACGTCGCTACAGCACACTTCATTTTTATAAAAAACACAAAAAATTACTGAATTATAAACATTAATAATTCTTTAAAACTTCAAGAAATAATTTTTCACATATAATCGCTACACGTAAACAAAACAATTTGTGACTGATGACGTCAGACCTACCAGCTTTGTTTTGTTTACAATATGGCGGCTCTTTTCTTTGCATGATCTTTATTTCTTGGTTCATGGGTTGGCGTACTCATTCTTTTTGAAGGTATTATTTTCACAAATTTCCTCAAATTTCCATGTCTGAATTCCATTCTATAAAGATCTCAACATTGATCCAGGGTATTTAAAAATATATATATTTAAAAGGCATCTTTCGTAACCACACATGAACGAAGTTGTTTCTTTGACTCGAGATGAGAATCGGGTTCTTTTGACCATGTGAAAAGGCACACGATTTCGAAAGGAACATCAACATCAGATAAAATGATATCAGATAAATGAAAAATCAATAAAAAAAACAAAATAAATGAAAAATATGATATCGTTTGGTTACGCAAATCGAAAGTAAATCGTTTACCTGCCTTTGCATGGGATCAAAGCTAAGGAATCTAATGAAGCAAGGACCAAGTAACTTTCAATACAGTAAACATTTTGATGTGACAATTTTCTGTTTAACTGCACAGATTTCCTGGCGTTGCATGGAATTGTTACTCAATGAGTAAAGGTATTATGATAAAAGTAATGACACGACACGAGGTTAATTCTTTAGCTTAATAAAAAAAAAAAATGGCTATCGGCAAGCGGAGGGAGTTGTCTAACCAACAAAACCGCAAATTTGTGCATGGGTTCTACTGTAAAAAATATTACACGCCAGTAAAGGCTCTCATGACAAAAATAGGCAAACAATTCAGGACTTCATGAAATCGCGGAGAGCACCGTCAAAACACCAAAAAACGAAAATGCTACATAATTGTATTGAAATGGTGACATAATTATATGGTGACTATCAGAGAACTGCACAAGCCTACTTGAAGTTCAAGCAACTTCAAGTACTTGAAAAATTGAATTTATCCATACTTGAAAAACCAAGCTTTAGCCTGCTTACAAAAATAGCAAACAGATACAAGTCATATCCCTGCTTTTTCGTTGACTTGACTTGTTATGACTTACTTTGTCGTGTCTGAAAGTTGAAAAGCTTGAAACGATCGGCAAAAACTTGTAAGCTCACAAGTATCCAATTATTTCAAGTATCCACAAATAATTCAAGTATCTAAATAATTCAATGAAGTGTAGGAAAAACTTTAGCGTATTAAGAATATTAAGGGTTCTATAGATTTCGTGTTTAGCAGTGATTAAAACTCTTAAAAAAGCATATTTTTAGGTGGCAACCCAATAGGGTTAAAAATTTCAAAATTTTGAAATTCTGACAACGGATTCGGATTCAGCGACCCATTTTTACCTAGTGTTCGCCCCATCATCGAATTCATAAAAATATAAAAAATTAGGTGGCAACCCTATCAGCCATCTTAAATTTTAAAATTCTGACATCGGATTCGAAATCAGCTACCCCCTAAAACTGCTAAACACGAAATCTATAGAACTCTAAATATTCCTTATACGCTAAAGTTTTTCCTACACTTCATTGAATTATTTGGATACTTGAATTAATTGGATACTTGCTGTTAATATCAAGCTTTTCAAACTTTTTGCAGAACACATCAAGTTTTTCCTATCAAGTTCAAGCAAGCTTGTACTCATATTTATGGCAAGTACTTGAAATAGGTTTCAAGTAGGCTTATGCAGTTCTCTGGTGACTATATACGGCACTTTAAATGCTATATAACAGACATGAAGGCTATATTCTTCGAATTCGACAATAATAAAAAAGTAAATTATAACTTCCATCAGGTCGGGTAGATAGCAGGTTATGTAACAAAAATTCAATATTATTACATGGAATGATTGCATTTCATCGCTGAGTAGAATTGCTACGAAAAATATTATTTTACGACACCGATGGTTCCTTAAACTTAAATAAAATTAAAAACATTTTTTGGATTCACGGCACCATGAGCCTTCATGGATGCCTATCCGCATAATGTAGAAAAAATGCAAAAGTGAAAAACGTTGCATGGAATTATAACTATATATAAAGCTGAGGTTTTCAATCACATGATAAAAAAAAAAATTAATGACGTCATGAGGCCTCTCAGGGAACCCACAAAGTAACCATAATGCAACAAATGCAATAGTAAAAGCAATAATCAAAGTTAAAATAAAAAATAATGATATGTATTAGAACAAGGATTTAGATCAGCATTAGATCAAGAATTATAAAAAGGATGAGGGCGAGGATTTGAAAGAGGAATAAGGTTTGGAGTAGCACAAAGATTTCGACAAAGGTTAAAGCATGGAATTAGACAAGGTTTCAAACAAGGATGTGGCGTCCGTGGCGTAGTTGGTTAAAGTGCGTGGCAGCTATGTCAACGAACTTTGGAGACCCAGGTTCGAACCCCAGCAGCGACAAAAAATTTGAATTAAAATAATTTTTCTGTACGGCCGCCACCTCTCTGCAGACAATGGCAAACATCAGAGAGTACTCAAAATGCCATGTAAAGCTTCTTGAGAACGAGAACATTCCGTTCATCGCCGTTCGGAGTCGGCGTTAAGCATGTAGGTTCGGTTCTCGGTCAATTGTGTACAAACTTAATAACACGCACAACACAATTGATCATAAGAAGCTAGGTCAAAGTCCTTTCAAGGGCTGAAATGGCCAGTTATTTATTTATTTATTCAAACAAGGATTGGGAGAAGGACTACTTTTAAGGATTAAGACAAGGATAAGGCAAAATATATAGACACTCCTAAAATAATAGGATAAGTTTGGGAAAAATTATAAGGAAAAGAAATGGAACAAGGAATAGAACAAGGTTTTTATCACACTAAGGAAAAGATTTAGGACAAAGATTGGAAATAGAAGCGGGCCAAAGATTAGAAAAGTGCTTTAAACAGGAATTTGAGCACGGATTAAATCAAAAGTTTCGACAAAAAGTAGGACAATTATTAGGATAAACAAATTATCATGTGTACAATAAAGTTTTAAAGAATTTTTTTGAGATTCTTTGCCAACTTTTGTGCCAAAAATAAAATAAAATATAAAAATAAACTGGCCATTTCAGCCCTTGAAAGGACTTCGAGCGAACTTCTTATGATCAAATTGTGTTGTGCGTGTTATTAAATGTTTGTACACAATTGATCGAAAACTGAACCCCTACTAGTTTTATGCCGACTTCGAACCGCTGATGTGCATGTTCTCAAGAAGCTTTACATGGCATTATTTACTCTGAGGTTTGCTATTGTCTGCAGAGAGGTGACGGCCGAACAGAAAAATTAATTAAATTGAAAAAACTTTCTGTGTCAGATGTAAATTGAACCAGGGCTCTTTGGCGTATGGGTCACGCACTCTACCCAATGCGCCACGGCCGCCACAACTTTTGTGCCAACAAAACACAATTAGCGGGAAAGTTTACTTTTCTGCTTTTATATGAAGAAAAATGTAGCTGTAGGAGTCGTATTGTGACTGGTGATGAAAAATGGGTTCATTACGATAACCCCAAGCGCAAAAAAATGGTACGGGCCGCCCGGCCATACTCCAAAATCGACGCCAAAGCCGAATATTCACAGTGTCAAGATCATGCTCTGTATTTGGTGGGACCAATTGGGCGTGTTGTACTATGACCTGCTACAACTGGGTGAAATCCAAGAATGATAGAAACCAGATTACGCGTTCCGCAAATGAGAGAGAGATAGCATGACGTCACAAGCGATATTGTCAACTTTGGAATAATTTTACTTCCACACCCACTCCTAAATATTTTTATACCCCCACGTTTAAAAAACGTAAATGGGGGTATATTAATTTTGTCACTCCGTTTGTAACGCCCATAAGGAGGCGTGGTAGGTATAGAAAAGTATATATATTATTGATCAGCATCACCACCCGAGTTGATTTAGCCATGTCCGTCTGTCTGTCCGTCTGTCCGTCTGTCGTCACGATTACAGCCGTAATTTTCAAGCTATCATCACGAAATTCAATATTTAAGCTTTTATCTAAAAAATGAAGGTCAAGTTCGTAAATGAGCCAAATCGGATGAAAACCACGCCTACCTCCCATACAAAGTGCCTTTATCAAAACGGTAAAATCTCTTAGAATTCCACAAAAATTAATATATGGACTTGAAATTTTGCATATGAGCTCCGATATTTAAAGTGCACTCTAAGTATGAAATTCAACCAAATCGGATAAAAACCACGCCTACCTCCCATACAAAGTGACTTCATCAAAAAGGTAAAATCTCTTTAAATTCCACAAAGAATAATATATGGACTTGAAATTTTGCTTATTAACTTTGATATATAACATGCATTTCGTGTATAAAATTCAACCAAATCGAGTGAAAACCACACCCACCCCCCATACAAAGTGATTTTATAAAAAATGAAAGCGAATATTTTCTGTTAAAACTATGTAGGTATAACAAAATATTTTATACAAATACACATTTTATTGACGGCTTAAGACTTTGAATATACTTCGGTTCGGACGTGGGGGTATTTTAACTTCGGCCCAGTCGAAGATCATTTCTTACTAGTTTGTTCTTATTTTTGTAATATGTATATGGACCTCCTTAACCCATTGGTACAATAAAATTTTGTCAGTCTCGAATAATTTAGAAGATAAAAATCTTGAAAGTTTAAGAATTCATATTTTTCGTATACGAAAATATTCATATTTTTATACAGAAGAGTAGATAATTTTAATTTACTTTTTCGAAAGAATTTATTTTCAATTTCATCAATTTGCCTAAGAGATCGCACATTTGCATACGTTTTTGTCAAGCAAAAGTACTGTGTGACGTCATGAACTCAGTTGAGAAAGAGAGCATTAGATAACAGGACTGCGGAACGCGTAACCTTGTTTCTATCATTCTTGGGTGAAATCAGCACAGGGCACCTCTACCGAACTCAATTGATGCGTTTGAGCCGTACATTGAAGCAAAAACGGCCAGAATACGAGCAAAGGGACGGCAAGGTAAATTTTCAACATGACAACTTTCGGACACATGTTTCGCAGCCGGTTAAAACATACCTCGAGAATCTTAAATGGGAGTACTACCCCACCCGCCGTCTAGATCAGACATTGGCCCTTCCGACTACTATTTGTTTTCGTCGATAATGCATGCCCTTGAGGATCAGCACTTTCGCTCTTTTGAAGAACTCCAAAATTGGCTCGATTCGTGGATCACATCAAAAGAGCTACAGGCTATCGCCAGTGATTTTGAGCAAAAAAGCACAATTTTGACAGCACGCGTATTTTGTTATTGTAGAGCTCTTTTTGTTGCACTTTTGCTCTCTTTTACAACATCTCTAAAAAGATCTCCGAATCGTGAATACCCCTATGGATTTTATAACTTTTATTGGATAAGTCAAATTTGTGCAGTTTATTTACGCAACTCTGTATTATTAATAATGTAGAAATAGCAAATTGTTTTCTTTTTTTTTTTAATTACATTTAATCCTATCTTTATCCTTATCCTTATATTTATTCTTATTCTTAAATTTATTTAAGAAATCAATTCTTAAAACACCACCAAACCTGCACATCACGGTGGAGAGAGTGCCATGGTATGGGGCTGATTCATCTCATTTCATAATTCTATTTTCTTAAGTTTATTTCAAAATATTAAAATGACAGCGCTACATTTTACTCCGTAGGTTTCCAAAAAACTAGAAAAATTCATTATTCTAAAATGCATCGGTGTTGCATAGAATTGTTTCCCGCTGAGTAAAGGCACTATGATAAAAATAATGGTATGACAGTAAGAACTAATTCTTTGAAATTATGGAAAAGATATAAAAAAGTAATGATATCAAAGGCAATGGAATTATAACTCAGATATTATAGGTATTACGGTAAAAAGTCCATAAAAGCTGGTTCCTAGCAGTGTTGCCAGAGGCCGAGCTCCAAATATCCCGTTCTCTTCTTTAAAACGCCCTGTTTATCCCGTTTTAAAAATAAAAAATCGCGAAAAAAATCCCATTCACAAACCTTGCACATAGCTTCATGTTTAATTACTCGTTAATTTTTTTGGCTTGTTTCTCTTTTTTACCTGGTAAAGTCAAGTCAAAAAGAAAACGAATCCGACCATCGAAAATTGAATTCTTCTCCTTTCTCTTTAAAATATTCACAGTGTCATTGTGTTCAAGTTCAATTCTTAAACAGCTTTGCAAGGGTCTTGCCTTACACAGCAAGAGTATTGCTTTTAATGCAGGGGAGATGGTTGGGTTGTGAACCGGGTTTTGTTTTTGGGCTCAAACTTTTCCTCAGAATAAAGATATCGAATATCGTTGGAAAGGTGAATATATAACGCAACTTTTTTATGCAGACAGATTAGCGTTTTGATTAAAATTTAACTCTCTACTGCCAATTTTCTAAAGACGTGAAAAATCTGGCAAATACCAATAAAAATCGGAATATACGAAGTAAATCACCAATAATATTATAAGTTAGAGGAAAAACAAGTTATAATGACGCCAATTAGGCTAAAAAATCGTAATGAATGGAAGTGTTTAGTCATAATTTTCTTCATCTTCATCCAAATCGGTGTCGCAATGTTGGCATGTGAAATACGAACGCCTTCCCATATTGACGCACTTCAAGTGAATAGGCCGGCCACATGTGTTGCATTCGATGGAGTTTTTGGGTGTCAGTTCCTTAGGCAAAAACCTTAAACAAATGCTGCAAAAATCAATATCCTCATCAGATGGTTTTGATTGTTCTTTTGCCTTAGGACTCTTGGATGGTGTTGGTTGTGCCTTCTTCAGTGATGCTTTTGCTAGGGATTTTGACTTTTCTGCTGTTTTCACTGCTTCAGATCATCAATTTTGTCTGGAGCAGTTAGCTCGCAGCTCTTCATTGCCTTTCGCAAAAGTTTTCACAGTTTCAAATACGATGTCTGCCACTGGCACAAGCAATATATCTGTACACTTCGGTGTAACTGCAAAAATTGCGTCATGTCAAAAGACAAATTTAGCAGTTGAAAGATTGGCGATATGTCAATTACTTACTTACTAACTTATCTGGCGCTTACAACCGTAGGTCGGTTTTGGCCTCGTATAAGAAATCTACGAAAATATAAGAAAAAAAGAAACGCAAATCTCTCGATAATTAGGGAAAGAAAAAAGTAATGGTTCACAACCCATCCTGATTCACAGCCCAGCCCTCTCTCCTAAATTTTTGAAATTAAAAAAAAAGTTAAGAAACTCGAATTGAGCAAAAATCCCATTTTTGGGCTTAAAATCCCGTGCGCCCTTTTGAGGTTTAAAAAACCCGAAATATGGGCGAAATCCCAGGTTCTGGCAACACTGGTTCCTAGCCCTCGCGAGAATAACAAATAAAGAGTTTATGAGGATGCGGAGAGAGCCATTCCAAGATCGAAAATGCAATAATCAAGCAACGGCGTTGCATGGAATTATTACTGCGCGAGTAAATGCGCCACGGCAAATATTTTAAAACAGAAATTAAGGTTTTGTTCTTTACGACAAAAATAAACAAACTAAATTTTACCGTCATCTGGTGGTGGTGATGGCAGCTTATGCAACAAAAATGCAATATTGTTGCATTGAATTATTACGCACTTAAGGCGTATTCACTGACCACCTTCAGCAAGTTTTGTAAGTATTTTTTTTTATATGAAGTTTTTACGCTTTAACTCTCTCCACTCCCAAATGGGAGAGTAACCAGGACTTGCTGCTCTACCTTTGACTTTATCAACTTAATTTGTATTTTCTTGCTGAATCTTTTTGAGAGGAATTGCCAAAATGGAATTTCTTGAGTTGAAATTGGCATATTTTATTTTTTTGAAGCTTTAAAATAAAGAAACATTGTGTCTGGTAATATTGAATTGATTTGATGCGAAAATGAAAACAAATTGAAAATGACAAAGAAAAACGCAAATCTTGCTGATCGTTTTATATGTCAGGTAAGGGGGACGACTATACACCCAGGGGCCGAAAAAAAGGTCATGTTTGTGAATTTTTTAAGGAAACAAAGAAAAACGCAAATCTTACTGATCGTTTTATATGTCAGGTAAGGGGGACTCTATACACCCAGGGGCCGAAAAAAGGTAATGTTTGTGAATTTTTTAAGGAAACCTAAGGGATATTTTTAAATGAGGATTTTTACACCTAAAAATATACACATTCAAGAGTATGTTTAGTTTTTTTTTATTAAAAAAAATTTAATACAATTTAAGGCAGATGCAGCAATTTTTTATAGAGCGCTGTGAAAAAAAAGGTGAAATGCGGTGACCAAGATTGCTCCTCCTTATTCCATCTGAAACAAAAACATGAAAAATATTATTAAGCTAGATATTTAAAACTCGTACTTGTCATAGCCGATTTTGAAAATATTAATTTTTCACAAAATGACGGACTTCCGAACGTAATTTAACGATTTTCGACCAAAAATTCGTCATTATTTTGCCTATAAAAAATGAACGAAGTTACGAAACAGAAGCATATGACAAGTACGAGATTATCTATATATTATTTTGATAAGCTTTTTCATGTGGGAGTCGCTGAGGGAAAACGGCTACATGTATAAATATTCATGAGATGTCAAAGTGAGCGGGATATCATGTAGATGTGCCAACTTTCGAGACAATTTTCATATTTTCAAAACCGTGGTAGAATGGCTGCATTTCTCTATAAAGCTATCCAAGCGATTCTTTGGCAAAATTTTTTGATATATAATATCAGTGGGATATTGAGTAGAATAATCTGATGTTTAAATGTTGTTTATTTAATATTTTTTGCAAACTTTTTCAACATACGAACAGAGTAGCTAAAGTTTTTTTTTTTTTTTTTGAAAAATAAAGTGAAGTTATAAAATTTAAAATAACAAGGCAAAAAAATGTCAAATGAAAAAAAAAAAAGAAAATATGTTCTACTAGCCTTTTCCCGGCGCGCGTTGCTGCACCCTGCAACTTTATGGGAACATAATAGGTGTATTCAAAACTTTTCTAAGACTCATAGTTTGACACCACTGTCGTTTTCCACTGCCCGTTACAGTTTCCAAGTAGCAGGAGATCACCAAATAGTAACTCCATTTTGAGTTTGTATGTAAGTACTGCTACTTTTACTTTCAAAGCTATTCGATAATACAAATTTTAATTGTATGGGCGGAGCCACACACACTTATATAATGCCCATCCCAGTTTTTTAGTAGATGAACATTAACCAGTTTTAGTACAGTTTCTGACAGTGAGCATACAAACTAAATTATCAAAATGTAGCCAAATCGACAAAAACCGTAGGAAATATAGCATTTTTATTGATTTGTGGGCGGCAAAAGGGGGTGTGACAGAAATTTAAACCATCTCGTACTTGAAAAAATGTACTGCCAAAATTTCAGCTCTATCGGCTCAGTAATTTTGCAGTTTCCAGCTATCACACAGACAGTGTTTTGCTTTTTGTATATATAGATTATTGGCTATAACTTTTGATTGGTAAGAGATACTAAAATAATTTTTTCTAAAAAATTAATTTTTTAGCTTGTTTATTTTTTTCAAAAATATAAAAACACAATATTGGAAAAAAATTTTTGTTCGAACAAATCAAGGGGTAGGCCTTGTTTTTTAATCACAAAAATGGTTTTTAATTTTTGCGTAAAATTGAAACAACTTTTGCCTATAAATGTTATAATTTTTAAATAGAGTTGCGAATTTGAATTTAAATTATTTTTACAATAAAAACAAATTTTGAACCTTTCTTTGAGGAAAACTCCAAAATATCAGACCTTTTTTTAAAAAATATTTAAAATTTATATACTCAACTAACTTTATTTTTGCAATAAGGTTTTTATAGTACTTTGATGAAACTTTAAGACAAAAAAAAAAATTTAACAAAATGTATAAAAAAGCAGCAGAAACATTTGAATCGAAAGTCACAAAATTAAATTTCTGATTGTGTTTTTCTCATTTTAGAGCACGATGTTGCATTAAAAATATCGTTGTAGTAAAATTTTTCATAGTTTTCAAGATATGTTCATGTTTTTGATGTCAAAATAATGGAAATTTTTTAATTTTACTAAATTTAAGAACATTTTATATTTTGTAAATATTTGCATATGTAACAATTAAAAAAATGCGATTTTGTAAAAAAGTTGTACTTCAGCACCATCTGGTGTCCAAGGTGGTTCAAAGAAGATACTGTCAAAAAACTCATCGTACTTGAGAACTACTATATACCAATTTTTATTCTAATCGCATGAGCGGTTTGGGAGTTTTAGGTGGTTTTGCAAAAAAGTTGTACTACAGCGCCCTCTGGTGTTCAAGATAGGTCAAAAAAATTGCAGCAAAACACTCAACCTACATGGAAACGACTGTATACCACTTTTCATTCTAATCGCATAAGCGGTTTGTAAGTTTTAGGCAGTTTTGTAAAAAATTTGTACTACAGCGCCCTCTGGTGTTCAAGGTGGATAAAAATTGATAGCCCACAAACACGCACCGTACCAAAAAACTTCTGTACACAAATTTTCATGCTAATCGGATGAGTAGTTTAGGAGTCTATTGCATAGTTACATACGACATTTAGTTCCAAAGCAATTCGATATCATAAATTTGGCCTGTGTGGCGAAATTCCCCCTTGTCTAATGTTCGCTCAAATATATAGTAATGGCCTCTTGGGCCCATAGCATCTACATATCTAGTTTCACTATCAAAACATGTACAACTCAGGAATAATAATGATTTATAAAAAGTGGGCGTATATATAGTTAGACCACGCCCAGTTTTAGTATAGTTGCCGACAGTCATCATACGAACTTATTTACCAAATTTTAGTCTAATACGACCAAAAAAGTCTTAAATATAGCATTTTTATTGATTTGTAGGCGGTAAAAGGGGGTATGGAAAAAAAGGGGTATTGAAAATTTTTACTATGCCTATATTTTTCGCTCAAATGCAAATTAAGGTGAGACCTGCCAAATTATTCCAATATTCCATTTATTTCCAATTTCCCTTGCAAATATTTCCCCATATACACCTTATGTGCGCATCTGTATTTTTTCACACCTGTATTTTGAAAAAGTTTACTAAAATGCCTATAATTCATGAACCAATACATACACAAAGACCATTTATACAAAAAAACCTTCGTATTGACGTCACCTTTCATGGGAAATTTCCTGAAACAAAATCGGTTCACGCATTACCGAGAACATCAATTTCATACACAATGCAACTTATTTTTATATATTTGTAGACTATTACAAACATTTAAAAAAAAAATCAGCGCAGGCGTTCTGCGATTTTAGATATATATATCAAAACAGTGGGCACAAAAGTGGGCGTGGTCAATTTTTCTTTCAGTAAACACTTAAATTGGATTACTACGAACATTTGAAAAAAAAATTATCCAAATCGGTTCAGCCGTTTTCCGATTTTAGATAAATCAAAAAAAGTGGGCGCAAAAGTGGGCGTGGTCAATTTTTCTTTCCTTAAAAACCTAACTTGGACTAAAACGAACATTTAAAAAAAAAAATTATCAAAATCGGTCCAGCCGTTCTGAAGTGATGCGATTTCAACCAAACGTACACTTCTTTTTATATATATAGATGTATGTATGTATGTATGTATGTATGTATGTAAGTCTGTAGTATATGAAAACGGTGAATGAGTTTGATGTCAACTACTGATGTTTTGGTCAAGGCTGGAAAATGGATCGAGGCATCTTCCACAAATTTTGGAGTTTTGGTGAAACAATTGATTTCAAGCTTGCTAAACGAACCACATACATATGTATGTATGCAAATATGAACCACTGAATCACTGAAATGTTTTGACCAATGTTGAAAAACGGACATCTCTCACAATATTTTGAGTTTCGGTGAAACAAGTGGTAACAAGCTTGCCACCGTTTAATACCATGCCCCAAACGGGTAACTATTTTATTTTACAAATAAATAGCATTTCACACAAGACACAAAGATGGTTGCCAGAATTTTCGATAGTAAAACTAAAAGAGTTGAATTGGCTGAGGTAAAGGCATAACACTTGCATCAAATTAAGTATGTTTTTACCGCTTTACTCAAAATATCCAACAAATGCCTTATTTAGTTTCCCCTTTCCATTCCTACTTAAATTTCATCCAATGAACCAAGACCAAGCCCAAGACGAATTTTCGAACTAGAGTTAAATCAAACGATATAACATTTAAATTTTTTGCTTTAAGTCATTAAAAAAGGCCAGGTCAAAACGAAGAAAATTACAAACTTCCCTCTTAAACTTGGATTAGTCCTTCATAGTTCATGGATTTTGAAACTATCCCTACTATGTGAAACTATTGTGTTTGAATAATTATAAAAGTCCAAAAGATTTTCTTTATGTATTTTTTTTTTTATAAAAGATCGATAGAAGAAGATAAAAAGATTTTAAGATCGTTATTTTTAACTGATTTCCTGAAAAAACAACTTTGTCCTTCCGGGAGAGAAAGACATACTTTTCTTTCCCTAATTTTTTTGTCGGGTGATCTTGCACACCATGCAACTTTTGAGACCCCTTAGAATGTGAAATTCGAAAAAAAATTTTAAATCGATACGCCCTATTGTATAGTGAGCCTTCGAAGGTACAATTCTCCTAACAGTATAATTAATATCTACTAAATGTTATTTAATTACGTTAATTACGTAGTCATATGGAGGGGGTATGGAGAGGAAAAGATTTTTTTGAAGTACAAATTTTTGGGGCAAACATATAAATTGATATTAAAAAACTGTAGAAAATATACCAGTTAAAACTGAAGTATATCTCTAAAGAAGACACAAAAGGTAACCTAATTCCCTGTTTAATGACTTTTACTAAAATAGCTTTTCATTTTCTAATTAAAAACAAAAAACAAAAGAAAAGTCAATTTCGACGGGGACCACTCTAGTTATAAATGAAATAAGTAAAATAAAGATACAGTAGTTTCGACTATGTCGTAACGCAAGACGTAGAATTATTCAATTCGCTTTTGATGACATCTTTTTTAAAAAATATTTAGCAAAATATTTATTCCATACACCTGAGCATATGACCTTTAAAAGAGTGCCGGAGAGGGTTAATATGTATGACCAACCCCCATTACTTTTGCAAAAGGAACATTTTTGCGTTTGACACCTATTATCTCCGACCACTCCTTAGAGGGGCTCCCATACAAATTTTATGGTTTTGTCGATTTAACCGGAAACTGTCGATAAATAGGTAGCAAACTTAAGCAAACAAAAACATCAAATGTTAGCTTTATATTTCATGTAATTGTGTAAAATTTATATAAGTTAGAGAGTTCAAACATGAATTTTTCTCCCAATGAGGATCAAGCAGACCAACAAGTGCTAACATCAACATTGTACGATCAGTACTTTAGGCCCTCCAAAGGCTCGAAAAGTTATATAAATACCGACACCTGATCACTATCAACCACCCTACTTACCTCCGAGAATGACGTATTCTACGTCAAAAAAAAAATCAAAACGATCGGTTCACTGAGTTTCGAGAAATCTTAGTCACCGACTTTGAAAACATGGTTTCGAGAAAAACGCGTTTGAAAATAAGGACCAGCACTGCGTGCTCTGAAAGGCGGTTTATTCACTAGGCTATAACTTTATGTGGCGTCGGTGGCGTAGTTGGTTAAAGTGCGTGGCCGCAATGACAACGAACCTGGAGACCCAGGTTCGAACCCCAGCAACGACAGAAAATTATTTGAATTAAAATAATTTTTCTGTACGGACGCCACCTCTCTGCAGACAATGGCAAACCTCAAGAGAGTAATCAAAATGCCATGTAAACAGTGTTGCCATATTTTTTTTAAAAAAAACTTTAATTTCCAGAAAGAAAAACTTGTTTTTTGGTGAAAAAACTTTATATTAAAAATTAGTTAAAACGTGTATTTTTAAAATGTGTGCTTTAAAATTTTTGGCAATTCGCTTTGTTATCTCGTTGTCCCGTTATTTTGGCCACTTCATTTCTCAAGAAAATACGGAAGACTTGATCGTCAACTCTGAATATATGTAAACTAAACCGTAAAGTTTAAAAAGGAATCCCAAAAATTGACCTCCAAGACTCGACGAAGGGAAACCGAGACAAAAGAACAGAAGCAATGACAGCAACAATAATAGCAACAGCGCTGCCATAAAAATAAACTTTGAAAAGGAGTGAAAATTAGTAGTAGCAGCTTCAAATGATACTTATGTTTTTGTAGTAACATACAATTTAGTTTATCTATTTGATTCATAGATTCACTAAAATAGAAAGCATCGTTTTAAGGGGGAAATATACCCAGAACTTTTTTTTTCAAAAAATTTTTTATATTTTCTTAAAGCTTTAGGTCTCAAGAATATGTGGTGAAAATTTTAAGTCGATATCTCAAAAAATAACAAAGTTATAGCCTAGTGAGTAAACCGCCTTCTAGAGCGCGTAGTGCTGGCCCTTATTTTCAAACGCGTTTTTCTCGAAACCATGTTTTCAAAGTCGGTGACCAAGATTTCTCGAAGCTCAGTGAACCGATCGTTTTGATTTTTTTGCAGGCTTGTTTTATTCATAATAATCTCGTACTTGTCATAGGATTTTTTTTTTCGTAGCTTCATTCATTTTTTATAGGCAAAATAATGACAAATTTTTGGTCGAAAATCGTTAATTTACGTTCGGAAGTCCGCCATTTTGTGAAAAATCAATATTTTCCAAAACGGCTATGACAAGTACGAGTTTTAAGTATCTAGTTTAGTAATATATTTCATTTTTTTATTTCAGTTGAATTTAGGAGGAGCAATCTTGGTCACCGCATTTTCATAGAGCTCTACAAAAAATGCTGTATCTACACTAAGGGAAAAAAATATTAAATTTATCCAAAAACTTTTTTAATTTATCCAAAAAGCGAGTCATTTTTGCACCAATAACGCATTTGAATAAATCGACTACGTAAATATTTAAAATTTATTTGAATACTTTTTAATTTAATTAAATATTTCTTTTATAATTCTTAAAAAACATATTTTTTAAGAATTATATTGTGAGCTTAATGCCAAAAACGTCATGAAGCAACAGGTTGCTACAACAACAAAGTTCTTTGCAGAACTAAACCAAGCTGACTAGACCATGGTTTCGTCGGACGCTACTCCGACTCATCAGTAGTCTCAGTGGTTCTAGCAGTCCACTAACTTTGACAAGCTAATAGGCGCAAGAGCAATAAAACCAAAGCGGAATTATAGAAGCGCTATACTTTATCAAAGCAATGTTTTTCTACTCTTTTGCTAGTCGCAAAATTTCAAAAAGTTGACTGCATTGATTATGCAAAGATTTTGTTGTTGCGCTTTTTTGTTTACTTCTTTATCACGTATCAATCTAGGTTCCAACATTTTGTTGGTATTAAACCATAGAAGGCGTGAAGAAGGTTTTTTTTTTTGAAAACAGATGTTTATTATATGCGCAGACATATAATATTACATCATGTTTTCGTAGGTCGTGCTCGCACCAGTTTACATGAGTTTAAAATTGTGGCATTTTTTAATAAGTTTATTTCTTTTATAATTCTTAAAAAACATATTTTTTAAGAATTATATTGTGATCTTAATGCCAAAAACGTCATGAAGCAACAGGTTGCTACAACAACAAAGTTCTTTAAAGAACTAAACCAAGTTTAGTTGGTTTTATTGCTCTTGCGCCTATTAGCTTGTCAAAGTTAGTGGACTGCTAGAACCACTGAGACTACTGATGAGTCGGAGTAGCGTCCGACGAAACCATGGTCTAGTCAGCTTGGTTTAGTTCTGCAAAGAACTTTGTTGTTGTAGCAACCTGTTGCTTCATGACGTTTTTGGCATTAAGCTCACAATATAATTCTTAAAAAATATGTTTTTTAAGAATTATAAAAGAAATAAACTTATTAAAAAAAAAATGCCACAATTTTAAACTCATTTAATTAAATATTTAAATATTTAAACAGAATTAATAAAAAATATATTAAAATTATGCACGAATTTTTTTAAAATATCTTTCAAATATTTACTATTTGAAAATAAACTATCGCATTTAAAGAAAATTTGAATAAAAATATTGAATTTAAAAAAAAACATATTTAAATTGAATATGTTATTAATGGTTTTATGGTATTATTTTCTTCTTATTGCGTTCATCAAATGCCATTGCCTGTATAATTTATTATCGCTTCACTTTTTTCGTTCTCTAATTTATACTATTTTTGACAGTTGGTGCACTAATATTACACCAACTGTCAAACATAGTATAAATTAGAGAACAAAAAAGTAATGTACAAAACATGTTTAGGCAGAAGCAAATTATGCAGGTAAATGACAACCGGTCCAAGATATATTTGAAAATACCGAGTTGCCACTCCACCCTACATAATTTAATTTCTTTGCCAAACATGCATAATATATTACTCTTGCAACAATAACTAAATGAGAACTGTAAGAACTGCAAATGCAAGAAATAAACTCAGGAACAAAGTGCGATGCTGTTGCTGCTTGTCGGAGATTGTGTATAAGTGTGCGATGCTGTTGCTGCTTGCTTGTATGAAATATGTGTGTACGTGTGTGGTATAAATAAAATTCAAATACGGGAAAAAAACGAGTTGTAAGGAAAACATTTGATTTATCCACGTAAATATTTGAATAAAATTTATACTCAAGCGTGGATAATGCTAATATGCGTTATTTCCCTTAGTGTACCTTAATATTATTTTTTTTTTTAATTAAAAAAACACTAAACATACTCTTGAATGTGTATATTTAAAGGTATGAAAACTCTCATTTAAAAATATCCCTTAGGTTTCCTTAAAAAAATGCACAAACATGACCTTTTTTCGGCCACTGGGTATATTTCCCTCCTTAATCGTAAAAACTTGAAAAACTGGGTAAAATAAAATAAAACTTTATTTTTTTAGGGAAAAACTTGAAAACTTTCTACCCTCTCAAAAAACTGGCAAAACAAGTTTTATCTGCCCACATGGCAACACTGCATGTAAAGCTTCTTGAGAAAAGGAACATTTCGTTTAACGCCGTTCGGAGTCGGCGTTAAGCCTGTAGGTCCATTTCTCGGTCAATTGTGTAAAACTTACTAACACGCACAACACAATTGATCTTAAGAAGATAGGTCAAAGTCCTTTCAAGGGCTGAAATGGCCAGTTATTTATTTTATTTATTTATAACTTTATTATTTTTTGAGATATCGTCTTGAAATTTGAATCACATATTTTTGAGACTTGAAGCTTTAAGAAAACGCAAAAAAATGCTTGAAAAAAAAGTTCTGGGTATATAACCCCCCCTTAATCGACCTACGACACATTCCATAGAGAGAGCAAGAAAGCGGTCACAAAAAAAAACTTTATGAAGGGGGTCATTGAATTTGTCTTTAGTAAAGGTGATACGTAAATTTTATGTTACAACGAAGATTGGTCCTTTTTCCTTACAACGAAAATAATAAAATAAATTTTGGCGGCATGTCACCACTGTGCAAACCGTTTAATGTAGAGATAATGCAACAACAATTTAAAAACGTTGCTTGGAATTATAACTCGGTGACTATGGACGCTACGGTTAATTTTATGAATCGACAATAAAGGAGTGGTTTTTGGCCATGTGGTAGAATATAAGGACGTTATGAGGCTCTTCAGGAACCGCAAATACACCATCGTTGCATGGATTTTTTGCATAGCGAAGGTAACAAATGTGAATTCACCACAGAAAAGCAAAAGCAAAAGCAAAGGCAAAGGTAAAAGCAAAAGCAAAAGCAAAAGCAAAAGCAAAAGCAAAAGCAAAAGCAAAAGCAAAAGCAAAAGCAAAAGCAAAAGAAAAAGCAAAAGCAAAAGCAAGAGAAAAAAAGCAAAAGCAGAAGCAAAAGCAAAGGCAAAACCAAAAGCAAAAGCAAAGGATAAAGATAGCAAAGGATCTTAATAAGTATAAGAAATATGCAAAAACTGAACTTATATTTATAAAATGGGTAGGTTTTAGTAAAAAATTTTTTAATTAAAAGCAAACATAACAACAAAAATAGAAAAATGTTTATAACTAAAGCCCTAACCAAAATAGACGAAACGAGGCTATTGCAACTTGGCAAACGTTACCCGTAAACCCAAAATGAAACGAGTTCGTCCAATAGGCTAAAAAAAGAAGAAGACTACTCTGTACAGCTGTGGTTGACGAGTTGAGACGCTAAAAGTTCGGTTGTTATGGAACAGAATGCCCATCAAACCGTTTCGTTTAGTTTCAATAAGTTTACGTTTGTTCATTTTGGGTTACAACATTGAAATGTATTTAAGGTATAATATACGTGTTTTTTTTTTTTGTTTAATGTGTTCTTTATAGTTTTAAGAATATACATACACATTTTTAAATCGATATTAAAAAAAAAAACAGAAGAACGGTTAACCTAAGCTCCATACAAAAAAAAAAAAAAAAATAAAAAACTTTAAACGCAATTTCCTCGAAACTAGTTTTTTTAAACGGTTCGATAGATAACTCGAAATCTATTGGTTCAATTTCAAATTTTTTTTTTAATTTTGTAAATTCAAGTACCTTTTCTTTATAAACAAATGAGCGCGCGAAAATGTATCTATTTTTTTCACTTTTTACTTCAACTTCCGCCATAATTAAAAAAAACCTCTGGGGGTCTTGCGTAGGGGGGATGCTTAATATATGGTCTATGCTTTAAAATCTCATTTGATTTTTTTGTTTCCGATACATGGGAAAGGCCATATCCATCGAACCGTTTTTGATGTTTTTTTTCAAGGCCATTTTCTGCGCCCTCTATATAAAAGCCAGAAATGTATTTTTAAAAAAAAAAAAATATTTTTATATAGTATTTTTTATGTACAGTAACCTAATTTAAAAAAAAAATATTAGCTTCTTATAACTAAAAAAATTTTTTGAAAACAGCTCCTGTTTTTGGTTGTTACACGTATATTATACCTTAGCGAACATTTTCGTCTTCAAATCATTTTTATTTTTTTTTGTTTAATTTTAATATGTCAAATATCAACACTATCTTAACATGTTCCAAAAATTTTGTTTTGCCGAAAGTCAATAATAACGACTTTACGCCCACTTTTCGGGAATAATAATATTTAAATTTTATATTAATTTGAATTCGTGTTAAGATTGTTTTAATTGCTATGTGTAGCAAATTTTAATGATCTGGGATACTTTTTGGGTAAAAACACCTGATTACCGATTTCGGTTATATGGGAGTTGGGCGTGTTAGTCAGCCTATTTGGTTCATTTTCGAACTGACACATAACATCTATAAAAGAACTATGTTTACCAAATTTTATTGATCTAGCATAATTTTTTGGGGAACTATTCCAGATAACCGATTTTATTTATATGGGACTTGGGCGTGCCAATTTTATCGTAATTTTTTGAAAATAATTCCTTTATCGCAAAAGTAATTTTCACAAAATTTCATGATTCTTGGGCAACTACTTCTATTTTTGGCCACTAGCTATATGGGCTCGTTACACTGTGCGGGGTGGCAATATTTATATTCAGCCATATTCCTGTTTTATTATGTTCATGATATTATCAGTTTTTGCTTCCAAACAATTTTTACAATTTCTGAAGTATAAACATTGTTATGGTTTAAGCATATGAAAAGAGCTTTGAGAGCTCCAAGAGCTTGTTGGAGGACGCACACATGCGCGCCAACTAATATTTTCATATTTTTCCGGCATGTCTATCTGATGTGTGCAACAACATAGCCTCAAAATATACGCATAGATCTCAACGTCAAAGCCAAAAGCTGCTACGGTTCAGTTGTTGGCTTAACTAAATGCTGCTCGGTCAGGCTAAAGCAAGAAGAAAGTGAAATGAATAACGTTTTGTTTTGATTGAAGCTCAAATCAAGTCCACCTGCTATCAACAGTTTTGCCCCGCAATCAATTTAATTATGGTTGTTGTTGTTGTTGTTATTGTTGTTGCTTGAATAAACTTAACATCTTGACCATATATATATATATATATATATATATATATAACGGCAGTTATTTAAGTGCCACTGATAACAATTCCACTTCACTTTTGTCGTGTTTTCTTTTGTTTTTGTTATTTTTTTTTTTTTTTCTTTACTTATATGCATGATTATTTTGTAATTTTTTCTAGTTTTTAGCTTATTTTCTTTGGACTCTGCCTGATTACTCGCTCTATTGTTGACATTCTTGTGTTGTAGATATTGTTAATATACTTGTGTGTTGCACATTGTATCGATAAAAATTTTGTTGCAGTGCAGCATAGTAAACTTGATTTGGTCGAAAGCTTATCTGAACTGCTACAACTGCTGCTAATGGTGTTAATTTAGATAAATAGCTGCTGATGGTGTTTCGCAAGAGAAGCAAATTTGCAAAAATTATAGCTCCAATCATACAGACAGTTTATTTTAAGTCACAATAATTAATAGTTGCAAATGAGCTGTTAACGTGAGATGCTTTGTGGACAAAATTTCTCGAAACAACAATTAAAAAATTTTGCATAAAAACTATTATTATTTTTATTGTTGCTAAAACAGAATCACACAAAACAACACAAAAACCACTTAATTGCTATAAGGTGCGATTTAATGAATTTTGTGATAATTACCTAAATAAAATTGTTACATTAAATTTAAGTGTTAATAAAAATTTAAAAATATTCTTTTAACTCTTTTTTGATTTGTTTTGCTTTGCATCACTAATAAGCTAAGGTGATTTCTTTTTCAAATCGAAGAAAAAAAAAAAGTGAAAATGCGAGCTTAAAAAACTTAATAAACACAAATATTCCATAATTTGAATTTTAACATTTGCTGTTTTACGAAAAACCATACCCGGAGGGCAGTAATAAAAAAACTGTTAAAATAGCAAGTTTGTGTCTTAAGTCTTTTGTTTTTATGATAAGTTTATTTTGAAGAGCAGGCGTGGATTTTATAGATGGTTAATTTGTATATAATTAAGACTTTCTTATTGTCAATGAAGCCTATTGGAAGAAATATTATTAATTAAACGAGCTTTAAGCAAAAAACTCGATTTCTTCACCCAAATTCGTGACATAAAAACCTGGATTATTTTATTGCAATTAATAGCTTAACCATTTTTTATTTAGGCATTACATTTTTATTTTCATTTTTCATTATTATGACCTATAATAATAGAGATGAAGATTTTGCTTTTTGTTTTGTCAACCTTGTTTATTGACTATTAAAATCAGATACTTACTGCATTTAAATGTTTTGCAATATAACTGCACGCTACTAAGTTTCAGTTATTACTCGGTGACTCTTTTACTACCAACTACTACTAATGGACTTTATTAACTACTCATTTACATAGTGTCATATACATGTGAAATTACATTTACTACTGAGTTGCGTTTCATTATCATAAGATTAGATTGTTTTTAATATTTTCATTATTAATCTTACATATTAATACGCAAACATCGAATGTTGTCGTACACTTTTTCAATATTTATTTTAGAACTAGATGGTACCCGACGCGTTGCTGTCGTAGCGGAAATGGTTTCTATCTCTATCTGAATCTCAAGCTCAGTCTCAATTTCAATCTCAATCTCAATCTCAATCTCAATCTCAATCTCAATCTCAATCTCAATCTCAATCTCAATCTCAATCACAATCTCAATCTTAATCTCAATCTCAATCTCAATCTCAATCTCAATCTCAATCTCAATCTCAATCTCTATCTCAATTTCAATCTCAATCTCAATCTTATCTCTATCTCTATCTCTATCTCTATCTCTATCTCTATCTCTATCTCTATCTCTATCTCTATCTCTATCTCTATCTCTATCTCTATCTCTATCTCTATCTCTATCTCTATCTCTATCTCTATCTCTATCTCTATCTCTATCTCTATCTCTATCTCTATCTCTATCTCTATCTCTATCTCTATCTCTATCTCTATCTCTATCTCTATCTCTATCTCTATCTCTATCTCTATCTCTATCTCTATCTCTATCTCTATCTCTATCTCTATCTCTATCTCTATCTCTATCTCTATCTCTATCTCTATCTCTATCTCTATCTCTATCTCTATCTCTATCTCTATCTCTATCTCTATCTCTATCTCTATCTCTATCTCTATCTCTATCTCTATCTCTATCTCTATCTCTATCTCTATCTCTATCTCTATCTCTATCTCTATCTCTATCTCTATCTCTATCTCTATCTCTATCTCTATCTCTATCTCTATCTCTATCTCTATCTCTATCTCTATCTCTATCTCTATCTCTATCTCTATCTCTATCTCTATCTCTATCTCTATCTCTATCTCTATCTCTATCTCTATCTCTATCTCTATCTCTATCTCTATCTCTATCTCTATCTCTATCTCTATCTCTATCTCTATCTCTATCTCTATCTCTATCTCTATCTCTATCTCTATCTCTATCTCTATCTCTATCTCTATCTCTATCTCTATCTCTATCTCTATCTCTATCTCTATCTCTATCTCTATCTCTATCTCTATCTCTATCTCTATCTCTATCTCTATCTCTATCTCTATCTCTATCTCTATCTCTATCTCTATCTCTATCTCTATCTCTATCTCTATCTCTATCTCTATCTCTATCTCTATCTCTATCTCTATCTCTATCACTATCTCTATCTCTATCTCTATCTCTATCTCTATCTCTATCTGTATCTCTATCTCTATCTCTATCTCTAACTGGAAAGACTCGTGGAAATTGATAACCAAATTTCGAGGCTGTGCTACTTACAATTCCAAAGTTATTCGATATCGCAAGTTTGGCTTGTATGGGCGGAGCCACACCTCCTTGTTCAATGACGTCTCAGTTTTCTAGTAGAAGAATATCACCCAATATTAATTCCATACTGAATTTCGTTGTTAAACGACATTTAGTTCCAAAGCTATCTGATATCAAAAATTTCAAGTGTATGGGTGGAGCCACACCCCCTTTTCCAAAGCCCATCCCAGTTTTATAGTAGAAATATATCACTAAGTGGCAACTCCATACTGAATTTCATTATTATACGGCATTTAGTTCCAAAGCTATTCGATATCATAAATTTGAATTGTATGGGCGGTGCCACACCCCTTTGGCCTATACTTGCTCAATTTTGCCAGTCGAAAGACACGACTAAATAGAACGTTCTAGCCGAGTTGCATCAATGTGTGACTTATAGCTCGAAAGTTATACCGAAAATTTGGTCTGCTGAAAAAGTGCCACGCCCCACGTCCAACGCCCATAAAATTTTATCTGTGGAACGGAACAAACATGAATCTCGACCAAAGGTGATACTAGTTATTAATAAAACAGCAAAGTAGGAAAAAAAAAACAAAAATTCAATAAATGCATCAAAAACATAATTTCGGTTGTTTACAAATGTTAAGACACTTTTCATTGTCGTTAAAACTCATTAAATAAACATTAAGGGGCTTCATGTCACTTCGTAAGTGCTTTGTTAGCTCGTATTTCTAATCAAACTACGAGACATCAAAACTATTTATTATGAAAATTGAGATACGAAAATTTTTAAGGCTATATGCTACATATTCGATGCTTATGTCGTTAACTTGTTTCAATAATAATAAAATAATAAACTGGCCATTTCAGCCCTTTAAAGGACTTTGACCGAACTTCTTATGATCAAATTGTGTTGTGCATGTTATTAAATGTTTGGACACAATTGATCGAGAACTGGACCTACTAGTTTTATGCATACTCCGAACGGCTTATATGCATGTTCTCAAGAAGCTTTACATGTTATTTTTTACTCTCTGAGGTTTGCCATTGTCTGCAGAGAGGTGACGGCCGAACAGAAAAATTAATTCAATTGAAATTACTTTCTGTGTCAGATGAAATTGAACCAGGGTTCTGGCGTATGGGTCACGCACTCCACCCACTACGCCACGGCCGCAAAATTGTAAACTTGTTTTATTTATCAAAATACAAAAATAATAATTTGACTTAGAAAATGTTGTCAATTAGTGATAATTCACCAAAAGATCAAAGCATTTTCAATCAACATATCTTCGCACTTATTGGTCTTTTTCGATTTCCCGAACATCTGCCAGAAAAAGCTGCGAAGAGTGCTTCGAGGATAGCTTACTAAGTCTTTTGTCGGTGAAAATTGCTACTAAAAAAGTAGCTGCGATTTCATTAAAGATGCTTCTGCCATTTGAGCATATCGACTGCTCTTTAATAGAAATCAGGAGTCCGCCCATGGTTGAATAATAGTGTTGTCGCAAGGGTGAGAGCGAGTGCTCATAAATGTCAAATCGAAGTTGACAGTTCATACAAAATACAGCTCCGAGACAACTTTGTTATTCAACCAGGAGTTCGTCATCTAAAAAAATAATAATAACTGGCCGTTTCAGCCCTTGAAAGCACTTTGACCGAGCTTCTTATGATCAAATTGTGTTGTGCGTATAAATTGTGTTGTGCGGGGCGGTAGCCACGCCCACTATAAAAAAACTTTGTAGATATCATATTTCTTATGTATGTGTTCCAAAAAATGTAAAACATTTATAAAAAGCAGAGAAAAGATTTTTTTTTAATTTGTGCAAATATGGTCTAATATGGGCATTTTTTCGAAACTTTCGGGCCCGATTGGTACGGGTAAACATTGTCGTAAAAAAAATTTTTTTTAGTTTCGTTCTTAGAATATAAAACGCATAAAAAAACCTTTCAGCCCCTTGACATTTCCAAAAATCGCAAAATAAGGGACACTCTACTGTATATATGCCAGGCATATATAAATGACAGTCGGTGCAAGACATCGGTGAGAAAAAGGCCAGTTGTCACTCCTACCTTGTATAATTGTATCATGCTCCCACAGCTTAATTATCTTTGCAGCAGTCGTGATAGAATTGACAAGGTAGATGCAGGGCTGTTTGGGCTCTCTTTTTGTGTATTTATAACTGTCAAAATAGCGAAAAAAAGTAAAAGGCACAAAGAATAATTCAAATTGCAATAATTTCGTTCTGAGTCCACAGTTCTGAGTCCACGATCTCTCTCTTGCATCTACCTTCTTCATTCTACCATGGAAGCAGTAGTTCAAAGTCGCCACACTTTCCTAGACGAGGTGTCGGAACTCACAGAGGCTACTTGGTGTCCCGAAGCGCTGATCTGCTGTACCATGATACTGTTCTCGTCTTGGGGTAGTAAATTCTTCACTTCACTAGACACTTGAGTAATGGTTAAGATCAGATCTCGTCATTCGTAACTGGTCACGTACTTCCGAAGAGTCGCAGTTCTGAGCACATGAGGATATTGGTGTTTTGGATCTGAACATTCGATACCCAAGCCATGAGCTCAATGATAGGAGAAACAGCGAGGGTTGTGTAGAGTTATTCTACAGTTCTACTATTTTGAAGGTTATTCTTATGAAAGGCTGATTTGACACTGAGCTTTTTTTTTATCTTTGAATCAAGTCTTCCTTGGTTCGAAATGGGGTGATAGCTTAGTGGGAAGGAAAGGGCAAACACGTGTAGGATGTTCTAAGCGTGGTGGAAAGCCAAAGAAACATGTGAATTTGAATCAGAGGCAAGTGTTATGCCTTTACCTCAGTCAATTCAAGTTATAAGGCAATCTCATTCACAAACTTCTTTACCACCAACTACAACTTCAAGTCGTAAATATTGATCAATTTTCAATATCAGTTGATCAGAAATGAGGATAGAAAATTGCAAATGCGAAAGGTTTAAAGCGTAGGACCATGGCCTGTGCGGGAATTGAACCCGGGACCTCTGGGGTAGTAGTCGAGCACGCTACCTACTCGACTACCGAGGCCGCCTAAATACTATAAAGACAAGATTCATTCTAATTTTAAGGCAATTTTATTTCAACGGCTTATTTTAATTTCAAGCACTCCAAGAAATGTTTAAACAATTGATTTTGTGTAAATTTAAAAACAAATAATTTTCTAAGATAAAGATAAATTGCCTCTTGGCTTCTAGATCTTGTGGAGTCAGGTGTTCTTGACGTTCTGGGCAAATCGATTCAATCCTATTTTCGTTGAAATCATAGTGTAATTAACAAGGTCAATTTTTCAACTCTTTGAAACAAATTTTATCTTCACTTGTCATAAACAGCTAATACTCGAATTACCGCGATATTTCGTTCTTAGGTCGTATAGTAAAATTGTGGAATAATCTCACAGCGAGCGTGTCCCCTGTAGTGTATTTTTAAAATGTGCTTCGATAAGAACGATAGGGAGGGGGTCTCAGAAATAGTAACGTGACCAGAAATAAAAAAAAAAAACTCAAAAAATTGAAATTAACATAATTCACCCCATCATTTCAAAATATTTTCATTCCTATTTAAAATAAATCAGAATAAAAAGTACTATTTAAATAATATTTATTTAATATTTAAATAAATGTGGCGGCCGTGGCGCAATGGGTAGAGTGCGTGACCCATACGCCAGAGAACCCTGGTTCAATTCCATCTGACACATAAAGCTTTTTCAATTGAATTAATTTTTCTGTTCGGTCGTCACCTCTCTGCAGACAATGGTAAACCTCAGAGAGTAAATAATGCCATGTAAAGCTTCTTGAGAACATGCGCAATAGCCGTTCGGAGTCAGTATAAAACCAGTAGGTCCTGGTCTCCATCAATTGTGTACAAACATTTAATAACACGCACAACACAATTTGGTCATAATTTGGGGTTTGAACCCCCCGAAATTCTTAAAGAACCTGTATTCAAATGTGATGTACTGATGTTTATTATGTGGGCTAAGAGTACCAAAAAGAAAAACATTGGTTTTTTATAATTTACTTTAAATATTCACACCCCTATGCTGTAAACGTTTGTAGCTGTTTCTACACGTATTGCTAAAATACTGAATTCTGTTCCAGTTTTTGCGATACTGCGCCTGTAGCTGTAAACAGTCACACATACAATCTTAACCTGAAATCACAAAAACACCGCATTTTTTGGATAAAATATATCCAAACACCGCACAGTTTTAATTTAAAAACCCACAGTTTCGATAGTATCGGAAGTGTAGACGTAAAATTCCTTTTTATACAGTAATGGAGAAAAATTCCGGTTTTTGTAGTTTTTATTTATTTTATGTTGGTTTTATGTTGGCCTTTTAGATTTGTATTGGGGTCAAATAAACAGAGAAATAACTTTTATTATTATAATTATCTTCACCCCAGCGTCAGCTTGTGCTATTTAGCACAAAAAAATAATCCTGAGCGCCACACAATCATATGGAGTGAATATGGAGTGACATGTGGATGGCTATTTTTTTTGTAGCAAAGTTTTTTCCAATACGTGGAATAATTTTTTCACATATTGCATCAAAACACAAATTATAACCTTCTTTTGAAAAACCAGAGGCTCGAAATAGATTTTAGACTAACGGTTTCTTGAGCAAAGTTGAATTTGCTCCGTAGAATATTATCCACGCCTACGATTTTTTGAAAAAAAAAATTAACCCGCTCTAATGTATATAAAGGGTGGTTAAATTTTAAGGGCCGATGTTACATATAAACCACACCTAAATGTCAAGTTTTTTTCTGCATTTCATTTGACATTTCTCAATTTTAGACTAACTCAATTTGAACCGTTAAAGGTATTCAGGCTTATTATGAAAGTGGGCTTTCAAATCAAAATGCATATCGTGCACTTCGTGATTTTTTCGGTCAATTTAATCGTCCAAATGTGCGTACAATCGGAAAAATCGTGCAAAACTTTGAACAAACCAGGTCTGTAGCAGATGTGAAAACACCAGTGCATGCTCGTACAGCTCGTACTGCAGAAAATATTGCTGCTGTTCGCGATAGTGTGGCTGAAGAGCCGTCCACCTCAACTCGTCGTCGTGCCCAACAATTGCACCTCTCACGCTCGTCGTTGATGAACATTATGCATAAAGACTTGCATTTACACGGTCAGAATGGTGGCAAGAAATGGCAACACTGGATGAGAAATTTTCGAAGAAAATCAACTTCAGTGATGAGGCACATTTTCACTTCAGTGGATTCGTCAATAAGATTCGAATGATAATCCAAGAGTGATTGTCGAAAAACCAATGCACCCACAAAGAGTGACTGTTTGGTGCGGTTTATGGGCTGGCGGCATCATCGTGCCGTATTTTTTCCAAAATGAGGCCGGTCAGGCAGTTACTGTGAATGGTGTTCGCTATCGTGAGATGGTAACGAACTTTTTATGGCCTGAATTGGAAGATATGGATGTGGACGATATGTGGTTTCAACAGAACGGTGCCACTTGCCACACAGCTAACGAAACAATGGCTCTTTTGCGCGACAAATTCAATGGTCGTGTTATCTCACGTGGTGGCGATGTCAATTGGCCGCCAATCATGTGATTTGACACCGTTGGACTTCTTTCTTTGGGGTTATTTGAAAGAAAAGGTGTACGTCGATAAGCCAGCAACAATTCAAAAGCTAAAGGATGAGATAATTCGGCACATTTCGGCCATTTAGCCGATATTTTGTTCCATGCATAATTGAACCATACCAATATTATCATAATAAAAAGAAATGACAATAATTTCCTAAATAATTTGTGTTTTATTCAAAATCAACATCGGCCTTTAAAATTTAACTACCCTTTATATATATAACGTACATAAATATTTTTGACATAATTAACATAATTAGGTCAAATAAATTTAATGGCCGTTGGAAGAGGGGCGTAGCACTTTTTCTGCAGCCCATATTTTCGGTATAACTTTTGAACTATAAGTCACACATCAATGAAACTCGGTATGACCTCACTATTTAGTTGTGTCCTTTGACTGGCAAAACTGAGCCAGTATTGGAGAAGGGGGCGTGGCACCAACCCTTCAATTCAAATTTTTGATACGAATATGTTTAGTACTAAATATCGCATAACATTGAGGCTTCGTGTGGGGTTACCAATTGGTCAGGTATTTCTACTGAAACATTGGCAGGGACATTGAAAACCGGGCGTGGCTATGCTATGCCAGCCAAATTTTCGATACAGAATAACAATGGAAGCAAAAGTCACAGAATTTAGAAACTCAGAATGGAGTTACTATTTGGTGATGTCCTGCTGCTGGGAAACTGTAACGGGAATTGGACAATGAGTGTGGTGTCAAAGTTAGGGTCTAATAAAACTTTTGAAATTATTATTGTTTAATATAGTTTCCGTGTGAAGCAACGCAATAAATCTTTACATACACTATCCCATCTTTTCTTCTTCCAACCAACTATCATTCTTCTTCCGAATCAACACAATGCTTTCTCATTTATAGGGAGCATCCCCTGAGCGTTGGCTAAGTTAAAAAAAGATTCGAAAGGTTGACATCCAAATTTATTCACCCATGTTTCTAAATAAAACCTATTGCGGCTATTTGGGTCAATTTCACAGGATCGTGTTCCCAAATTTGAAATGATTGAAGTTAAACTATTTTGGTTTAATTTTTGTTGTACATATAATAAAAATTAATATTTTAAAAACGATGCCTTCTTCATATCAAGCACCATATCAAACAGCAACATAAGAGTATCGTGAATACTATTTTAAAATAATTAATTAAATTATTTAGAAATGGGCTGCCATACAAAATTATTCCTGGCACCAAAAATATGCTGCATAAATTACGTCACGATTGTGTCGACACTTAGGTAAAAGCATAGAAAATACATGCGTAACAAGCACGCATCATCATCTTATAGGCCGCCAGCGTGTCCAACCATTTCATTCGCACCATTAACCGCATGACCTAATGGACCAACAATTATGAATGAACATGGTTAAAACCATAAAGATACACACAAAGGTAAAGTTAATTGATAGTAAAAAGAGCCAGAGTTAAGTTAAGAAGAGAAATGTCTGCGCGCAGTCGAAAAATCGGAGTAGGTACATCTCAGTCAGGCATGAAACAGAGTCGATGAGTGAAAGTGAATGCGGGATGGATGGTAGGAAGTCGACTGTGACTTTGGTGCGCTATGATTGCACTGGAATGCGGTAATGAAGAGCTGCTCTAGCTACCAATAAAATTATTTAAAAGATTTTTGAAAACTTGCCGCACGCGGCACGTATGGGCTTCAAGTAAGTCAATTAAAGACTCAAGTCAGCTCATAGGCATAACACCTCTTTTGCTGTGAGTTACAGAAAGAAAAAAGTTTCCCACTAGGCACCCGTTTGAGGCTTGATTAAAATGTCAATAAGTTTCCAATGCACTGCAGCTTGGCGGGAAAAAGTAAAAGTAGATCTTGTAGATGACAGATTAGCTGTTAGCTTGACTTAACAGCTTATGTGGACTTAGGTGGAAAACAAACATTGAGTAGGTCGTAAAAGACATCATAAAAGACATAATTAAAATGCAAATGTTACAAAGGTTTCATATTAATTATCTTCTAATTAACCAAGTTTCTGGATAATAAAAAAATTTGCCCTACAATCGGCCCCAATAGCTTGGCCATAATCTCGATCTACATTGAATTTCTTTGTTTGTTTGCATAAAGATTTCAAATTGTCACAAATTTTAAGATATTTTAAAAACATTATTATTTAATGAACCTCTCGAGGAATTCCAGATTTGGATGGTCTTTGCCGCTCAACGTGATTATTTTATTAGCTGCATCAAAATAAAATTTAATCGCCGTTGTGATGCAAGATTAAAACGGTAATGAAATTATGCAAACTTGAATGAATTGATGAAATAATAGTTGTTCGAAAAGTGGCCGGCAACAGATAAGGGAACATAAGCAGCAGAGCCTGAATTTCCACCAGATGCTGCAGCTAGCCGGCCTGCGTTTGTTTTAACTGTTGGTTTCAAATGACAAACAAGTGCGTGTTGATCGCAGAGTGCAGAGTTGGCTCGTTTGGAGTTGGCTCCCAGGCAATGCCTGTTGTCGTGCAGCTTGTCATGGCGTTGCCACATGTTAAGGCGGCAGATGCCGCATATGTAATGCAATATTTGTATTTATTAGTTTCTAAAATAACTGTTGATGTGCGTGTTTATTTATGCATATTTTTTTTCTATCTGGACTTTCTTGAATAAAATAATTGAGGTGTTGAACCTTTTCAGCGATATTTAAATATTCATGAATATTGTTGTAAGTGAAACAAAAAGAAAAAGTTTTCTTGATTTCAGTAGCGAGTTAATGTCACATCTATCAGATATATTTTTATTATTATAGCCATGTCATTCACAACATGCAAGTTGGGCTCAATAGAAACGCCCTGAGAAAAATGTTGTGGCTTTATTCAAGACGATTTCGCCAAGTCGATAAGCTGACTTTTGTCCATCAATTAAGGGCCTACTAAAGATTTTCGGCGACCCAAAATCAAAAAATTTTTTTTACATTTTTCGAATGTATAACATCTTAAAAATATTCTCAGAAAGTTTTAAGTCAATTGAGTAAAAATCGTTGCAGTTATAAGCACAATTGTCCGGAGACAATTGTGAAATGAAAAATGTATGTACTTGCCTTACTACCAGCTGCTAAAAAAACTCTTCTCTAATGTGTCTTTTATTTTTTCAAAGCACTCTTTTAAGTGTCTTTTATTTTTTTTTACTCACTATTTATATAAAAATGCATAAGCATAGGTATCCACAGGGAGAGCAAAGAGGGAAGAGGCCCCCTGGTCTTCAGAAAAATGAAAAACCTTATATTATTGTAAAAAAAAATAAAAATAACAGTAATAATAAGAACTTCTCCCCCTGGCATAAGGTTCTGGGGACTCAATGTGGAAATTGGCATCAGTTGTGGCAAAAACTGTCATACATTTATAAAAAACGTTGATTCCACGCGTATTATTCTCGCAAACAAAAATGTAGAGGAAGCCACGCGCGAGGGAAGAACCCTGAGAAAACCGAGGCAAGTTGAAATTTTCGACTCAATAATTGATGATGAGGGTATCTAATATGGTCCTGGAATAGATGATACTATATAAGTTAAAAAAAATTAATATATACCTAAATAAACTACTTTTAAAACTTTAACGCGTTTTTCTCGAAAAGGCTGTTTAAAACCGGTGGACAGCATTACTCGAAAACTATGCTAAGGATCCCAAGCAAATTTATTTAACTTGTTAAGTAAATATGACCGGTACTTTTGATAGTTCGATTTTTATTTTCGAAAAATACTCTTTTTTTTTATAACCTTAAAAAATAACTTTTTAAGTCAAAAATCAGTTTTTTACCTGCCATTTTGGTAAAAATCAACATTTTTCTAAAATCTTCGATCAAAAGCTCAAAAATCTTTAGCAGAACCTTAATCATTTGTATTTTTTGTTTTTAGATAAAAAAGCTCTGAAAAATCGTGTCCACCGCATATTTAAGGTACTTTACTAAACTACGGATTCCTGCTATATGGTTGAATATTTGTTATCGAAAAATTAAAAATCTTTCCTTCAAAACATATATAATTATAATGAAAAAATAAATTTACCTAAAATAAACAGAAGCTTAAAAATAAAACTTTTAATTCGAGGTTTTTTTTCGCTTAAAAACTTTAGTAGGCCCTTAAGTGCTTTAAAGATATTGAACTCTTTGCGACTAATTTCGATTTTAGACTTTATCTCGTTTTTGCGAATTCATCGGCTTAGAACTGTTATCGAAGCTCCCGGAATTTATGCCCGATGAATAACGCCCGAAAAACAAAATGGCGAAAAAGCCCGATTCTCCATAGCATCGAACTTTGGAAAAAATGTCCGAATTTGAAATGGAAATTAAGCCCGAAAGAAGGAAATTAGGCCCGAATGGTTTGAAAATAAAGCCCGAAAAAATGGAAATTACGTTGGAAATTAAATGTTCAGCAGGTTTCGGGCTTTACTTCCAAATTTTTTGGGCGTAACTTCGGTGATCCGAATTCAATGTAAGACTATCAAAATATAAAAGAACAGATTTGAGCAGTAAATTCATGTTCCTCTGTGAAAATATCTACAAATATTTCCTTAATTCTATTTTATTTGTTATTCCATGAACACGGATTTCATGGACATTATGTTCGAATAAGGTCTAAATTGTATTTTTTATGATAAAAAAATTGGCCCTTCCCAGCAGCGACAGAGAATTATTTGAATTAAACAGATTTTTCTGTACGGCCGCCACCTCTCTGCAGACAATGGCAAACCTCAGAAGAGAGTAATCAAAATGCCATGTAAAGCTTCTTGAGAACAAGAACATTCCGTTCATCGCCGTTTGGAGTCGGCGTTAAACCTGTAGGTCTGGTTCTCGGTCAATTGTGTACAAACTTCATAACACGCACAACACAATTGATCATAAGAAGCTAGGTCAAAGTCCTTTCAAGGGCTGAAATGACCAGTTATTTATTTATATTTTGCCCTTATACGGAATGTTGTGTTTTTACCTTCCGTACAAGGGTAAACCATTTAATAAAAGAAGTTTGAAATTTCTGAACTTTTTGGGAATAAACAAAAATTCGGGCTTTTTTTCCTTACTTTAATTTGGTAAAAATGCCCGATTTTTTTTCGGGCCTAATTTCCAATATTTTTTTTCGGGTCTTTCTTCCATTTCAAATATTTGGAAAAAAGACCCGACATTTTTTGGCACAAACACCCAAAAACATGACAAAATCACCCGAAAGTTGGGGTATTTTTTCCTAGGAATTAATGCCCGATTTTGTATGGAGAATTTCGTGCTTTTTTACCATTTTTTTTTCGGGCGTAAGTTCATCGGGCGTAAATTCCGGGAGCCGTTATTCCCTGAACAAGGGGTCAATGGATATTATGTCCGGATAAGGTATAAGTGGTGTTCCTTTTTTTGTGATAAATTGGGCTCCACGAAATAACCCCCAAATGAAATAATCCCCAAGAAATAAAACTCAGTGAAATAAAGCCCATTACTGAAATGAAATAATGCCCAAATGTAATGAAATAAAACCCAAATGGAAAATGAGATAAGCCCCAAAACTTATTTCAATTTGAAATAATATCCAATGAAAAAATAATATTAGCCCCAATGAAATATTCCAAAAAGAAAAAAAAAAGAAATAAGCCCCAAAAAAGAAAGATTTAAACTTAAAATATGCGCCTTTTACAGAATGAATGATTTGTAAAAGGCGCAGCCCACACATTTACGGAATGAAATAATCCCCAAACCGAATGAAATAAAAAAAAAAAAAAAATTAAAATAAAATAAGCCCCAATAAAATTTTTTTTGGGGATTCATAATAAAATAAAACCCAAGAAAAAAATTAAATATCACCCAAAATTTGTGAAATAGCCCCCAAAAATGTATGGAAATTTTTTGGGGCTTATATAATTTCTTTTTGGGGTTGTTACATTTGGGGGTTATTTCGTGGAGTCGATTAAATGATTTGGCATTATACGGAATTGTACTTTTTTTACCTTCCGTACAAGGGCAAACCATTTATCATCAAGATTTTGAAATTTTTTATCTCTTTGGGAATAAACAAAAATTCGGGAGTTTTTCCATATTTTACGGGCCTTATTTTTCGGGTCTTTCTTTCTTTTCAAATATTTGGAAAAAAGACCCGAAATTTACTGGCACAAACATCCGAAAAAAATGACATAATCGGGCACTTTTTTTTGGAATTAATGCCCGATTCTGTAAAGAGAATTTGGGGCTTTTTTTCGGACGTAAATTCCGGAGGCTGTTATTTGAAATTCGTCAAAATTTTGTTTTCAGAAATTTTTGTTTTGAAGTTTGTTTTTCTAGAAAAATTAATACGTCATATCTCAGACACATTGTCCTTAAAGTAGGTTTAAGATTGGTTAGAATATCAAAGAAAACTGTTTGTACTTTTAATTTTGAAATTTATTTTTTTGAAAAAGATCCCGTCAATACGTTTATCGTGCCAGTTCTCTTTCGCAATATACTGTGATTCAAAAAAATGTGTGCCGTTAACGCTTCCTTTCATCTTCAAAGTATTGCTTCAAGTATTTATTAAAGCTCTTAAGTTAAAAAAAAAAAAAAAAAAAAAAAATAAAATGGCAAATATATTTACTTTTTATTGACAATGAAGATTTATTTCAGGGGGGTTAATTTTATTAAGGGGTTATGCCACAGTGGCATTTTCGAAATTTTGTTTTTTTTTTTTCTGATGATCTCAAAAATGATGTCTGAAAAGATTATGGCCGGAAATAATTTCTAAGTACTTGGGTTTTGAATTTAAGTATAAAAGCGGCTGGTACTGCTACTACTGCTACTACTCAAAATTTCAAAAGCGTTTATTTCAAAACTGCATTTTTTCAGTATGCCGGAAACATAACTCGGGCCAATTTCAACCAATTCACCTAAAACTTCCCTGCAAACATTTTCTGAATGCCTCACCTCAAAAAAAAAATTACTCCAAAAAGAGTATTTCTTATGCGTGTTTTATGGGTAAGTAATAAAAAGACTCCTAAAGGAGTCTTTGATATGGTTGTAAAATGATACTGAAACAGTATTTTTATGCGTGTTTTATGAGTAAGCAATAAAAAGACTCTTAAAAGAGTCTTTGATATGATTGTAAAATTATTGCTGTGAAATAAGACTCTAAACAGAGTATTTTTTATGCATGCCTTACGAGAACGCAATTCAAAGACTCCTAATGGCATATGTGGCATATATGGTAACAAGTTTTAGTACAATAAAATAATGGGAACCGGAGGAGGGGATTAAAATTAACTTTTGCTTTAATTTTGCTTTTCATAGTTTTTTGTTTGAACCTAATGGATCTTATCAGCCAAAGTGCATCCGATAAGGTTCGTTGCTATTGCTAAGTATGATGTGCCAAATGAATAAAACACTTTTTTTCATATAAAGTAAATCTCTAAAACCAAGTTTTGTTCGACATTTTATCATCAATTCTAAATAAGTACGAAATTAACCCTTTAACACATTTTAGGTTTTGACTTATTTCTGGCGTTTAAGTTGAATTTTCAGCTTTGATATATTCAAAGACTTATAGTAGAATTTTATGATAAATTTTTTTGTGGAACATTTTAACCCATTATATCCTTGTTTGAGGGGTCTTTTTTGCCTTTTCTCACAAAAAGGTCAAAAAAGACCCATAAATTGAGAAGTTAGGGGGTTAAAATGTTGCACAAAAATATTCCTCGTAGTACTTTACATAAATCCTCAGAAAACATCCTATACCCAAATTTTAAGGATAATATGATTTCCCCTTTACCAGAATACGTTGTCAGAACCTTGTTATCTTTTTTCATGTTGAACAGTGTAATAATAATAAACTGGCCATTTCAGCCCTTGAAAGGACTTTGACCGAACTTCTTATGATCAAATTGTGTTGTGCGTGTTATTAAATGGTTGTACACAATTGATCGAGAACAGGACCTACTAGTTCTATGACGACTCCGAACGGCTAATGTTCAACTTTTTCAAGAAGCTTTACATGGCATTATTTACTCTCTGAGGTTTGCCATTGTCTGTACAGAGGTGACGACCCAACAGAAAAATTAATTCAATTGATAAAACTTTCTGTGTCAGATAAAAATTGAACAAGGGTTCTCTGGCGTATGGGTCACGCACTCTACCCACTGCGCCACGGCAGAAATCTCTAATAATCTCAAAAGATAAAAGTGTTGGAAGTTCAATTGTTTGTTGGGCATTGTGGTAAATAATTTTGTTGTGTAAAGTGAAGCAAAATGCTGTATAAGTAAAAACAAATTTAGCTTTTTCCTACAGAAAAGTGGAACTATTTGGAATTAAAGCAAACTGTGCGATTGATCAAAAATTTGCTGATAAACATTCAACCGCAGAATTCCATAATTCAAGCAAAATAGTTTTCCTTCATGGGATCAGAGGCATTGACTTAAAGGAAAAATAACATTTTATGGTATAGTCGTAATAGATCGAACGATAAAATCTTTATTGAGGGTCAATAAATTATGAAGAACTCTTTCATAAATGGCTTTTATCTCTTGTTTGGCTAAGAAGAGTTCAGTTGAATTGAGTCAACTTTAGGAACAACCAGTTTTATTTCTGGTTTAAACCACAGTAATCTCGGAAGTTATATAAACAAATCGGTTTTTTTTTCTCTCTTCAAAAGTTGGCGAAAATACACAACTGATGCTTGTGACGCAACATCGGTTCTGAACAAACAAAAACCTGCTCATATGCAATACACTCATCCATTTAAACACGTTGTGGCCTAACTGTTTGTAAGCTTTCTAGTATCCTTTCCAAATTTGATTTTTTGACATTTTTTTTTATTTATTGTTTGGACGGGTTTATTTGTGCGCATACAACTTACTTATCTTATTCATCGAATTTAAAGAGCGGTATAACTTAACACAACATTAAATCAATGTGGAGTGTTAAGATTTTTATCTTAAGTGTCAGAATGTTTCACTATTGGAGTGATAAATACGTGGCATTGAAATATTGTAAAATCTTTTTTTTTTTTGTTCATCTCTAAAAAAAATTTGACTAAACGAGTCTTTAGAATATATTGCAGGATTTATTCTAAGTCACTACTGCCAAATTAATAAATTCAGTTACGAAGAGCGAAATATGAGACAAAATATAAAAGTATACTGAACGTAAAGGATCAATTGAAGGTCTGTAAAGGAACATTTTTTTGAGTGAAAAATTTTTGATGCTCAAGTAACAAAGTATCAAGGTCGCCACGAAATAGTTCCCAATAAAATAAGTCCCAAAAAACATAAAAAAAAAATTTCATATATATCATTATGAAATTACTTCTATTCATTGGAAGTTATTTCATAGCTAAAAAAAAAAAAATAAATAACTGGCCTTTCTAGAAGAAGGATATCACCAAGTGGCAACTTCATATTCGATATAAAAACTTTGAATTGTATAGGTGGTACCACCTTATCCAATGCTCGTTAAATTTTTCCAGTCGAAGAACACGACTAAATAGGAAGTTCCTACCGAGATTCATTGATTTGAGACTTATAGTTCGAAAGTTATATCCAAAATTTGGGCTGCTGAAAAGTGCCACGCCCCTCTTTAAACGCCTATATAATTTAACCAGTAAAATGGTGCGTGTGATTTGAGGTCGAATACCGATTCGAGGCTGTGTGACCTATAACTCTTAAGCTATTCGAATTCGAAAATTTGGGTTGTATTTGATGCGTCGCGCCCACCACACACCCGGTGTACTCCTTCTCCCTTCTCTTATTGATTTAAAAAAATAATTATCAAAATTAGTTGAGAAACACGGGAGAAAATGGTTCTCAACTGTTCTGCCTACGCCTATTTATAAAGGGTGGTTAAATTTTAAGGGCCGATGTTGAATGTGAGCCACACGTAAACGTCAAGTTTTTTCTGCATTTCATTTGACATTTCTCAATTTCAGACTAACTCAATTTGAACCATAAAAGATACACAATCGAGCAACGCGTTAAAGTTATTCAGGCTTATTATGAAAATGGGCTTTCAAATCAAAATGCATATCGTGCACTTCGTGATTTTTTCGGTAAATTAAATCGTCCAAATGTGCGCACAATCCGAAAAATCGTGCAAAAATTTGAGCAAACCGGGTCTGTAGGAGATGTGAAAACACCAGTGCATGCTCGTACAGCTCGTACTGCAGAAAATAATGCTGCTGTTCGCGATAGTGTGGCTGAAGAGCCGTCCACCTCAACTCCTCGTCGTGCCCAACAATTGTACCTCTCACGCTCGTCATTGATGAACATTATGCATAAAAACTTGCATTTACACGCTTACAAGGCGCAATTTGACTCAAGAACTAAAGCCTCTTGACCATTTCAAGCATCGTTAATAGTCAGAATGGTGGCAAAAAATGGCAAAAGTGGATGATCAATTTTCGAAGAAAATCATCTTCAGTGATGAGGCACATTTTCACCTCAGTGGATTTGTCAATAAGCAGAATTGCCGCATTTGGGCGAATAATAATCCAAGAGTGATTGTCGAAAAACCAATGCACCCACAAAGAGTGACTGTTTGGTGCGGTTTATGGGCTGGCGGCATCATCGTGCCGTATTTTTTCCAACATGAGCTTGGTCAGGCAGTTACTGTGAATGGTGTTCGCTATCGTGAGATGGTAACGAACTTTTAATGGCCCGAATTGGAAGATATGGATGTGGACGATATGTGGTTTCAACAGGACGGTGCCACTTGCCACATAGCTAACGAAACAATGGCTCTTTTGCGCGACAAATTCAATGGCCGTGTTATCTCACGTGGTGGCGATGTCAATTGGCCGCCAAGATCATGTGATTTGACACCGTTGGACTTCTTTCCTTGGGGTTATTAGAAAGAAAAGGTGTACGTCGACAAGCCAGCAACAATTCAAGAGCTAAAGGATGAGATAATTCGGCACATTAACGGCATAGAACCTCACTTATGCCTCAGCGTCATCGAAAATTTGAACCATCGGATGTAGGTGTGCCGCCGATGTCGCGGCGGCCATTTAGCCGATATTTTGTTCCATACATAATTGAAGCATACCAATATTATCATAATAAAAAGAAATGACAATATGTAGTTTCCTAAATAATTTGTGTTTAATTTAAATCAACATCGGCCCTTAAAATTTAACCACCCTTAATGTAGATACCTTCTGTTCAAAATTGAACCAAACTGTGTAAATAAAACGTCAACGGTTAATTATTCTTCAATATTTTTTTATTACCTTCACAATCATCACCATCGGAGGCGATACACATATGTCAACGTTTTTTCCATCCTTAAAAGCATTTTTGGTAAGCCGATTTCGGAATGGTCCTTAGCTCCCTCTGCGAATTATCTTTGATGACTTCCATCGTCTCAAAATGTTTTCCATGAAGCGACAATTTTAGTTTGGGAAATAGAATAAGGTTATACGGGGTCATATCTGGTGAATATGGTACTTCTTGACCGATACTGACATTGTTTTTGGTCAAATAATCGCGATGTGTGACCTGGTGCATTAGTGATGCAAAAACCATATTGTGCTACCATAGTTATGACCTCTTTCGCCGAATATTCTCGCGCAGACGCTTTAAAACATTCAAATAATATTGAGCGTTGACCAATCGACCTTGCGGACGGAATTCCAAGTTCACGACACCTCGAGAATCGAAGAAAGCAGTCAAAATCACCTTAATTTTTTTAACGATTTTGTCATGATTTTTTGAGTTTCGGCTCATCTGGATAGCGAATTCTGCAAATTTTTAAGTTATTTCGACGTCATACTCCTACACCAAAGTCAAGTCACCAGTAATGATGCGCTGAATGTCCATATCGTCCATAAAAAGCATCTCCTGAGCTATAGTTTTGCGGAACTCTTTTTGAAGGAAATTCAGCAATTTTAGCACAAGTTGCGCTGCTACCCGTCGCATGCCTAAAACATCATTTAAATGTATGTAAATGGACCTTGAGCCCAACCACATTTTGGTGGGTAAATTTTTCTCACATTAACTTATTTTATATCATTATCTTTGATAATCTCAAAGATTTTTGGGTTGTGGCTTAAAATGGATTAATGCTGAGAATGTGCAAAAAAGTTGTAGTAGCTAAACTCTATTTGTTATTGCATGTAATCATCAAACTTACTCTTCAATAAATCGATTGTAACGTGTGCTGTGTGGCTTGTGGCATGTTGGCTGTTGAAACCACATGTCGTCCAAGTCCATATCTTCCAATTCGGGCCAAAAATAATCGGTAATCATGGCGCGATAACGATGGCCATTCAAAGTAACGTTACGATCGTTATCGTCGACAAAAAATATGGTCCAATGACGCCGTCGGCATGCAAACCGCAGCAAACAGTTATTTTTTTGTGGATAAAGATGTGATTCATGAAGCACATGTGGATTTTTACCTGACCAAGAACGCATATTTTGCTTATTGACGAACCCATTGAGCCAAAAATGAGCTTCGTCACTGAAGATGATTTTGCGATGAAATTCATTATCTTCGCGCATCTTTTCCAGAGCCCAATCGGAGAACGTACGTCGCTTCAAACGGTCCATTGACTTCAATGCTTGAGTCAGCTTGATCTTGTATGGGTGTAAACCAAGATCCTTACGCCAAATTCGCCATAAAGTGTTCTGGGCGATGCCCAATTCTTGAGAACGCCGTGGAATTGACTGTTTTGTATCGTTTGCTACGGACGCCTGAACGGCAGCGATATTTTCCACACTTCTATCAACCCGTTGTCTCACTGCCACGGCAACATTACACAACAAATATGTAGACGTAAATTTTTGTTCTAAACTTGATATTGTCTGCCTACTAGGGCGAGAATTCCGACCGAAAATTGCAGTTAACGCTTTAAAAGTTGCGATCACCGACTCCGAATTTCGGTAGTAAATTTTTATAATTTGCAGACGTTGTTCGTTCGTGTACTTTACCACAATGAAAATGTTGAGCTTGCTGAATAATTCAGAAATTTAATTCAAAGTTGTCAAGTCCCTATTGGAGAACCCTGTATTACTTATATATTTCTTGTTGATGTGCTTGAAATTACATTTTGAACTGTATTTATTTTTATAAATAACGTTTCTTAAATACCTTTCTTCGATTTTCTAAACACAAAATTTGTTTATCAACCAACACTAAGCTTTTGAAACTAGTGACCAAAATCTAAACCAATTTGACTCTATTGTTCATTAAATAACTTTTTTTTTATTTTACAAATAGTAAAGGTGTTTTTCGTCCACTGATTTATTTCGATAAGAATTGAACTTAATTATAAAATTGACTTGTTCCCTTTTTAGACTTACTCAGCTTTAACAAAAAAATCATTGAAACAACAGCATGTGATCTTCTTCGACTTCTATTGTTCGTATATTACGGCTTTGCTATATTATACAAGATTTATTTTTAAATCTTGAAATTTACATATTACAACAAAAGAGCTGTTCATATAAGTATCGGAACAAGAATTTATTATTAACTTAATTTGAATGTTTTGGCTATAAAAATTTCACTTTCCTGATAAAAATAGAAAAGCAATAGTAAAAAATGTTCTATGATGATGGATCAATCAAATGTTGTAACCATTGTGCGGAAAGTATGCTTAACAACTATTATTGTTCAGAATCAATTGTTCAGAATGGAACAAAGAAAAAGAAATTCAATCCGATTATTTTTATGAAGACTTATCAATATCAAAGAAGTGAAGCATATTTACTTCAAATATTTATGGCACTGTTACATCAATTAAGGGTCACCTAAATAGTTGCTCCAAATTTTTCATCTGAAAAGAAGAGTTTTCCGGTTTCATTTTTTTTTCAAGAATAGAAAATGTTTTTAATATTTTATAAAATTTCTTTTTATTAACTATCGGACTATGTCAATAACTGTGTTGTTGTCATACTAGACAACTTGGAAAAAAAATCGAAATTTAGCTTCAACATCAAAAATTAACATAGCTGTCTGAGCTGTCTGAGCGCTCATAGCTGGCATAAAAACTGCCATGAAATTTATTCTTAGTTGCGGCATTTCGAGGCGGTACCAACTTCGTGCACGATTGATATTTAAATTTTGTTTAGAAAAAGTGATGCGGGAACTTGGCGTAGAAAGAAGCATGCTTTTCTGATGTAGCAAGATGTAGATGAAAGTAATAACTTTCATTCATTCATATACTGGGTGTTACACGATGACGCAGACAATGACAGCCACAACAACAGCATCATCCGACGTTGTTATATTGTCTATTATAACTGTCACAAGCAAAAAAAAAAACGAAAATGATTAAAATTAAAGAGTTACAGCCTTAAGCTTCAAGACATAGCATGGCAGCGAACGAAACGCCACAGCTAACTGCGCACTCAGTGTTGGTTGGTTCGCTGACTGTCGCATCTAGATACAACATGATAAATTATATCAGTAGCTCGATACAAATAATAATAATAATAACAACAAAAACAACAACAATAGTAATAATAGTCATTTTCGTGAAAGAAAAGAAAAAAAAACAAACCGAAGTTAGTGACATGAAGCGGGTGCTTTGCCATGGTGCACGCTGGCGAAAAAACAAATTGAGAAATACCGTGCAAAAAAGATAATTTTTTGCTTTAGTTAATGATTAGTTGAAAGAATGACTGAGTGTTGGAGAGAGCGCAACAGAAGAGGGAGAGAGATAAAAGTGCCCTCCACAGTAAAAAATAAAGAAATCTATGGTTTTGCTTACAGCAAACAAACTAATGGGAATTATTTAAATTTGTCACAGTTGCAATGCAAAAATACAATTATTAATTATGTTTATTTTCTTTCTTTTTTTTTTAAATTTTGTGCATTTCATCCAATTGCTCAGAGAATACATGTCATGATGAAAATACAATTATTTATAATTTCACTAAAGCTTTTGTCATGGCTTTATTTTTATGCTTATAGCAAAGTTTTACTTAGTTTCATTGCACCTAATTAATTTGTTTTTTTTTTTTCACAACAAACACGTTACACATGACGTTAACGTTACTTTAATTGACAGATTTGCTGCACTTTTTAATTCTGTTTATTTTACTTAGAATGCTGCAGATGCAGTCAACCGAGTTCGTTTTCTAAGTCTTTCGTTCTGAGGCAGAGTTGTTGATGCAAAGTTGCACAAAGCAGTTGCATCATAGCAGTCAATATTAAAACTCGCTAAAACTCGCTAAGTTTGTTTAATGAGCTTAAAAAACAAACATAAACTAGGAATTTTTAAGAAGTGCCTTTCTATTAAACAAAGCTGTAATGTTTTTATACTTCATAGAAAATCCATGCCAGCTGTTTGCTTGGGAAACTCATTTTTAATGCATAACGATTCGTATCTTATAAATCAATTAAAGTTAAAAATGATTTAAGTGCATCAAGCTCATTTACCTCAACTACTGGAAATAGTTTTTTGTTAAGCTTAAAGCTAATGATTTTGTGTAAGCTACCTTCAAATTTACTCCATTCGAAAACGTTTTCTTTTTAATCTCTTTGTGCCTAATTGATTGTGATCAGCTTAACCTATTTTTACTTAAATTGGCTCAGATAATATATTCATATCACCTTGCATATTTCATAAGGGGTAATTAAGTTTGTAACTACGTTTGTAACGGCCCACAGTGCTGTGATCCCATACCAATGATGGACAAAAATAGAAGGAGTGCTCTAATGATAATGCAATTTGAGTGCTTGTTTAATTTAAGCTATTTAAAAAATTTTAAAAATTGTTGCAATTGGTCAGTAGGTCCTTGGGGTACCTTCTTTGGACCTATATTAATTATTTAAATGATTTTGTATGAGAGGCACATACGAAAGTTGACCTATCTTAACGAAACTGAGCAAAAATACAAGACTATGCCTATCTTAACGAAAGTTGGGCAGAAAGCTATACAACTACAAAAATAGATATATATATAATATATATACATAATATATATATAGTATATATATATATACATTGAAAATGGCTTACATCGCTTAGACCCTAGGGTTAGCAAACTTGGACATATCTGTGCTAATAAACAATAATAGCTTAATTCGGATTTCAATGTTTTGAGAAAGATCAAAATTTTTAATCGCCATATAGGTTCTATGAAAACTCAGTTCTGACTTAAGTCAACTTAAGCTATTATTGCTTGTGGACGCAGATATATTATTTTTTTACATACATACAAAAATTATAGCCTAATTTCAGGCACAATTTATTTAAGTTGCAAATGATAAGATATATTCTAAATTAAATAAATTATTATAAAAAAATGTTTTTATAAATGAACTTGATCAGCTTACCATTTGGCTTGAAAAGTGGAAAATTGTTGTCAATTCCGATAAATCAACACATGTAACTTTTGCACTAAGAAGAGGTGACTGCCCACCTGTTAGCATCAGCGGTGAAAGCATTCCTAAAAGTGACTCAGTAAAGTATTTTTTTTATTTTTTTTTTTATTTTATTATTGAGTCTTAATAAATTTTGAGATTTACAATGCATCTTAATTAATATGTTACTTTTTAGATTGTATTGTATTATCTAAAGCAAGATGGTAAAGTTTTATAATGCAACGAGCTAATAATGAATGTTTACAGTTAACAGATGATTTATAACAATTTTATAGCAAAGGTTAAAATAGTGATCAAGTTTTGCTCATAACTCGGAGGTTTGACATTGAGGAATTTTTCTCATAATGAACTATATATAACTTAAAACTAATATACAAAAAATTATTTATAAAATTTTATAAAACTATGTGTACATACAAGTATATATGTATAGATATATATATATATATATACTTATATATATATATATATATATATATATAAATATATAACATATTGTTGATTTTAACCTCTGTGTGTGTTTGGAAGTTTATTTTTGTAAAATTCGGGCAGGGTGTTGTGTTGATCAGAATTATATAACGATTCATTTATGATGCCAATTGGAGAAAGGTAACATGAATTAGACCAATTATATTCCTTTTCGTGAATGTATATTTCATTCATTAAAAAGTTGTCATGGAATTCAAGTTTGTCGACAAATCTTTTTTGAAGATCAAAAGCATAGTTACAAAGAGGAACTACAAGAGCCCTGTTGTAAATATAATTATTGCTAAATCTTTTAGTTGGCGATTCATAGTTTCTGTCCACACACAATCTTAGGACTTTTCTTTCGTATATTTCTAATTTTCTGGCTACCGTTGGAGAGATTGAGAACCAAATGGGAAATGCATATAAAACCGCAGCGCGAATACTAACTTTATATATAAGTAATTTTGTTCTTTGGCTAAGTGATTTGCTATAAAATAGTCTTGAAAACATTGCCGTGATCTTTGCAAATTTTTTAAGAGCTAGTTGCGCATGTTCATTAAACTTGAACAATTTATTAAAGGTGATTCCAAGATATTTTATTTTATCATGAAAAGGGATATTAGAGCCATTAAATTTTAATTTTAGATTTTTGCTCTCTGGAACAACCTTTCTTTTACATTTACCTGAAGCATTTCTTATACATATGGCCTGTGACTTTAAAGGATTAACAGTGATACCCCAAGACTTATAATATTCCTTTATAACTCTGAGATGAATTTTAACTAAACGAAGAGCTTCAACAGGAGATTTATTATGAGCGTAAATAAGTGAATCGTCAGCATAAAGAATGCTTTTTAAGCCATTAATTTCATGAGGGAAATCGTGAATTAAGATGTTATAAAGATGGGGGGCCAAAATAGCACCTTGAGGAACGCCACTTTTAATAGAACCATAATCTGAATTTGAATTTTTAATTTGGACAAAAAAAGCCCTGTCAGTAAGAAAACTTGAAAATAATTTTATTATAAAAGGATCAAAACCAATATTAATAAATTTATAAATAATTCCTTTATGAAATGCTTTATCAAAAGCCTTTTCTATATCTAGAGAAACTGCTACTGTACAAGATTTTTCTCTTAAATTTCTTACAACGTCATCATGTAATTTAAGCAACGCATGCATAGTCGAGTGACCTGGCTTGAAACCAAATTGATGATGAGGAATATAGTTGGGGTAAATATTTAAATCCATCTTAGATTTTATAATTCTTTCAAACAGTTTCCCAAGATTTGAAAGTAATGATATAGGCCTGAAGTTATTCAAAGTAAAAGAATTTGGCTTTTTTTTAATAGGAATGACTTTGGCAATTTTCCATGCCAAAGGAAAATAGCCATTATTGATACAGTTGTTAAAAATGATTGATAAAAATTTAAAAGCTGAATTTGGAAATTTTTTAATTATAAAATTAGAAATTAAATCAGGGCCCGCAGATTTTTTTGTATTTAAGTTTCTTGCTAATTCTTGCAAATTATTCGCATTGATGAAATGATGATTAGGAATGTCTTGAACAGAATTAAAATTGTCGTTAAAATTAATAATTGGATCAGTGAACTCTGTCAAAACTTCGTTTATTTTTGTATCAATCAAATTTAAATTTGCTGCAATGGGGATGTTTTCCCTATAAATGTCTAAAAAGTGGTTTTTGAACTTTTGTCCAATTTCAAAACTATCATGGATGAAATTACCATTAAACTCAATCTTATGACAAAATTTCGAATATTTCATTCCAATAAATTTATACAGTTCTTTATAAGCAAATGGCCCAGGCTTTATTTTAGATAATTTATTATTAAGCATAATTGCTTGATGAGTTTTAATTTGATTTCTTATCATATTATTCAGTAATTTTATCTGCGCTGATAGCAATTGATACTCAGGATTTTTTCTATTATAATTTCTATGATAAATATTTTTCAAATGTTTTTGCCATTGATACTTTAAATACAAGAGATTTTTGATGTTAGCTGGAATTAAAAATTTTTTATTTTTAAGTTCAATAGTTTCCGAATGAGAGTTCATTGTGTCGATAACCGCTTTCGAAAATAACTCAATTGATTGATCTATTTCAGAATTAGAAAGATTTCGATTTGAGGGGGGAGAAATTTCTTCTAAAACATTATCTAGGTCTGAACGAAAATTATTCCAGATTGTATTTTTATAAGATATGTAAGAACGTGGAGAGTTAATGATAAAATCAAATTCTGGTAATGTTATTTCAAATTTCAAAGGAAAGTGGTCCGAAAAGGTAGGGATACTCACAACTGAAAAATTATTATTTATAGTGTCAATAATATTCGTACTTATTAAAAAGTGATCAAGATATGAAGAACCATTTGGAAACGAAGGATTTATATCACAGACTCTATGAAAGTCAAGAGAATTAGAATGAAGCCAATCTTTTAAAGTTTTACCATTTAGATTTTCCAGGGAATCGCCCCAGTCAGGACTTTTAGCATTCAAATCACCTCCAAGTATTGTACCGTCAAAATTTTTTGAAAAATTCCGAATTTTGATTAATGTGTTTACCATTTGAGATGGTGAAGCATTACTTTGAAAATACAAACTACCCAATAATATTTTCTTTAAGACAGAATTCATCATCAAAGAAATAATAATAAAACAGTGTGGAAATACAAGATTAGGAATGGACGTTGTTATATATGTAAAATTCGTTTTAATGGCTATTCCTACTCCCTGGGACGAATTGTCACGAATAAAATTATAATTATTAATATAAATATTTTTTTTGAGGTGAGTTTCTTGAAGAAAAGCAATGTCTATGTTATTTTGATTAAGAGTTGTTTCTAAATCAATCTGTCTGCTTTTATCAATTAAGGATCTAACGTTGAAAGTAAGAATTGCAAGTTTATTATGGCCCATAAGTAATCAAAACTTCTTTGAGTAAAATCATGTACTCATTTTTGGCTTGTTCCTTAGGAAGGGATTTGTAAGTTGAAATGAAATTTTTAATTTTATCTTCAATGGCTGATAACGACGTGTCTTTAAAGTAACTAGATAAATTTAAAAATTCATCAATAATTGCTGGTCTTTTATTTTTGAGATTGGCAGATGTTGCAAGAGTGGGATTTGTTAAAAAGTTACTCGCATAAGATTTCCCGGGAGTCACTGAACTTGCTCCATAAATGGCCGAAAAATCATTATTTTTAATGACCTCCTTTTTTTCTCTAGCTTTCCTGATTAATAATTTTTTCTTTTCTATATAATTTTTAAAAGCTGGGCAGCCACGGTAATTGGCTGGATGGCCTTCTTGGTTGCAGTTAACACAAAATGGAGCAGACGAATCATTAGCCGTTCGTGCACATTGACCTGGATCGTGATTCTGATTGCATTTAATGCACATAAATTTTTTGTTACAATTTTTTGCTATGTGCCCCCAATATTGGCAACGTTTGCATTGAATTTCTTTTAAATTTGATTTGGGTACTTCCCACTTTATAACTTGGTTAAGAATGAATTTTATTTTGCCCAAATCCCCAATCTTTCCACCAGGAACAAGAGTTATTAAAAAAAGTCCAGAATCTATGTTGTTAAGCTTAGAATTTCGAGTGTGGAATTTGGAGACTTTTTCCACAACCCCAGGAGCTTGCAAATCGATATCAGATTTTATTTCCTCAATAGTGGTACCATGATAAAGTCCTCTTAGAACGATATTAGGCTGTTTTAGCTCACTTGGTGTAAAGGAATACGATTCTATACCCTTTTCTCTGAGTAAATTCATCATTTCACCATGAACTTGAAGATCTTCAAAAAATATTTTGCTTTTGAATTTGCTTTTATTTATTATTTTATATTTAATTTTAGGAGTTCTAGAATTCAGTTGGTCGACGAGTTTTTTTATGTCGATATTAAATAAAAAAATTGGTGGACAATATTTTTTCGCGTTTTTATGTATTTGTTGAGGATCTTTATCCCTGACCGAATTTTTTACAGATTGTCTTACATATGTATTATTACTAATATTATCAACAGATAAATCTTGTAAGATTTGAAATCTATTCTGGTTATTTGGAGCTAATCCTTTATTAAAATCAAAACTTAAATTAGATAAGGATACATTACCAGCTGTATCTGTATTTTTGGCAAAGCCAGAATTGGAACGCTTTAGTCGCTTCTGATTTGGAATCTGGAATCCATCTTGAGTTGTTGAAAAAGTTGAATTCTGCAAATGAGCATTAAAATTCATTAAATGCTCATGTTGAGCAGCAAGAATCATATCTGGAGAGACGGAGAGCGTAGGAGTTATATCCATTTGGTTTTCGGAAATTAGTTGAGCATCAAAGCTACTGCAACTGGAATTCAGCATTTGAGATGAGGAGTCATCGGAAACTTGCAATACAATAGCTGATTTTTTATTCAAGGATGATGTAGGCTTTTCACAATCTGGTACTTCGGCTAGGATGCTCTTGAAATTTTCACTTATATTTCTAGAAGTTTTGTCCGGAGGTTTTTTGATCCTTTGGCTCTGGCAGCTTTTAGTGCTCGAGGCTCTAGGAATTTCCTTCTTTTTCATTTAAGTTTATTTTCAGGCTTTTATATAAAAATTTGATTGAAAAAACAAAAAAAAAAAAATCAAGAAAAAATTTTTAAATTTTTTATTATTTTTATATTCGACTGCTCAGTATGACTTCCAAAGCTCGAATCCTCAGTAAAGTATCTTGGGCTTACTTTAGACAAACGAATGACTTGGAAACCACACATCAAGGCCAAACGCACACAGCTGAACATGAAAAATCGAAAACTCTATTGGCTTTTAGGTCGACACTCGCAGCTTTCTCTCAATAACAAGGTGCGAATTTATAATGCCATTTTAAAGCCGGTTTGGACCTACGGAATACAATTATGGGGAACTGCCAGCAATTCAAATGTAGAAATTCTAGAGAGATACCAATCAAAAACTCTTAGGCTCATAACAAACGCAGCGTGGTTCATATCCAACAAAACTATTAATAGAGATCTTAACGTCGTACCTGTAAAAGAAGAACTCAGCAGATTTAGCACAAAATATTTGCAAAGGCTCAGCGACCATTCAAATGTTCTGGCGATATCTTTATTGGATGACAGCGAAGAAACGAGAAGACTGAAGCGGAAGCATGTTTTAGATTTACCTTTTCTAAACTAAATCTTTACCACTAGTGTATAATACCTTGTCGTGTATTTCAATGGAAATGTACGACTTTATGTCAATTTAGCATAATCATCTTGTTTGCTTATTGTTTGTTATAATAAACAGATTGCAAATATAAATAAAAATTAAAAAAATAAAAAAAAAAAAAAATAAACTTCATTCGAAATCATCGCTATTGAACTTTTTTTCATAGTCAGGATTATGGAAATCATCAACTACTTTGATGTACTTCTGAACCTATTCATCTATAAAAAAATTTGATTTTGTGTTAATATGTCTCTTGAAAGTGAGGAATAATGTCAGATGTCAGCAGCAATAATCTCATTAAATCCGTATTAGAGCTGACTCTCGAGCATTTGCGGGTATGATGACTTGGGTGCTTTCTAAATTCTTTGTATCTTGCTTCCAGTGCCTCTTCAGACAATTGACCGATAGATAATTCAAATGCACAATTACTTCACATACGTTTCTTTATCACTGTTTTATAAAACTTGTTGCAAAAACAATAACTAATTTGACAACATAAACCATTTTTAATACAACACTAAGATACTTTTTGTTTGAAACTGCAACTATTACAAAATAATTGCTTACTTTCAGGTTAATTTAAATTAAAATCAGTTTAGTTGCCGAAATCATAAAAATACTATAATTATTTATATAAGGGAGGATGCCTACCTGCTGAGCAGGCCCACCTACTGAACACTGTCAGTTCTGACTTCTTATAGATGACAGCGCTAATGTGTATAGTGTCGCAGTAACATCTCATTAAATGTTCACTTTTGATAAAGCGTTGTACGCGCATGTTGCTTAAGCAACACGGTCATTGAGAAATAAAATATTCGAATAAAATGAAGCTGAGCAAAATTAGTTCATCTCTATTTAGTGAACTTCTGAATGTTTTTTATCGATAAAAAGGGTGAATATGAGTGAAATTCAATATTTATTTTTCACAATTCGACGAGCAATCCAACAATATTGTGAAATGGGAAAAAAATATTTTGCATCATGTCATGATGGCGTCTACCTATATTAGGCTTGGGTAGTTCATGAACGAACTAGTTCAATTGAATGATTCCCACTCATGAACTATGTGAACTAGTTCAGTGTTTCTCGTTCTTTTAGTTCATTTAAGTTCAATTCATGGTATAATAATACATGGTAGCATTGACAACTGCTTATTTTCTCTTCAACAGGAAAACATAAATTGTCAAACACAGCTTATTGTGCAAATACATCAGCAGCTGCTGTGGTTGTTGTTTTTTTTTCACTTCAAGGTTTTCAACATTGCTTGTGTTTTCAATGGCGGATTGTGAGCGCTCTCTTTTTGAGTATATTTTTTGACAGAATATGTTTTCATAAACAACTGTCAAAGCTACCTTGTATTATTATACCATGAGTTCAATTGATATTGCAGCGAGTAGGAACAAAACGAACGAGATCAAAAATAACTAAATTTACCAAGCTATGGGTTGAGTCCTTGGTTTAAGACTAGGTTTGAGACTTTTTGTGTCTGCACTAATAGAAATGTTGAATTTGATGGCAATCACATATTCAAACCAATTTTGTTTCATTTGGTAATGAACCTGGACATGAACGAGTAAACGAAACGAACTAAAAGACCAATCGAACTAAAAGACCTAACGAACTAAAAGAACGAATGAACTAAAAGAACTAACGAACTAAGAGAACAAACGAAATAAAATATGCAACGAACAAAATGAACGAACGAACTAAAAGAACTAAAGTTCTTTTAAATGAACGAACTAGTTCATTACATACGATTGAACTAAAAAGAGCGATCTTTGTGGTGAACTAAAATGCCCAAGCCTAACCTATATATTGAACGAAGTGTCGGCCCACCTACTGTACAGATTTTCAGACATCGTGCAAGAATAAAATTGTCATTTATACACTGAAAAAAATATATTAGCTTAAAATTGAATACAATGTTTTCAAAAAAGGTTTCCATAATTTGACTTTTTTTTCATACGATTTTCAAAATTTTTAAACACATTTGCTCTTACTTTGACGAAATTTGTTGCAAGCTATTTTTTAAACACAAATATCGTCAAATTAATAACAACTGTCGTCAATTTTAAAACATTTTTTTCAGTGTATGATTTCAAATAGTGTTTGGAATCATTTTAAATTGTTTTTTTTTGCATTTAATTGATATTTTCGTGATTCTCGTCCACGTTCAGATAAAATTTAAGATAAATTTCAGAATGACGTCACACTGTGGTCTAGAATGCGATTCTAGCGCGAATTAATTCAACATTCGTAAACCGCTTGACCGATTTGGATAAAATTTGGTATGTGTATGTGGCTGGGTCTGTAGATGGTCTAAGTTTAAAGTTTGACCCGCTAGGTGGCGTTGTTGTTGCTGTGATGGTGTTTAAAAGGATATTTGAGATCATAGTTCAGAAACGAATTGAGAAATTCTCATGATTCTTCCACTACACTATTACTTTTAATGCAAAAAAAATTAAAAAAATACAATATCAATAAAAATAAACAAAAAATCTTGTCACATAAATATCAAAAATTTGCATTATTTCGCCCGAGTAAAACCGGGTAATATAGTGTGTAATGAAACTAAAACTTTTTACTTTTACCAAAAAAATATAATATAAAATAACTTTATTTTGAAAAAATATATTTTATTTAATGAAGATATCAAATTTTTTTTTACATGAAGTTTTAACTATAAGTTGGTGCAAGACCCGGTCCTTAAAATGTAAATAAAATTTAAAGTTGCAGGTGGATGCACCCAGGTTTTATTTTTTCTAGCAACCACTATAATACTATTTTGGACAAAATAGGTTATTACAGCCGCAAATTTGCGCATATTATTTTATTGACTATTTAAATTGCAAGTTGATGAAATAAAAATCCTTGCAAATATCTTCTTTAAACATACACATAAAGAGTTGATAATGTGAATACAATTAGTTTATATACCTTTTAGATTATTATTCATCAGTAAAATTTAAAAAAACAATGAATTTCTTTAATAAAAATACTTTTTAATCACAATTACAAAAGTGCACTATTTTAAGACGAGCAAGCACGTGGCGTGAGTGAACAGTACTAAGCAGTGTTGCCACCATGTACAACATAATAATCAGTAAATTTCAGTTGCCTTTTGAATGGGCAACTTTCACATAACAAATAAGCCCATTTTTAAGAAAAAATAAATATGTTGGTTTTTTGATTTAATTCGCGCTAGAATCGCATTCTAGACTATAGTGCGTCGCCGAAAAAAAGTGAAAAGCAGAACGAATATAAATTCTGATTTGATGGCTACAGCCCTCAAAAGGTTAAAATATACCATAAACCACTCTATTGTTAAAAGTTTAGTGAGTCATTTCGAACTATTGATAGAATAAACTTTTCAAAAACGCTCAAAAACTAGTGTTTTTACTTTATTTTCAAATTTTTTCAGCGATTTGTTTTAGGTATTTAATAGATGGGCCGATTTTTTCGGTAGTCGATTTTTGAGAGGAATTAGGTAGTCGATTTTTTCATTTTCAACATAGTCTCTTTTTAGATTGATACATTAAGTCCAGCCTTTTTCCATTTTTTTTTTTTTTTATTCTTTCCAAAAAATCAAAAATCAAAAGTTTGGGCCTCAAGATCCTCGAAATAGGCATTAGTTTCAGTGATAACCTCTCAAATCAAAATTTGATTCAAATCCCATTGAGTTATTTTTGTTTTAGGTTTGGAAACAGAAAATAGTCGCAGGTGGCAAAATCTGGAGAATTTGTTGGATGGGGTAGCAATTCGTAACCTAATTTATCGATTTTTGCCATGGCGACTACAGACGTGTGCGCTGGTGCGTTATGATCGTGGAAGAGCACTTTTTCATCTTCAAATGCAGTAATTTTTGCTTTAAATTAATGTCAAATCTGTCTAAAAGATGTGAATCATATTCGCAGGTGATCCTTTTACCCTTTTAAAGGTACTGACGATGTGAATGAGCTTATTGGCCGACAAACCAAATAACCTTAGCCTTATTTGGTACACGTGCACCAGGAAAACTTCACTGCCTTGACGGATCCTTAGTCTCTGGTGTGTTGTGATTTATTCGTGTTTCGTCTATGGTTACAAAACGGCGCAAAATTCCGGACTACGGTTAAATATCGGTGTTGAATATCGATAACCATTCCTTTCAAGTGGTCACACGGCTGAGTTTATAGTCGATTGTGAGCATTAGCTGCAACCATTCGCACATTTGGGCAGGGGCTTCAAGATCCTATTTGGAGCTTCTGGACCGAATTCAACGACGTGCGATATATTTGATATGGGATGAAAATGTTTCATCTTCTCTCAACTCTCTTGGACAGCGACGCAATGTTGGGTGCCTTAGCCTTTTATATAGGTATTACCATGGGAAGTGTTCAAGGGAGGTACAAGACCTGACAACACCAGCTCGAGTATTTCCCAGGTCCACTCGGTCAGCACTCCAAGCCCATCCCTATACCATTGCCTTGATGTCCAATAGAACATCGCAATACAGAGATAATTCGTTTTTCGGTCGCACAGTAAGATTGTGGAATAATCTTCCTGCGAGTATGTTCCCCGATGGCTTCCAGCTATGTTGGTTCAAAATAAATCTTCACCGACACTACTCAACCTTTCCACCCTCCAACTAAACTATCACCCTTCTTCCGAATCAACTCAATGCGTGCGCATTTATGGGGGGCATCCTCTGAGGTTTGGTTTAGTCTACAAAAAAAAAAAAAAATGGATTTTATGGACGATTTATAGTGTGACAAGCTCTTTTGAGCGACCAGAACGTTCAGCGCCACTTGTGCTGGTACGACCACAACGGAATTCAGTAAACCATTTATTAACCATTGAAATTGATGGTTTGGAGTCCCCATAGTATTTTATCAGCCTTTCCTTGGTTTCGGTATTGGTCTTTTTACTCCAAAAGTAATAATTGATGAGTGCGCAAAATTAACACTTTCCATTTTACTCGAAATTTACGAGGTTGTCTCAATGGCTGTCATAAATACAATGTAATTACGCATTTTGCCAAAATTTGACAGTAGTCTTTTAACAGATAGTAGCTGAAAAACCATTGTTGCATTTAAAGTAACTAAGCGGGAAATTAAAAAAATCACTGACTGCTTAAATTGCCGCGTACCTACTGCAAACCCCTGTTTTATTGATAATGCCAATGTAGTGACCTCTGCTAGCACAAAAAGTTTTCGTTTAAATGTGATCGTGAGAGCTATAAATAACACAAGATTTAGCAAGTTAAAAAAATAGGCAGACCCCTTAGGATAAACCAACAGTAGATGTATTAATTTGAACTAGTTCAAAGCTCGTTCAACAAGTGAAAGGAATTTTTTAAGCTGAAACACATAACATCGGGTAGAGTTTAATTATTTCACTAGCTAAAGACGCACTGATAAAGTTTATATAATCATATTAAATAGTTTTGAAATATTTGAAGCATGAGGTCTCTTTGAGGATATAAATTTTTTCTCAGTTACCTTTTAATTAATTAAAAAAAAGAAAATGTAGATATTTCTATTTTGAGCCTATGTTTGAATAAAAATATATATACTATATTTGTATGTATTTAAATAAGTGCGTTGAAATAAATAAACGAAAATATAAATATAAATATATATATTAGAAAGTTTAAACAGAGACACAGGCGATAAAAACACCCGCCTAATTGATTTCGCTTGGATTCTACTTAATTAAGAAAAATTTTATTTTTTTTTTAATAACAAAAACTGGTCTGTGCTGACTTTTACTTTTAGAAATATTTCTATTGTTTTAGCTGATATAATTAATTAAAAAATAAATATATAGCCAAACGAAATATTTAAAATAGTTTGAAAAATTTGAATACTTACGACAACTAATTTAAATTATCTTAACAATAGATTAAAACAATGTCAATTAGGCACAAGAAAAACATAATTTTTGTCTTTATTTCGCGTATATTGAGTAATTAATTTATTGCTGACGATATAATTGCCACTTAATTCTTGATATTAAATACAATGTTGCTGTAATCAGCAGGCCATGGCATTAATGATTGATATTATTTCAGCTCAATTAAGCTAATGTGCTATAAAACAAAAGTTGAAAACATATAGTTTTTGGCACTTATAGTAGAGAGACACGCTTATAACAAGAGCCGGCATATTAACAAAAAAAAAAAAAAGAGTTAGAAAACAAAACAAACTGAACACTTCAATAAAAAAAAATTAAGCAAATAAATGAATTGCGAACAAATCTGACGATACACACGCCAGTCGCGAGTAGAAGTTAGCAGCAACGGCAGCAATAACAACAACAACTTAGCCAAACAGTTAATTCATAAGCTATGTCTGCTCATTTGTAAAAAAAAGTGCAACGAAAGTTGATGCATTTTAATCTATTTCCAAGGTTTGATTTCGAAACATAAACTTCAAAACTAAATCTTTAATAAATACAGATTAATAGACCGTGGCAGCAGCATTAATGAGCTCATTCGACTTATGAGTTATAGGTAAAATAAACTTATTTAAACTCAGTCTACAAATTAAAACAAGCCTCAAAGGCGCTATAAATAAGATTCAAACGATTTTAGTGAGCCACGAAAAGGACAAAAGCAAGCAAAGCATCGAGGCAAGTTCGTTGCTTGAGTCTTTTGTTTGCGTTGAGAATTTTGCAGCAGCCGGTCGTTTATATACGAAAAAAAACTTACTGTGTTGCTTGTTCTTAGTAATCCAGTGTTAAATAATCCTTTTTGTTGTGAGTATCAATTTTCTTGTTGCTTATTTTCTTTATAGAAAAACTTATTTAAGTTAATGCTTGAATTTTAATTTAGCTTGAAAAGAATGCGTAGTAATTTTTATTACTTTTCACTGCACTTGTAGCAACAATCATTAATCATTTCTTTGCACTTGCAAGGTGCATTGCACGTTTTGATTGTTGTTGTTTTTTTTTTTATTTTTATTTTATTACAATAACACTTTTCAACACATTTTTCAACAGTTGCACAAACAACGCGATTCAAATAGGTTTGACTTTGAATAATGAATGGTCCACGCAGGACACTAAAAATAATAACGCCAACGTTCGTCGAACCAAGCGCGTCGCAGACGATCACCGCAAACACGTTCTGCACATTTCCAACGGAATGAATCGAAAAAATGCGCCCAAGTTGACTTTGAGCTCGAGCAACGGAATTCAGCCAAATCTGATGCTGATGCTGATGCAGATGCTAATGGTGCGCTTGGAGTATGAAAAATCGTTGGAGTCGGTCTTGTGTTTGAGCAAGTATTCGGCGCTCTCGGGTTGTGATATGCGCATGTGTGTGTGTGAGTGAGCTAAAGTCTTATGCAGTCTTTCTTCAGGGAGAAAAAACAAAAAACAAAAAAAAAAAACAATGGTAAGAAAGCTCAAAACGAAAGAAAGTCTTTGAGAGAGCGCAAGCAGCAGAGTTATAAACATTACACTGAAGAAAAAATGCATTGATAGCATCAAAGTTTAAAAACGATTTTGAAGAGATAAAAAACTTAAAAATGCATGAAAAATAATTATAAATATCGTTGGCTTGAATTCGTTTAAAGTTAGGAAAAAATGTTCCGACCTGCTATAGGACATTTATTAGAAATCAATAAATCAATCAATAGTCAATAAATTCAAATTAAAAGTTAATTAAAAGTTAAGAATAAGAATAATATCTTCTTTGACGTCCCAATTTGTGGCACCGAGATTTTAAATTTACAAGAACTATCTGCAATTTCTTCTGATTTAACCTTTCTGTCAATACGAGTTTTTACAACGCCTCGTCAATACTAGCATACCCGGGTGTGTACTTGAGTTTTATATTAAAAAAAACAGTCTAAAGTAAAAAAATGCTTATAATAATAATTTATTAATTATAATTTTATTTATTTTTATTAAAGAATTAAGCAATTTGTTGACAACTTTCACATTTAACAAAATCTCGACTGTGTTCTGCACAGACTGGCTTCTGGCAATCAAGGCAATTCTTTCTTGTAGGACGTCTTTTCTCACAAAGAAAGCAATTACCCTTCTGCTTTCGATGACCAGTTTTGTCACGAACTTCCTCTGGAATTTGCTGACCACTACCCCTAGGTTCCTCATTTACGCTCACCTTGTGTTTGAGCGTAAATGAATTGCCTCGATCCCGTTCCTTGTATTGAAATTTTTGCATATATTCGGTGTTTCTGATCGCTCCTGTATGGATGGCATAGCAAGGCACAAACTTAGCTGTTGAAGATTTTTACGTCGTGTGCACGTCGATTTAGATAATGCTGGATTGTTTTTAGAATATATTATATGCGCCGCTAATGCAGCTACATCCAATATATTAAAGAAAAAAAGCAAGAGGCCATCTCTTAGTGCTTCTCTTTGTGGTGTTCTCGCCTAGCATTTTGTCCATAGTATCTACAACTCCTTTCGTCGAATTATAATATGTAATTATTTCTGGCTTAAAGTTTGTTCCAACCACTCGTTAATCGTAGTGAATTGTAGATAAAAGTACAACGTTCTTATTTTTTTTTTTTTTGAACATAAGAGCACATTGCGACATTTTCATGAAATCTGAATTCAGTTAAGAGAATTGAGCGATCATTTGCTGGTAGAAATTCTGCTGGTATCGTTTATTTTTCCTTAGTGTACCAACTAGGCCAAGGTTCCATCTTATTAATTTTTTTGCTAGGGGTAATGATGTGAAGAAGTTATCCATTACAACTGTCCGGCCAGTATTTTTATACCATTCTACCAGCTCACTCACTACTCTTTCTCCCTGGTTGACCTCTCGGTTGGTGCCTGGTTTTTTTGCAACATACAACTGTCCTTGAAGGGGGTAGCCGGTTTTTGAATCACACACCCACCAAACTTGAATGCCGTATTTAGCTGGTTTCGAAGGTATGTATGAAGGTAAACTTTGTTTTACCTCTATAGGGATATAATTGTTCATCAAATGTAACCGCATCATACAGTTTGAAATTTTTGCGTAAATTGGCATTGACCATTACAAACATGGCAGAAATTGGCGCTGCTTTGTCAGTTACTAAGCGTTGAGCTCGTGTATCTTCATTGTCAAAATGAATATATCTTGAAATGGCCCAAAATCTGTTAAGCCCCATAGCTACTCTGTACAATGGGTTAGAGAAAATTTTCCAGAGGTCTTTAGTGTGCTCATTATTCGAACGACTTACACCTGCAGTAAAAAGAATTCCTAGGTATGCATCAAACACTTCAAAATTTAGCGTTTTCCACTCTTTGCGAGAACCAGGATTTTGCTCATTCCATATCTGAAAACATTTATTGGCCTTACGATTTGTTTCCCTTATAATAACATCACACATTTCAGTCGTAAAAATAGATTTAAAAGTTTGCATGAACGTTAGGTTTGCTGTTGAGGAATGAGGACGAAGAATATTATGGTAGAGGTATTGCGGGGTGCGAGGTTCTCTTTTGCCCATATAGTTTCATCGAGAGCAACTTGAACTTGAATGTGCTGACTTGAATGTGTTGCATCGGAAAGTTGATATAATATTTCATTATCACCACCGCTACTCTTTCCTTCGGACAAGACTTCAGCCGTTACATTGTCTTGCTCTGCTTCTGAAGCATCTTCATCCATGTCAAAAGCACCACCATCATCGCTATCAACATCAGCATCCACTCCGTCATGATCAGATTCGTCTTCTCCAAGAATCTCTTCACTCATCCTGGACATATGCTCCTCTCGTTGCTGAAGAGTCATTCTTCCGTAATTCCTTGAGTGTAAAGGTTCCTGTCTATCTGTCATACTTACAAAATTTATTTTCTATGTGAGTATAAACTTCTAATCTATTACCACACAAAGTTAAACTTCACTGGAAACTTCTCCACAATCGACTGACTGACTGTAAAAATAAACAAAACTTATAAGCAACTGGAAACAATAACTGTAACTTTTGTTTTTCGTTTCGCTGCGTGTTCTTGCATGCAGAAAACATGTAAAACTTACGTGCTAAATGCTTACATACCAGGGTGTGTTCGTATAGAGCCTAAGTTGTTAATATTAGAAAATTTTCCCAGACCTAAAATAATGGTCCAAATATATTTTTTTTTTTTTGCAAAGGTGTTGGCCTTCCATATCTAGGAAGATATAAAAAAGCTGAGTTCTTTGTGGAACTCGGAAAATGTTAATTTTTCCATTTAAAAACAAAAAAAAAACACACCCGGGTTTGTCGTATTGACACAAAGGTTAATTTCAATTTCTTTTTAGATGTGTGTGATAGGGCTATGATACCGAGCCAATTTTCAACCATAATTGATGTTAAAAACATTTCCATCCTTTTAATACTGAAAAACTTCCTTCTGGTAGAAGATGGAGTCTCCGGAGTTTCAGAAAAATCTGCTATTGGTACGGCTTTCAACTCTGTTTCTCTTATATATACAGTGATGTGCGATGAAATAGAGCCACGCACTTGCTGATGATATTACTTAATTAAAATTTTTTGTAACAACTTGGTATGCTCTGAACCAAACGTAGTTTAAAAACCACTTCTCCCATGAATATTGCACAGTAGTTTTTGAGTACAATTGCGCATTTATTTTTTGCTAATCTGTGAAACGCTGATATTGTTGCATTTAAATAAAGCATTTAAAGATAAGTGTGTGCGTTAAAATAAAGCCAACCAATATAATTAAAAATTTTTTAATTTAAAAAGATTTTTTTTAATAAAATTTTACTACAGAACGTGAGTAAGAGTTCTCAGTTTTATGATTTCAAAATAAATTTTTGTGTTTCAAAAAATTAGGTCTAAAATGGGAAAAGCACTGCAGTTCTGAAAACCGAAAAATTATAAAAAATTTGCGTAAACAAGGTAAAAGCCAAAGGATAAAAGCCAGTATAGTTGGCTGCTCAAAGAAAATGGTTGAGAACGCATTAAAGCTTGCACAAAAAAAAGACACCAGAGGTAAACAACCCAAAATGGGTACCAGTTTGCAAAGATGAATCCTGCGTCCCTTAAAAAAAGATCTGTTTGTTACCTCTTCCGCTCTCAAGAAACAATATTCCTTGGACGTGGACACTTTAACGATTCAAAAACTTTTAATTAAAAATGGATTGAAGGCTAAACCTACTCGGAAGATACCATTCCTGACCAAAGTTAATGTCCGCAAGCGATTTCAATTCGCAAAGGATTATGCTGATTAGCCAACGAGCAAATGGTGAAACATTCTTTGGTCAGATGAAACCAAAGTTAATTTATTTAACTCAGCCCGAGGCAGCATTTTTATGAGAAGACCCCCCAATACCGAATTCCTCCCTCAACACACTATAAAAACCTGTTAAACATGGCGGAGGGAGTATAATGGTTTGGGGGTGTTTCTCATATAATGGCAAATGTCCCTTATTTCGCTTCGAGGGAAGAATGGATGCTTTAAAATACACCAGGATTTTGAGTGAAACCATGATGCCGCACGCAGAGTTTAATATGCCGCTTCGATGGGTGTTTCAGCAGGATAACGACCCGAAATACACATCGAAGCGGGCAAACGAATCGTTTACACAAAAAACATCGAAGTTTTAAGCTGGCCGCCACAGTCGTCAGACCTTAATCCCATCGAAAATTTATGGCGAGAGTTAAAGTGCCTCTTAGAGACAAACATCCAATCAATAAAGATGGTCTTTGGAGGTTAATCAAGGACGCATGGGAGAAAATTCCAGCTACTAATTGCCAAAAACTAGTGGATTCGATGCCTAGGCGTTGCTCAGCAGTTATCAGAAATAATGGATACTCTACCAAATATTGAGTTAGATATAATTATATTTCAATAATTTCTATTGATTATATCATGAAATTTCAAATTTTCTAATCACAAGTCATCACAAGTCACAGCCGAAAGAAGACATACCATTGAATTTTGAATTTTTGCGTTTATGTTTCACACTTAACTTAATTAATTAGTTTACTTATATTAGTTAAATGAATTATTCTTTTTACCTATAAAAATTAAAAATGCAAAGTTTTCTTAGAAGTTTTGATTTAAGGTATAATATACGTGTAAATTTTTCGAAAAAAAAAAATTTTTTTTTTGTTTAATGTGTTCTTTATAGTTTTAAGGATGTACATACACATTTTTAAATCGATATTTTAAAAAAAAACAGAAGTTATAACGGTTTTCGTTAACCTATGTCTAAGCTCCATACAACAAATAAAAAACTTTAAACGCGATTTCCTCGAAACTAATTTTTTTTAAAACGGTTCGAAAGATAACTCAAAATCTATTGGTTCAATTCCAATAACTAGTAAACCCGTATGGCGTTAAAACGCCAAAATGCGCTCACAATATCTTCGTTGTGAGGCTTAATAGCACATCTATTCTGTCGTTAACTAAAATTTACCGTAGCACGTCTCCTGAGCGAGTTATAATGCAACGATACTAAATTTCTGTTGGGTAAGCAACAACTATCTTCACGACCTGACCTTCCGTGCGTAGAATTGGGCTTATCACCTAATACAGTGGTCTTAAGAAGAGGTATAGGAAGTTTGAATTAGCTGTGCAAAGTATGTTCTCTTTCAAATGAATTGGCGGCGATGCCAGTAAACACTGCTGGAATAGCGATTTTGCATGAACTTGTTATTTTGTGGCTAGTGGATCAATATAAAATATATGTATACGTTTTTCGCTTCGCTCAACTACTTTAATAATACAATAGTATGAAATTGGAAACTTTGAGAAAAAATTTATCACATAGTTTTAGGCATTAAATAGAAAGCTGACTTTCTTCGTGAAGATTGTTTTAGTTTTTCTTGTTTAAATACACAATTTTTAAGAGAAAGTAAGACCTTATTGCACATATACAGAGCAAGACCTTTCTATTGATACCCTCTTTATAAAAATCGCATTTGCGGTATAGATTTAATGGTCATCACAAAAAAGCGCTTGCGTAATAATAATATAGATTTTTTGCATTTTGTTCGTTATTTTGTCTTTTAAGCAATCCCCCCTAAATTCAAGTAACTATTTTTTTTATATAAACAAAAACGCGCTCGAAAATGTATCTATTTTCTGAACTTTTTACTTCAACTTCCGCCATAATTAAAAAAAACAACCCCGGGGGTCTTGCGTAGGGGGGTTCTTAATATATGGTCTACACTTTAAAATATCATTTGATTTTTTTGTTTCCAACGCATGGGAAGGGATATATCCATCGAACCGTTTTGGATGTCTTTTTTTCAATGCCATTTTCAGCGCCCTCTATACAAAAGCCAGAATTGTATTTAAAAAAAAAATATTTTTATAAAGTATTTTTTATGTACAATAACCTGTATAAATTTAAAAAGAAAATAATAACTTCTTATATCTAAAAAATTTTTTTGAAAACATCTCCTATTTTTGGTTGCTACACGTATATTATACCTTAAATAATTTTTATAGCACTGGCTCTATTTCATCGCACATCACTGTATATTTAAGTCGAAAATTAATAAATACATGATCGCGTGTTTTTAAAATCATCTGAAATTCTTTCATTTTACAAATTTTGGCAAAAAGAGATTTGCGTATAAAGGAATGCCACTGTATTAATGAAATGCTTTTATTTTATCAATTGACTCCATTTAGACAAGTACTGAAATAAAGAAAATTTTTTTCACAATTATTACACAAGAACAAATCTTAACTGTAATTTGGGCACATTTCTACCAAAAATCAAATTCGCTTGAGCTCTATCATCTAAATCACCAGTTGCAAGTTTTCACTCTGTGTAGCAGAAGGGTTAATCTCTTTGATTTAAAGAGAGCCAAGACAGCAGCATCTGTTGACGCTGATGGTTCAAGCGTCACCTGTTCCAAACACACTTAATTCTAACAACAATAACAAAAATAGCAACAACAATTCTACAACAACCACAAACAAAGCGACAGGCAATGACTTGGCAAACTATGCGCTCCACTGAGGTTGCTTGTCTTTAACTTTGTTTTTGTTTTTGTTTTAACTTTTCTGTTTTGCTTGTGTGATTCGTTGTTGCTGCTATTTTTTTCTTTATTTGGACTTGAGCAATTTAGAAGTTATTTTCTTAATACTTTTATTTTCTTTTTAACATGTTGCCAATTTACAAAAAATTGTGAGCTCGTTGAGTGAGTGTGACTGTGTGTGTATTTTTATTTATTTTTTATTATTTTTTATTTTTTTTTTGTGAGATTTGCTTGTGGCTAAAAAGTGTGTCCAGTTGCCTGCATGTTCCACACTTTAATGATTAACATTGACCAAAGCCTTGACAACATTTAACTACGAAGATTTACTGCTTGTAATTTTCGTTAGTTTTCTAAAAATTTATTTCTCTTAATTTGTTTTTGGTACTATTAATTGACTACTTTTTTGTTTAAAAAAAGATTTGAATTGAACATACCCAAGCATGCAGACTATTTACTTACTTGACTACTGCAGATTATTGCCTCATGGATATCCAACGAATGAGTTACACAAAAGCTTAATGTTGGCTCATGTCGTAAATTAAGGCTCTAGAGTTTTTTTAATTTTAATTTTTAAGCGTACGCTCATTGGGTCGAACTAGTGAAACATTTTTTAATAACGGTTAATAAGGTTATATGTATGTTTTGAATGCTTCTATTTGACTTTTATGTTGATGCTAAAGTTAGTTATTGTTACAAATAGTATTGCGTTTTTATATCCCCACGCATACTGTGTAAGGAATTTATTAATTTTGTCACTCCGTTTTAACGCCCATAAGGAAACGTGGTAGGCATAGAATTGTATATTAACATGTAGACCCAGTCAACCCAGTATCGACAGACCAGTCGATAAACCCCATTTTTCGACACTTTTGCAAGCATTTCTTCCCGGATTTCGTTGATCACTCGAGTAATGTTGCCCTCAAGCTACTCAATTGTTACCAACTTATTCGCATTAACTAATCGACAGGTCCAGAACGTGACGATATTTGGTCACAAAACGTCAACTTTCAACAAATTAATAGCATCATTTTATAAATCCCTGCACATCACTTCACGCTGCGTTGTTGAAATTAGCAATTTATAAAACGCAACGCTTCACGCCGTGATCTTCAGCGTTGAGTAACGCAATAGCGTAATGAAAACAGTACAAAGTTCGCATTTTATAAAACGCTGCACTTGAAATTCGTTCACTTGAACTGTCACTTTCATCACTTGCTCTTGAGCTGCCGTTAGAACGAATAAGTTGGTATTGAAAGGGTAATAACTGTTTGTTTCACTCATATATTCTTAAATGTTTACATATATCGTTTCAATATAGCTTGAAGACAGCAACAACGAACAAACAGTATGAAATGTTGCTAAAAGAAATAAAAAAACTATCGCAGGTAGCAAATGTGTACGCCAGTGTTTGGTGTTTATGTTGCAATTTCAATTTAATGATGGCTGAAAAGAACAGCTGATATGGTTGCCAACAAGTCAGAATTTGATGAATCTTAAATATTTCAAAGATTTGCAATAATGATGCTAGTTTTATTTTACATGTGACAACCCTAAACTGTTGTTGACTGACAGCTCACCGTGGTAACGTAACATAGCTAACGCAATAACGTAGTGATTAATAAAATGCAAATTTTTAATCCAAGTGATGCGCCGCGTTAGCGTTGCGTTTCATCACGGTGATTTATAAAATGATGCCATAATTCTTTCAGTAGCTGTATGGCTCATGTATGGTAAAGATTGGCAGCAACCAGCCCTTAATCATTTCGCGATAGCCATTGACCGTCACGTATGCTCTAGCTTTATTTTTGAGGAAATAAGGGCCCTTGATGCGTTCTGAGTGCAATCTGCACCAAACTGTGACCTGTTGCGGATGTAATGTAGTCTCCAGTATCTCGTGCGGCTGCTCATCCCACCAAATTCGGCGATTCTGTTTGTTTGTGTATCCATTTAGAGCCCGAAATGAGCCTTGTCCAAAAATATGATTTTTCTATGAAAATTTAATTAATGAAAATTCCAATAAAGTGGACCCGTGGTAATTCGACAACGTTTTGCACGGGGGTGTCGGATTATCGAATTTATCGGACTATAGAATACTGCGACCGAGCCCTTGTAATCCGAAACTTTTTGAAAAATAGTACCTTGTAATTCGACTAATTACATACATTCTTATAATAATCTGAAAGTCACAACAAGTTTAAGCACTCATTGTCAAGGATTTATCGTAATAAACATGGACTGTATATATTTTTATAGGCATGTCGGATTACAAGTAGTGACGTATTAGACAGGGGCCCGATTACCGTGGGTCTACGTATTTGCAGATATAGTTCAATCGTATATATCTGTGGAGTTTTGACAAAACAACCTAACTCGAGATCGGACAATTTTCCACTTTTTCAACCATATGTATAAGTTTTGAACGCGCATCTTTCTGTCTTATCAGCGTGTTTCTAGCTAGTGTAGATCGGAGGATATAGAAGCCCCCAAATCAACTTATCTCGCGATTTTTACAATCTGCTTTTGACAAAAGAACCCATATCGAAATATGCTGCAGGGCACAAAGAAAAATATCATAACATAATTTTTACAAAAGAACCTATTTGAATATGGGTTTCCAATAATTTACTAAAATTATTTTGACAAAACAACCTATTTGTAATCATATTCTTTTATCAAATGGATAAATGAAAATAACACATTCCCTTCTAAAGTTAAGTTGTTTTAATAGCCATTTGATCATTAGCATTCATTGTGACAAAACAACCTATGTTAACATGAGTGCTTTAGTGTAGTGGAAATTAACCAAATAAGAGGAACCTTAATCAAATCAAGTGCTTTTGTCGTGTGCATGTGCAACAAATTAAGACGTTTTTAACGAAAATAAGTTGTTTCCTTACGCTGCGTTTACACCAGACAGTTCACCACTTGACAGTAGAGAATATGTATTAGTTGTCAAAAAAAGGTAAATTCTAACCGTAAGTTTACAGGAGACAGTGACCTCAGACAACTACAAAAACAGTACATTTTTAAGCAACCGGCGTCAACAAAAAACAAAGGTTCCAAAGTAATCCATTTGTGAAAACTCACACTATCAATGACATATATGTCAGTTACGACAAAATGAATAGTACTCTCTTTCTGTTTTTCATTCAAGTTGTGTTTAAATTAAATTAAATAAAATGTCCCACACAAGTGCCCAAGATATTGATGAAGAGATTGATATCGATGAAGATCCTTTCCATGAATCTGATTTTGATGACTCTGATTTTGACCCGGAGACGGATTCCGATCTTAACACCACTACGCAGGAAATGGCTCCAGATATTGAGTCCAATGTAAGTAAATGGGATTTCACCGATATTGATGAAACCCAACTATTCGAACTTCCAACCACATCAACCACATCAGCAGTTAAAAATAAGAACAGGCGTAACAAAAACTTTGGAAAAGAATATGTGACCAATAAAAAGAAAATCGTCCCTGCTAAACAATTGAAAGCACTTTCAAAATGCAGAAGGTTGTGTAATACTCACCTAAATTTAGAGGAGCAAAAGATGATTTTTAAACTGTACTGGAACTTGGGTGATTACAACAAACGACGGCAATATCTGTCAGGCTTAATTGATGTTGAATTTAAGAAAACGCATACAATTAATAATGTTGGAAATCGACAATATAACTATTTGTATAATTGTGAAATTAACGGTCAAAGGAGAAGAGTATGTAAGCAATGTTTTATGAAAATATATGCCGAAACTGCTCAAAGTATCAAAACTGTTACTAATTGTAAAGTTAAAGAAAGCTCCGTCGAAATTGTTCAGTGTGATAAAAGAGGAAAACATTTTCCAGAACACAAACTGTCGACGGAAAAGTACCAGGAAGTTTTAGATCACATTAATAGTTTTCCGAAATATGTGAGCCATTACAGCCGTCGTCATACAAAACAACTATATCTTCAGTGTAACTTAAGCATGGCAGAATTATACAGATTATACACAAACAAATTTACTCAACCTGTTTCGTTGTCAACGTATAGAGAAATATTTCAGAAGCTGGACATTAAGTTTAAAAAGCCGCATATTGATGTATGCAACAAGTGTGAGACTTTAAGAATAGATATTAAAAATGCATTAACTGAGGATGATATAGCAATGCTTAAATTAAATCAAAAAAAGCACCACGACGAGGCAGACATGGCATATGAATCTAAAAAATATGATAAAGAACTGTCTTCGAAGGACAAATCTATCAAAATGTATACTTTTGATCTGCAGCAATGTTTGCCAACACCACACTTAAATGCGGCAATGTTCTTCTACAAACGACCATTGTGGACATTTAATTTTACGATGCATGATGGAGCAACAAACAGAGCGAATTGTTATATATGGAATGAGACCATTGCAAAGCGTGGAGCAAACGAGATTAGTTCCTGTATCTTTAAATGTATTATGGAATTACCGAAACATGTGAAGCATGTTATTTTGTACAGCGACTCCTGTCCAGGGCAAAACCGAAATTCTTATATTTGCGCCATGTTTGAAAAGGTTTTAGAAGATCATCAAACTATAGAATTAATTGATCACAAGTTTCTGGTTGTTGGACACACGCATATGGAATGTGACACGGTTCATTCCCAAATAGAAAAAAAGAAGAAAAAATGTGTGAATTATATACATCACCCACATGACTGGGCTACTTTAATAGCAACTACAAATCACAAATACAATGCAATCGAGATGGTTCAAGATCAATACTTTGACTTCGGTGGCCTATTAAAGAATAAATACACGTGGAGAAATACTAATACATTAGGTGCGTGTAACACTTCTTATGTTTATATATTTTTAGTCTAATTTTTATTTTTTGTTTTTTAAAGGTGAAAAGTTTGAATGGAAGCTAATACGTTGGATGCGATATGAGAAATCTAAGTGTGGAATTTTACAGTACAAGCTATCTTTACAGCCGGATGAGGACTTCAAGCAACTAGACATAACACAGCGGCGACGGAAAATAACAAATTTCGAATTGAAGAAATGTTATTCTGCTCCTTTGCCAATATCTTCTAATAAAAAACGTGATTTACAGTCCGTTCTGCCATTTATAAATGCAGAGTTTCATAATTATTACAATAACTTGCACGTTGAAGGTGAAGTACAATTCGAAGATGATTGGGATATTGACGAATATGATAAGCTGTAGAGTGAATTATTCTTTATTTCTTCTGAATTATAAAAATTAAAGCAATTTAATATAAATGTGGACTACAATATTAATATATGAACTATTTCTTATTTGTATTTTTAATTCAATTTATTCCAACTTTTTTTTTTCATACCTAAAAATACATGTAATTTGTCTAATAGAAAGCATAACTTTTTATAATATTCGTTTAAAATAAACTGAATTCTATTTAGGAAAATAACATATGTCACTGAATTTTTCTTTATTTATTTTAATAAAAGCACTTGTCCCGACAAAGGTTGCGAAATATTTGTTACTTTTCAGCATGAAAAAAGACTTTATCCAGAGAAGGGTTGATTTTTCGATCAAAAATTATTTTGACAAAACAACACATCTCGGTTTTTGGACATTTTCTCGGCAACAGTTATATCTGGAAGAAAGATGCAAATTGGAAAATAAAGGTATTTAAATTCTCCACCATAAAAATAGGTTACATTTGCTTAGATATGTTCTGGGACGATTCTGTGACCCTATAAAAGTGTTTTTTGGTCCTCCTGTAAAATTCAGTTTTTCGACATTGGTTGTTTTGTCAAAATTCCACAGATATATCTTTGCATGGTAAAATTTCAATATTTACTGAATAAAATAAAAAAAAACTCCTTGGCTAAGGTTCAATAGATATGTCTTCCAGGAAAATTCATTTATTTACGTCTATTCGACCATCTCCTGGGCTTCACATTCATGGTTTCAGAGTCGACCAACGCCCTTTTATAGTAGTTTCAATACGAGATACACACTACAGTTACGTATATTTTATTAAACTAGTATCGCCTTTGGTCGAAATTCGACCATTTAAAAATGTATTTTTGTGTCTTTTCTTTTTTTTTTTTTGTATTTTTATTGAAAACATTTTCTTCTTCACTCATGCCCGAATGTAACCGAACTCAAACCGATTTTATCAAATTTTATATATGCGGAGAGCCACACCCTTTTGTTCAATGCCCGTCCTAGTAACCTACTTCCCATATTCTACTTTCTAGTAGATGTATATCACCAAGGGGGAACTCCATATTGAATTTCATTGTTATACGGCATTTACTTCCAAAGCTATTCGATATATAAAGTTTGAATTGTATGGATGGTGCCACGACCTCTATTCTTATGTTCTTTCAATTTTCCCAGTCGAAGAACACGACTAAATAGGAAGTTCTTACCGAGTTTCATTGATTTGTGACTTATAGTTTGAAAGTCGAATACCGATTTCCGAGGTTATGTGACCTATAACTCTAAAGCTATTCGATATTACAAATTTGGACTGTATGGGATGTGCCACGCCCACCATTGATATTCGGTGCACTCTTTCTCCCTACTATTACACTACTCAACAAGGTTTTGCACAACGAATAGCGATAACATTTTCTATAGTAAAATTTTCCATAGAATCCGAATATCGTAATGATTTTTTTCGATAAGCCCCAATTTTTTATATAAATGGCAAAATTAAACAAATCCACTATTGGGAACACATACTTCACATAAATGCTTGTAAAAACTTGCATGTTCAGTCAATGAATTAATAGGGTTGGGTAGTATAGGGTTGCCACATTTCACAATTTTGAAATTCTGACAATGGATTCGGATTCAGCGACCCATTTTTACCTAGTTTTCGCCCCAGCGCCAAAATCGTAAAAATAAAAAAATAGGTGGCAACCCTATAAGCCATCTTAAATTTTAAAATTATGACATTAGATTCGAAATCAGCGACCTCCTAAAACTGTCAGATATCTAATGTATAAAACTCTTAAAAAATATATAAGGTGGCAGCCTTATTTTTAAAATATCATAATTTTGAAATTCTGATCAGATTCGGATTCAGCGACCCATTTTTACCTAATGGTAAAAAAAAAATCATTGTATGCATGCATTTCTTAATTTAACTCCAATAAAATATTTTTTAACAAAAAATGGTAAACAAAAAAGTTAGTGAATTATGACTTTTCTTTAGACATGTATGTACTTGAAATATTTGTAATAAAATTCTCTTTCACATAAGAGGGCTAACTTTTTCTCTCCTATATAATTATTTCGAGATATAGGGCTTCAAACATAAAAAATGTTTATAAAAAAACGAAAAAAGTGATATTTTTTCACCTGTTTTCGATCATACAGCCATAACATAACTGATGCTATTGGCACATATTATACCTTCACATTTTTATCTGACTCTCCTCTACTACATGCAATTAAATTAAAATTCATTGACTGAACATGCAAGTTCTTACAAGTATTTATGTGAAGTATGTATGTGCTCCCAATAGTGTATTTTTTTAATTTTGCCATTTATATAAAAAATTGGGGCCAATCGAAAAAAAATCATTACGATATTCGGATTCTATGGAAAATTTTACTATAGAAAATGTTATCGCAATTCGTTGTGGTGAAAGTTTTAGAAAATTTGTGGAGTAGTGTTATTGATCTAAAAAAAATTATCAAAATCGGTTGAGAAACACGGGATGAAATGGTTCCTAACTGTTCTGCCTACGCTTATTTATATATAGATGAATAGACTGTATTTTTAGTTTCTAGGATTGAAACGCAGCAGAACCAATTTGTGGATGGCTATTGCTATCACTACCCACATTTATTGGTAGAAATCGATACCGATCTAAAATCTCGGAGAATTTATGGGCATTGCAATTGGGTTGTAGACAAGCGCAACTCCACGCCGATCACCATAGGTCATACTCGTGAAGTTTAGCGGCCACAACCAGAACGAAACTCCCCGATGGGTCAGACCGGCGATAGTCTCCCGACAAAAGGGTTTTACCATGACACAGCACTTCAATACCACTTACACCTAACACACATGACTGTGACGGCAAGTACTTCGCCACTTCTTACACCAAAATCATCCTCACTCACCAAACAATGGGCTTTGGATAGGCCGGAAAAATCAATTACCAATCGGAGTTTGTCAGATATCCCTATTATTTGTTTACACAGTCAACACAGAAGTCAGATATCCCTATTAGAAAACTACAGCAAGTACGCTTCAATTCTTGATCAGCATCACCACCAACGCCGTAGATATGGTGGGTTCTGGGGTTTCAATCCCCCTCCCCACCCCCCCTTAGCAATCCAGAATATTTTTCTATATTAAATAAAAACGCAAATATTCCAAAATATCTATTTTTGCTATATTATGTGTGAAAATAAATTCCAAATTTTGTATTATTAACTGCTTATTTTTGTTAGCAAATATTAAATTAAATATAATATAATATATAATTTTATTTTGCTTCAGTAGTCCACCCCCCTTATAAAATACCTATCTACGGCGTTGATCACCACCCTAGTTGATTTATTGATGTGGGTTTGTCTGTAACACCGTTCGTCGTAACGATCATAGCCGTTATTTGGAAGCTGTCGGAATGAATTTAATATTATAAAACTTATTTTACAAAAAAGGAGTATAAAGAACGAAAATGAGCCAAATCGGATTAAAACCACGACTTCGTTTCTCACAAAGAAACTAACCGCCTGTTTATGTATTCCACGAAACTCTCGTTCGTTGAAAAAATGTATTGCTTATTGTGTCCCACACGAACGACAGTTCTCTTTTCGGAATACATAAACAGGCGGTTAATCAGAATGGAAAAATCTCTAAAAATTCCTCAAAAAATAATCTAAGCCCTTGCATATAGTTTTGATTGATTTCATTCCGAATACTCACTCTGCATGTAAATTTTGTCAAAATCGTCAAACAACGCAACGCACAGTGGACTGTTTGGCCTATTATTTAGACGGAATTAAATTTGTAACTCGAAATTTGGGATTAAGGCTATTGAGTGGCATATATTCCTTACGTGTAAATGTCATACAGATATACCGTATGGTACCAAAGTTACAAAAAGTTGTATGGGAAAATTTGCCTTTTCGCTTCCCTAAATAACAATTTTCTAATTTAATGGCATAACTCCTAAGCAGAGAATTTCACAGAAATGGTAATTTTTGCCTTATTTCAGCTGAAATTTCATCCTTCTTGTATGTCCTTGTGTTTGTATTTTGACAATTTCTTAAAGTTTATTATATTAACTTAATATTTTGAACAATTTTAGGTTTGGCAACTTTTGTCAACTTTTCCCTCAAGGGGTTTTCGGCTGCAACCCCTTAGTTTATGTAGTTTTTTTGTATTTTAGTGTGCATTAATTTACTCATTTAAGAATGCAAAAGAGAAACATTTATTATTCATTTCTGAACTCATTTATGAACAACTAGTAAGAAATGATCTTCGACTGGGCCGAAGTTAAAATACCCCAAGTCCGAACCGAAGTATACTCAAAGTCTTAAGCAGTCAAAAAAGTATTTATTTGTAAAAACATTTTCGTCATAGTTTTAACAGAAAATATTCGGTATTGTTTTTTAATGAAGTCACTTTGTATGGGGAGTGGGTGTGGTTTTCACTTGATTTCGTTGAATTTTATACGCAGACTATATGTTATATATCAAAGTTTATATGCAAAATTCCAAGTCCATATATTAATTTTTGTGGAATTTAAAGAGATTGCACCTTTTTGATAAATTCACTTTGCATGGGAGGTAGGCGTGGTTTTCATCCGATTTGGTTGAAATTCATACTCAGAGTGTATACTAAACAGCAGAGCCCATATCCCATATATTATCAATTTCAAGTCCATATATTAGTTTTTGTGGAATTCTAAGAGATTTTACCGTTTTGATAAAGTCACTTTGTATGGGAGGTAGGCGTGGTTGTGATTCGATTTGGCTCATTTTCGAACTTGACCTTTATTTTTTAGATAAAAGCTTAAATATCGAATTTCGTGATGATAGCTTGAAAATTACGGCTGTAATCGTGATCACAGACAGACAGACGGACATGGCTAAATCGACTCAGGTGGTGATGCTGAATATGTATACTTTTCTATACCTGCCCCGCCTCCTTATGGGCGTTACAAACGGAGTGACAAAATTAATATACCCCGTTTACGTTTTTTAAACGTAGAGGTATAAAAATGGTTAATTTTCGAGGCATTGTTACCTACTAAAATGATAAAAAAGTTAGACTTTTTCGACTCTAAATAAGTTTTTTATGAATTTCGAAAAAGAAGTAAAAAAATTAAAAACTTTATTTAATTTAAAAAAAACGGTTTGCACGGTTTTTTTCTGGTCGAATAATTCGAAAACTGGTTTTGTAAAAATTGTGCTATTCGAAACCGATTTTTTTAAAATTTCGAATAGTTGCATACCCTACTTCTAATTGTAACACAAATATCTACTAGTGTTGCATATCGTTGGAAAGGCCATGAAATAATCTTTCTAAAACGTCTTTACACAAAGCTTCACTTTATAAAGTTTCGTTGGAATAGCATTTTTAGTGAAACAACTTCCGGAAACACGAAATTAGTCCATAACTCCCCAGGGGGTCAAATAGACTCCCACTTTCCACAAATTTTTTTTGTTGTTTTTTCATACCCTATCGTTTAAAATCATAAAATAATTTTTTCCGTCTAACTTGTTTGACGGTCCACTGTACAACTATCTTCACCTGTTAATGACCTGGTGATTATCCATCACCATCGTCTCAATCCATCAAATCATTTCAAGATGATTTAAGCTTCTTATTGGTGTCGTCTAGAAACGGCAAACTGGCAACCTTAAGTTTGACGGCTGATTGGAGCGATGGGTTCTCAAGAAAAATAAGCAAGAAAAAATATAAAAACGATCAACAAATCTAATGATGTCTACCGCAAACGCAAAACTGACAAAGATTTACGGATATACACTTAGACTGCCAGAACCCTAAATATTGGGATAGTGCCTCTATCCAACTGATATACATCTTGGAAAGATACAAAGCTGATATCACTACAATCCAAGAAATGCGATGGAAGGGACAGGGTTGCTCACGGCAAGCATCTTGTTCTATCTACCATAGCGCCCATGTGGAGAAGCACGAGTTTGGATGCGGATTTGTAGTTGGCAAGAGACTTGCGGTTCCTACCTGTGAACGAACCAATTGTCATAATCTATTTCAAGGCAAAATTCTTTATTATAAGCTCAATATGTGAGCATGCTCCGACAAAAGCTAGGACGATGAGACCAAAGTAAGCTTCTATGAGCGATTTGAAGACGCCTTTGAGCGCTGCCCTCTCCACGACATAAGAGTCAGACTTGGTGACTCTTCCAGTTTCTAAAATGTACGCACGATCCATTCTGCCAATGTGGACTCTAAACATTATCTTGTCTTAACCAAAACCCGTACACGTCTGTGCGCAGCAGAGAAAGCTAGATGTCGAAAAGCTGCAACCAAAACGGACAGTCGAAGACTTCGCTACTCGACTCTCACTCCTGCTTCAAGACAGTACTATTCCTACCAACAAAACGATTATATGCGTGCAGTGGACAGTGTATCCTGCAGTCGGTGGTAACGAGTTCTGCAAAGGAGCACTACAAAGAGGAGAGAAGGAAAGAGAGACGCATTTTCAGGCAAAAGAAAAGAGAGGCAGAATAACATGAGTGCGAGAAAATTGAGATGCATGGTGACAGGAATGAGGTCCGAAAAGTTTTTCGAATAAATAAGATGCCTGGCCAATGGTTTTAAGACTTCTGCCTGCAAGGACAAAAACAGGAATCTCGTGACAGTAATCCAGTGTACAATGATGATGTGGAGTGAACACTTCTCTAGGCTTTTGAATGACGACGTTAACAACAATCTCGCCAATAGAGATGACATCTCGGAAACTCCAATTGCAAACGACAGCGTTGAAGTTCCGCTGCTTGACTATAATGAAGTCTTGAAAGTTAAAGCTCAATTTCCTTACTGTGGAGCTCTGCAAGAATGGAAACGAAGCTCTATTTAAATGCATTCATGAGTTTCTTTACAGAATATGGTCGGAAGAATGCATTCAAAATGATTGAAACTTCAGGGTGATCCCCCAAGAAAAGATCATACGGAGAAGATCATACGAGCTTCTGACCTGAGACATAGTGGCACGATATTTACAAGAGTATTATGTTTCCGGCGTATGCTGATGATATGTGCAGCATTCTCCATATTAGCGAAAGAGTCGAGTCAAATGGCTCTTGCAGTGAACGCAGATAACACAAAATACTAGTGTGAATAAACAAACCCAGAGTATTGGAAACTACATTACTGTTGATAGCAAGAACTTTATCTTCAAAAGTGTATTTTTTGGGTTTGGGACATTCAAATTAGACAGACTACTAAGTTTCGCCTTTCTCATGTACAAGGATACCAAGATACGTCAGGTGTAGCCGGCAGGAGAAATGGAGTGTGTTTTACTTTATTTTATTGAATATTTTATTATATGTAATAACAGGAGTTTGTGACATGGTGACATATTTTAGATAATTTTCCGTATATTAATTAAATGTAATCAGGTTACAAATAAATCAAAACTAAAATACAATTCACTTTGACTTAAAAACTTTGAATTAAAAATAAAAATATATACGTATATGTTTGATATGAAATTAAATTATGAATGAAATTCAAAATAGCAATGCCTTTCTTTAGTTATGCAGAGAAAAATATTACAGGAAATACATTTGAACCTTGTTTTGACGTGACGAAAGTTGAAAAATGTATTTTTTAAAAATTCATCTGCGTTGCATTGAATTGTTACTCGCTGAGTATAAGAGCTATGATTAAAAAAATGGAATGACCGTAAAGGTTAATTCTTTGACTTCATTACAAAAACAAAACAAAATTCAAAACATCGGGTCGCAGGGGGAACTCTTTAAGCAACACAACTAAAAATTTGTTACATGGAATTATTACTCGCTGAGTATTAGTGCTAGTATTAAAAGTACGATACGCCAATAAAGGCCTACTGTCAGCCCTTACAACAAAATTAGACAAAAAATTTCTGTCGTCATGGGGACTCTGAGAGAGCCGCTCAAAGATCGATAACGCAATATTCATGCAGCGGCGTTGCATTGAATTTTTACTCAATGAGTATATAACCTACGATAAAAGTTTAAAAAGGAAAACTAAGGTTTTATACATGGCTTTACGACAAAAATAAAAAACAAAATTCCGGCGTCGTCAGGTCGTGAATATAGCAGCTTATGTAACAGATATGTAATATCGTTTCATGGAATTATTACTCACTCAGCAGGAGTGCTACGGTAAATTTTGTTTTACGACAGCAGGGATGTGTTATTACGCTTCACAACTAAATTACAAAAAAAAATTCTTGTTGTCATGATTTCAGGGATGCAATCACATAATGCAGTAAAAATGCTACAGCCATGAAAAAACGTTGCATTGATTTTTAACTCTGTGACTACTGGTGCAACGGTAAATTTTAAGGAACGAAAACGAAGGTGAGGTCTTCGTGCATATGACAAAAATAAAAAAAAAATTAACGGCGTGTCAAAGACCCTCAGGGTACAGCCTAATGTGATGCATATGCATCGCTTTTGCTGGATTAATTCAAATTAGAGCACAACCAATGGGGAAGCAAAAAAAAAAGCTAAAAGAAAAGCACCAACTCCAAATCCAACAACAACTCCAACTCCAACACCAACACCAACACCAACACCAACACCAACACCAACACCAACACCAACACCAACACCAACACCAACACCAACACCAACACCAACACCAACACCAACACCAACACCAACACCAACACCAACACCAACACCAACACCAACACCAACACCAACACCAACACCAACACCAACACCAACACCAACACCAACACCAACACCAACATCAACATCAACACCAACACTAACACCAACACCAACACCAACACCAACACCAACACCAACACCAACATCAACACCAACATCAACACAAAACTCCAAAACCAACCCCAACACCAACACCAACACCAACATCAACATCAACATCAACAGCAACATCAACATCAACATCAACATCAACATCAACATCAACATCAACATCAACATCAACATCAACATCAACATCAACATCAACATCAACATCAACATCAACATCAACATCAACATCAACATCAACATCAACATCAACATCAACATCAACATCAACATCAACATCAACATCAACATCAACATCAACATCAACATCAACATCAACATCAACATCAACATCAACATCAACATCAACATCAACATCAACATCAACATCAACATCAACATCAACATCAACATCAACATCAACATCAACATCAACATCAACATCAACATCAACATCAACATCAACATCAACATCAACATCAACATCAACATCAACATCAACATCAACATCAACATCAACATCAACATCAACATCAACATCAACATCAACATCAACATCAACATTAACATCAACATCAACATCAACATCAACATCAACATCAACATCAACATCAACATCAACACCTACATCAACATTAACAACAACAACAAGAAACTTCGTCACGTCAAAACCTACGGGTGTGTCCATGGCACAGCTAACTCTTTTATTTTTTGCTGACAGCCTTCTCTGCGGCATAAATTTTTTTTTCGTCTTCAACACCGCAAACAAGTAAATGCCTATTTTCAGTGCTTCGGACATCTCTTGGTGGGAGCGAGTTTGGAAACTTCGCTTTTTTTCTAAGTGGTTCTACTTCTTCGCTAGTTCTGCTATTAGAGCATCTTTGAACTTGATTTGTTTTTAACCGACTTCAAAAAGGAGGAGGTTCTTAAGTTCGTTGGTTTGTCCGTTTTTTTTGTAGGTATAGAGCAGGCAGAAAAACATTCCCCGGTATACAACTTGAATTCAAGTAAATCAATAAGGTCTTTCGTAGAATGTCCACAAGCAAATTTATCTTTTTTGTACATTATCCAGGAATTAGATATGACAAGATCAATCAAATGCCAAAACACTTTTAAATGTAATTTTTTTTTTACGGATCGCAATACGATAGTATGAAATTAGTCTATCGGTCAGGTCAACACCTCCCATAGAAGTGTTGTATCGTGCAAGAACATTTGGACATTTAATAATTAAATATTTCCTTGTTGTTTTGTCCCATCGTCCAACAGTTTGAACTGGTGATGATCCAATTATCGTCGTAGCCAATAATACTGGCTTATTGTCCCTCCACTTAAAAACACACATTCTATCATCTTCCCGAACGAACTCGTCAAAACTGCCTACTACCTTTTTTTGAAAGTGCTTAATCTGTTGAAAGTTTCGATCGCAATTCCTTCGGAAGTCTATTTTGTTGAATTGTACCTGTAACATAAATACCTCTTTCAAGAAGAGAATTCAGTACATTTATTGAAGTAAAATAGCGATCTATGAAGACCTCAGTTCCTTTGGAGACATTTTCAGTCAGTCTTTCTACAACCGTACCTCCGCTGCCCAAACCTGGACGTGGTTTTCCACTTGACCAAGTTTTAGCTCCCTGATAAATAAAAAAGTCGAGCACAATACCATCTGGTGTAGCCAAAACAAAATTTTTTAGACCAACTGGATTCGGTTTTCCTTTTTCATATTGTTTCAATTGGGTGGTTCCAGCGAAAGGAATCATATGTTCATCTATGCTCAACTTCTTGGGCTTTTGCAGTGATTTGCACTTATTAAGGACGATGTCAATGACTGATTGGACTTTCCAAAGTTTGTTATTTAGCTTTTCTTCTTCTGAAACCTTATGTGGATTTCCAAAACTTTTGAGTCGAGTTTTGAGGATGTTCGAGGTTAATTATGGGAAGTTGGTGTTAAGGTTAATTATGGGACGTCACCCAAATTGTTGACAAAGTGCATATAGTTTCTTAATTGAAAGAAACGCTGGTATCCTTATTGGTGGTCTATAATACATTCTAACTCTTGGCAGCTCCATGCAACCTTCTACGATGTGCGTTCCAACTAATTTTCTGTACTCATTTGGGGTTGATTTTAAAGTTTTGTTAGATTGTAGTGCATATATATATATATATACTTACAAAACTCCAAAAATCATCGTTGAAGTAAGCTGCGAAATAATCGAAAAGTATCCAATTTTCTCGGTTACCAACTTCCCATAATTCATCTTGAACATCCTCAAAACTGGATTCAAAAGTTTTGGAAACCCACATAAGGTTTCTAGTAGTGGTTGCCAATATTTCAGGCACTGCCTCAGTACTTTCGATAGCAACACCATCACCATCGTCAAGATCTCTATCGTCATTGTCGCTAGTATCATCACTCCTCAAAATATGAATACATTCATCTTGCGCAATGAAAGTTATCTTTCAAGAGACTAATTTTCAGAGTCCTTTGAAATCATAAGAGTCCATTAAATTGATGTAACTCTTATAATTTAGTCATGCAAATACTAATGTATTATACACTAAAACCTTCCGCAAGAAACAAATTTTACTATGGTAAAAACGGCATCAAAATCAATTATTTTGTTTTAAAATAGTAACGTATAGACAAGCGCTAAAATCGACATTATTTTATACTATGAAGAAATCATCTCCATAGATATTGTATTTGAAATATGGTTTTATATCATAAATAATATCATGAATACTCACATCCATTAAAATTAAAATGCTCTCATTCAAAATCTCTTTTTACTGAGATCTAGATTATTTTTATGTCATATCTTTCATTTATGTGGATATTTTTAAAGCACTATTGGAAAAATGCTTATGAAAATTGTTTCTAAGTCTTTTATTTTCAGCGCATACAATTTCGCTCAAATGAGGCTAGTTATGAGCTACATGTTAGACAACACAAAAGTTTCCTAAGACTTCATTAATAGTCGCTATTAATAGAAAATCAAAACGGTATTTCAGAACCAGAAATGCTTTTGAAATAAAAATTAATGGGTTAAGCTTAAGAAATTAATAGAAAATATCTCTCACGCTAGCAAATATCTTAAATCACGTTGCTTTATGAATTCGGATCGTTGTAAATTTAATCGGAACTAGCTTATTAACCAACAATTAACTCTCCAAATAAATGGCTGTTAATATTTAAACAATAGCCTGAAGTGACGTAGATGTTCAGTCAGTTCTTTTGCATGCTCTTCGCTTCTTAATAGAATGGATTTACACAAATTTTGTGTTTTTGCTTTTTGCTGAAGTAGCAATTCCTCGAGCATTTAATATTTTTGTTTGTATGTTTAACCAGTGTTTGAGCACAATTTTGACAGCATCTTATCTTGGCTACCATCAGTGACTGCGGACTTTCAGTTGTAGCTTGAAGCAAATTAAGGCTTAGAATATTGTTAGCTGGCGAAAATTACCACTTTTCTTTTTAGGTAAAAATATGCAGTGTCATTGACAAAGTGCTTATCTTACAAAGAACTAAAAAAAACTATGTTAGTAGCGTGTAAGAAGAGATACATTTATTTACATACATTCATTTTTGTAAAAATTTTTTAATATAAATATATGAATATGACACATAATAATTGTAAAAAGAACTAGGAAATGAGTCAGGTTAAAATAATTTCTCTTTAAGATCAAATGAATTAAATACAATTGAAAGTAACAGCGTCTTTAACCCAAGTAACCCAATTATCGTGCTCTTAGTTTAGTTTAATCTACAAGAGGAGCATCGATAGTACTTTCGTTTAATAAAGTGATAAATATTGAAACGAAAAATAACTACTATGAAATGGCAGAAATTGGCCGTGATAAAACATTTTAATATGCTTTCTGAAAAATAATGTGTCTAGTTGTAGCCAACAAGCCAACGTTAACAAGTAGTGCCTAAAAGTATGCAACGCTATCTAACAGAGTAACATTTTTGCCACTATTTATCTAAAGGGTGCATATGATGTAATAAATATTTAATTTCATGATTAAATGATTGAACACAATTTAGTATCCCTTTATATATTATATCATGGGTATAGAAGAACAATGACGTAACTGCAAAAATCCTAATTGTGCAGAAGAGGCAAAAAGGAATTTTAATTACGTTAAACTTTAATAAAAAAAAAAAAATTAAAATATATGTATATTTGATCGAGAATAATTGCATGACGTATATTGGCAGAACTCTAACTAATAGTTTTGAAGCAAATTGGTTGTATTTCATTGCCTTAATTGTATCCACTTAATTCCACCGCAAATGCCCTGTGAGAAATACGAGAGGTTCTATTTATATTTCGAGAACTGGCAAAACTAAAGTTTAGAGCTAAAATCTGGCATCACTATAATAAAGTTTGACATTTGTACTCACAACGATTTGATGTACAAGTGATATTTGTTTTGTCTACAGTGAGTTAAGAAAATCAATTTGTTCAAAAAATGGAAATCCCAAGAGAAGGATTGGATTATTTTTCACAACTTTCGACGTGGATTATCTCAACAAGAATGTGTCGATGAGCTCTGTTCTTTGTATGACAATAACGCATCATCAAAAACCACAGCATATCGCTATTATAGTGAATTCAATCGCGGTCGCTGACGAAATCCGTGAAGGTCGTCCAAAATCGGTTGTGGTGCCACAAAACTTCGATGCAGTACGTGAACTAATAATGCAAGATTGTCATGTGACATTTCGTGAGATAGAGACATCCTTGCATATTAGTTCCACTTCAATACATTCGATTTTGCATGAACACTTGTCTGTAAAAAAAATTTGCTCTCGTTGGATACCCCATAATTTATCAATCGCTCAAAAAATGTCTGGCGTCGATTGGTGTAAGGAAATGATTTGTTTGCGGGAAGTCTTCGGATGAATTCGAAAAACCAGCCGCCAAAGACGAATCATTCTCCATCATGACAATGCGAGCTCTCGTCAAACATGTGCATTTTTAAGCAGTCAAAACGTTGAATTAATGACTCATTCTCCATACAGTCCTAATTTGGAACCCAATGACTTCTTCTTGTTAACGAATATCAAAGGTATGCTGTGTGGTCAACGATTTATGAGAGCCGCAGAAGCAGTTGAAGCGTTCAAAAACCATGCTTTGGAGGTGTCTCAAGAGGAATGGAAAAACTGGTATGACAAATGGTTTGAACAAATGCAAAAATGTATTGATCATCTAGGGGAATATTTTGAAAAATAATAAAGCCATTTTCATTTAAAAATGTTTGTTTTTATTTGCTATTCTCGAAATATAACTAGTACCCTTCGTAGTATATTTACAAAGCGTCGGTGGTGAAGTTGGGGGTACTTCATCCCTTGCTCCAAAAATTGGACCGCTTGGTTTGTCTCTTAAAAAAGTTGGGGATGATATAAGGATAAGGATATATCCTTATCCTTATCCTTATCCTTATCCTTATCCTTATCATTATCTTTATCCTTATCCTTATCCTTATCTTTATCCTTATCCTTATCCTTATCCTTATCCTTATCCTTATCCTTATCCTTATCCTTATCCTTATCCTTATCCTTATCCTTATCCTTATCCTTATCCTTATCTTTATCCTTATCCTTATCCTTATCCTTATCCTTATCCTTAACCTTATCCTTATCCTTATCCTTATCCTTATCCTTATCCTTATCCTTAACCTTATTCTTATCCTTATCCTTATCCTTATCCTTATTCTTATCCTTATCCTTATCCTTATCCTTATCCTTATCCTTATCCTTATTCTTATCCTTATCCTTATCCTTATCCTTATCCTTATCCTTATCCTTATCCTTATCCTTATCCTTATCCTTATCCTTATCCTTATCCTTATTCTTATCCTTATCCTTATCCTTATCCTTATCCTTATCCTTATCCTTATCCTTATCCTTATCCTTATCCTTATCCTTATCCTTATCCTTATCCTTATCCTTATCCTTATCCTTATCCTTATCCTTATCCTTATCCTTATCCTTATCCTTATCCTTATCCTTATCCTTATCCTTATCCTTATCCTTATCCTTATCCTTATCCTTATCCTTATCCTTATCCTTATCCTTATCCTTATCCTTATCCTTAACCTTATCCTTATCCTTATCCTTATCCTTATCCTTATCCTTAACCTTATTCTTATCCTTATCCTTATCCTTATTCTTATCCTTATCCTTATCCTTATCCTTATCCTTATCCTTATCTGTTGTTATTTTAAAAGAATTATTTATTTATTATAACCAACTCTTCAGAGTGAAAGACAAACTAAGACTAAATATATGTAACAAAACTTCAATTCAATAACTCTAAATAACTCAATCAGTATGTGCACATAAATATGCGTTGATGTGCTGATGTGTGAGTTGATGCTCTCACTAGGTGTACTGGGTGATGCATCGCCTTCTTCTACACCCCTTCTCGATTCATAACACCGAGCTTCCGAGCAAGCAACTCAAACTGGGGCTTTGGCAACGCCTTTGTAAGAATATCGGCTTCCTGCTGCGAGCTGCCCACAAACTGCAGTATAACATCGCCTTCTTCAATCTTCTGTCGAATGAAGTGATGTTTCACGTCAATATGTTTAACACGTTTATTCTCCATACTACTAGCCATTCTAATACAGCTCTGGTTGTCCTCGAAAATTAAAACGTTGTCCACATCAATCAGTAAGTCGGAAAGCAATCCACGCAGCCACATACCTTCTTGTACAGCTAGTGACAACGCAATGTACTCGGATTCGGTTGTAGAACACGCGACAACTTGTTGTTTCTTCGACGACCAACTCACGATATTTCCAAATACTTTGAATAAAAATCCGCTTGTAGACTTTCTATCGGTTTCATCAGAAGCGTAATCAGCATCAGCAAATCCTACCAAAGGCTTTGCACCATCCTTTTTATCAAACACCAGCTCGTAATCCATTGTGCCTTTCAAATATCGAGCTAATCTCTTAGCAGCCTGCCAGTGTTCTTCGCCGGGGCTATCTTGATGACGACTGAGTTGAGATATTGAGAAACAAATGTCAGGTCTACTGCACAGCATCAAATACATAACTTTTCCAATGAGTTCTCTGTATGGTACATTCACTCTTGAACCAATATCGACTCTTTTAAGTTTTGTTGACGGCTCCATTGGGGTTGATACTGAATTACAATTTTCCATTTTTAAGTATATTAAAAGATCATTTATTGCTTTCTTTTGTGACATCTTAAGGCAGGATTGCATTTTATCGTATGTAATTCCGATACCAAGAAATTGTTGAAACTCAGTTGACTCTTTCATTTCAAATTCTTTACAAAGTAAGCCCTTTATTTCATCGTGCTGATTCTTATTTTCGCTGATCAACAGCAGATCATCAACATACAACGCTAAGTACATTAACCCATCTTGCTGCCGAACATAAATGCAATAATCATGCTGAGATCTTTTAAACCCGAGTTTTACTACTGCATCATGAAACTTTCGATACCAGCATAAAGGTGACTGTTTTAACCCATATAACGATTTTTTCAATTTGCATACAACACCTTGCTTAGCCTTCATGCCTTCGGGTACTTGCATGAATACAGTCTCAGTTAAAACTCCATTTAAGAACGCCGTTCTAACGTCCATTTGACTTATTTCATAGCATTTATAAATGGCTACCGACATCACAGTTCGAATTGCCGCAAGTCTCGCAACTGGAGCGTATGTTTGCTCGTAGTCAACACCTTGCCTTTGCTGACAACCTCTAGCTACGAGCCTTGCTCTATAACCGCATGGCTCGCCATTCTTGTTGGTTTTTAATTTGAAGACCCATCGACAACTTATGATTTTCATGTCAGTTGTTTTCTTCACAAACTCGAACGTTTCATTTTTCTCCAACGAAGCTAACTCGTCGTCGATTGCCACCTTCCACTGTGCTCTATCTGGCCTTGATTCAATTTCTTTGTAGCTGTTAGGCTCAACTGAAAAATTAAACTGGGACAGATTTATCTGCTCAAAATTTCTATTATATTGTAACTTGACTGTAAATTTGCGCTCGCGGCAACTTTGCCTCTGGTTAACCAAATTTTGGTGTTGCCGGAGCGCTGCATCATCTTCTACACGCTCAGATTTAAAGTCATTAACAGGACTTGCCATCTCCGTCTCATTATCCGTCTCATTATACTCTGAGAGCTCCCCTTCTGAAATTGATATTGATTTCTGCTCAATGCACCAAGTATGCATATCTTCGTATTCATCTTCACTGGTATTGCTCTTTGCCGGAAATTTGGATTCGTTGAACTTAACATTTCGAGCAACCACTACTTTACGTGTACTTGGATCCCAAATTCTGTAGCCATTCACAGCATAGCCCACCATTATCATTTCCACACTTTTTGGGTCAAATTTTCCCCTTTTCTCTTTTGGCTGAAGCACGAATGCTTGACATCCGAAAACTCTTAATTTGCCAACGTCAGGCTTGATTCCATGCCACAACTCAGCTGGTGTCTTGTTTAAAATGCATCGAGTAGGGCTCCGGTTCGATAAATAAGTCGCGGTCAACACCGCCTCTCCCCACATTTCCTTGCGTATACCTGACTCTAAGAGTAGCGAACGAGCCTTTTCCACCACTGTCCGGTTGAAACGTTCTGCGACGCCGTTTTGTTTTGGACAATAACCAACTGTTGTTTCTAGCTGAATACCTTTATCTATATAAAATTTTTTCTGTTCTTTTGATAAATATTCCGTTCCTCTATCGCACCTTAAGTTCGCTATGTTGCAGCCAAACTTTACCGTTACGAGACTTTCAAATTGTTTAAAGTGCTCAAAGACTTCTGACTTATTCCTGATCAAGTAAACACTAGCAAAGTGAGTGTAATCATCATTAAAACTTACAAAATATTTTTGTCTATCATGCGTTTCTGGCATTATGGGACCGCATACATCTGTATGTATTCTCTCAAGAACTCTTGTTGTTGGTGGCCTGTGATTTTTGTACGGTTTTTCACTCTGCTTTGCCGTTACGCATGATTCACAAGAAACTCTCTCCTCTCTTATGTTTAATCCAGTTACCAAATTGTCTCTTTTAAGTTTGTTGAAAGACGAATCACTCATATGTCCAAGTCTACGATGCCATATGTCGCTCATTTGGCAAACTTGAGCTGCTTCATGATTTGAGTGCAATTTGATCTCATACAGTGCGTTTGATAAGTTTGCAATTGCTACCACACTACTTTTGTATTTAATGAGAGCGCAATTACCTTTAACAAAATGGATTTCTAGCCCCTTCTCTTGAAGTGCCTTGATTGAAAGCAAATTTGTCCTCAAATTTTTGCAAAAGAAAACATCGTGAACATCAATATTAATTTTTTTTTTATTTACGAATGTGGTTGCTTTGAACAAACCTCTGTGCGTTGCTTTTACCGCACCTCCCTCTTCGGCAGTACTAATCATCACAGGCTCCTCTAATTTTTCGACCATACTCAACAACTGAATATTATTTGTTGTATGCCGAGTACTACCGGAGTCAAGCAACCAAACATTCGAATCGACTTTGCTCTCGAGCATAAATGCAACAGCTGATTTTTCTCTGGAGTTTTTATAATTTCTCCCTTTTCTATTTAAATAAGTTTTGTTTTTGCTTTCTCTTTGCGGACAATTAAAACCTTTGTGCCCTCTCTTCTTACACCTAAAGCATTCGCCTGTAAAGTTAGCTGAGAATACAGCTTCACGACTGGCAACACTAACTGTACCACCACTCTGTTCTTTGATCGTTTGTTGCCTCATTTCTTCATTAAGCAAACGGGACTTTGCATATTCCAAGGTCAAAGTTTCGTCAGGCAAATTTTCTAATGCCGTTATTAGCGGCTGAAATTCTTCTGGAAATGACTTAAACAAAAATAAATCACCTCATTTAAGTCTATTTTTGCCCCTGCTGCAGTCAACTCACGGACACACTCATCAAATTTTGAAAAATGAACCTTCATGTCACTTCCCAGCTCATAACGCAGCCTATCCAACTTTGTTCGCAGCATGTTTTGTTTGGCCATGTTGGTTCCCGAAAACACTGCATTTAATGCATCCCACATATCTTTCGCCATGGTTTTGCCTTTTATGAATTCCAAATGATTGTCATCTACAAGCGATATGATCAAGTTCTTCGCTTTAGCATTACCTTCCCGCCACTTCACAAAATCATCGGCTGAAGATTCTGGTTTTGCTTGCGACAAAACCTCCAACACATCTTGAGCGTCTAAAAAATTTTCAACGCGATACTTCCACGAGTCAAAGTTCTTGCCATCAAATGGCTTAATTTTTGCGAAGACTAATTCCATCGTACTAGGCATGGCTTACTGGGCCCATAACCTGTTGTTATTTTAAAAGAATTATTTATTTATTATAACCAACTCTTCAGAGTGAAAGACAAACTAAGACTAAATATATGTAACAAAACTTCAATTCAATAACTCTAAATAACTCAATCAGTATGTGCACATAAATATGCGTTGATGTGCTGATGTGTGAGTTGATGCTCTCACTAGGTGTACTGGGTGATGCATCGCCTTCTTCTACATTATCCTTATCCTTATCCTTATCCTTATCCTTATCCTAATCCTTATCCTTATCCTTATCCTTATCCTTATCCTTATCCTTATCCTTATCCTTATCCTTATCCTTATCCTTATCCTTACTCTTATACTTATCCTTATCCTTATCCTTATCCTTATCCTTATCCTTATCCTTGTCCTTATCCTTATCCTTATCCTTATCCTTATCCTTATCCTTATCCTTATCCTTATCCTTATCCTTATCCTTATCCTTATCCTTATCCTTATCCTTATCCTTATCCTTATCCTTATCCTTATCCTTATCCTTATCCTTATCCTTATCCTTATCCTTATCCTTATCCTTATCCTTATCCTTATCCTTATCCTTATCCTTATCCTTATCCTTATCCTTATCCTTATCCTTATCCTTATCCTTATCCTTATCCTTATCCTTATCCTTATCCTTATCCTTATCCTTATCCTTATCCTTATCCTTATCCTTATCCTTATCCTTATCCTTATCCGTATCCTTATCCTTATCCTTATCCTTATCCTTATCCTTATCCTTATCCTTATCCTTATCCTTATCCTTATCCTTATCCTTGTCCTTGTCCTTATCCTTATCCTTATCCTTATCCTTATCCTTATCCTTATCCTTATCCTTATCCTTATCCTTATCCTTATCCTTATCCTTATCCTTATCCTTATCCTTATCCTTATCCTTATCCTTATCCTTATCCTTATCCTTATCCTTATCCTTATCCTTATCCTTATCCTTATCCTTATCCTTATCCTTATCCTTATCCTTATCCTTATCCTTATCCTTATCCTTATCCTTATCCTTATCCTTATCCTTATCCTTATCCTCAACAACGAGTTCGTAATAAATTTTGCGTTAAAAACGGTTTCAATGGTGCGACGCCATTGCAAATGTTAGAAAAGTGTTTCGGTCGTTTTTTAGTGGCACGAACGTTTCAGAAGTGGCCGTGAGTCCGTGAACGATGATGAACGCAGTGCCATGCCATCGACATCGAAAACCGACGAAAACATTAACAAAATCAAAGAATGGATGATCGTAGGTCGCAAATTGATCATTAGAGAGATGGCAGAAGAATTGGGCATTGCTTTTGGATCCGTTCGAGACATTTTGGTTAATGATTTGGGCCTCAGACGTGTCGCTGCAAAGCTGGTGCCGAAAGACCTGAATTTCATCCAAAAAAGTAACCGCGTTGACGTCGCAAAAGACATGATTTTCAAGGCCGAATGAATGGCGTGCACCGAATGAGCCGGGACTGAAAAAACCACGTAGTTTTTAGTCGAAAAAGAAGGCGATCCTCACAGTTTTCATGGGTTATAAGGGTATTGTGTATCATGAATTCATTCCACAAGACCAAACAGTCAACAAGGAGTATTATTTGGGCGTTATGAGACGTTTGCGTGAAGCAGTTTGCAAATTGTTGCGGATTTGTGAGCAAACAACTAGTGGATCTTGCACCACGATAACGCACCGTCGCACAATGCCATCGTTATCCGTGAAAATACGGCTAAAAACGAAACGAGTACCATTCAACAACCTCCGAATTCACTTGATTTGGCTCCCTGCGACTTTTTCCTATTCGGTCAACTCAACGTTTCAGCACCCAAGATGAGATCATGGAAAAATCGAAGATGGCTCTGATGGCCATACCGTAAGCCGAATATAAAAAATGTTTCGAGGATTGGATCAAGCGCTGGCATAAGTGTGTTACAGTCCATGGGGAGTACTTTGAAGGGGAAAATATCGATTTTGATGTATAATCTTGTATGTTTAATTTCCTGAATAAATTCCGAGAACTTTTTGATCATATATAAGTGCCAAACAATATGTATTTGCAAGCAGAATTTGTTTTAGGAGATGTATAAATTTGTCTGCGTAATACCAATTTTTATCTAAATTTTTATTTTTGCTTCTTTTCCTTGAACGGTTACTAGGTATTAGTTATCCCAGACACAAAAAAAAAAAAAACAAAACAATTCTGTAAAGTAATTGCCATAAATTAAATTCATGTCCATTCTTATTTTTTTTCTTTGTTGACATTGGCAGCCATTTTAATTGTAAAAGAATACCTACAACTACGCAACATCGTCTTTACTTAAAACTGCAGGTTTTTAATGTATTTACAATTTATTTAATTATATTAGAACTTGCCACTTTCAGTGGAATTCGTTGCGCATGCACAGGGTACTAAATGCAATTTTATAGAGAGCGAGCACGTTGGCGTGTCTAAAATCGTATTATTGACAGGTACTAAAATAAGTTCAATGCAGCGTTCAATATAAAAACCAATGAATGGAAAAATGTTTAAAATAAAAGTTGCCACATTCAATCACATAAAAATTGCTTTAAGTATAACTTGAAAAATTTAAATAAACCTTGTTCTGTAATTTATTTTTCTTAAAAGCTTAAAATTTAGTTTTATAATAAAAAAATTCGAAACAGTTTCTTTTTTCTTTTAACTATCAATCAATATTAATCATGTTTTCTGCCAATAAGCGTGGCACAGCCTAACATTTCTTTTATAAAATGAAAACTTAATTAAACATTGATTAGAACATGATAAGAATGTGTTCTTTAAATGAAGTTTAAAATTCATAGCGAGAATATTTACGACCAAGTGTTTTTGATTGATTACTCTTATGTCAACGACACACAAAAAAATACACAACCGATTTAATCCATAAAGCTAATAAATCATTATTTATGATCGAGAACGATTTTATGACTTTTAATTGCTTGATTAATAATAAGATTGTCCAAAGTTATCATTTGTTTACTCTATTCGATTAGGTTGACTACCGTATTGAGAATTTGAACATTAAAAAATAACTAGACTTATCAGACGATGAGGCTTTAGTTGCGAGGAACATTTCCCCGAAGCTTTTGCGAAGCTTCTTTGCCACTCGTGTAGAGCACATAAGAAGTTCGATTTCTTATGAAACAACTTCGATATGGCTTCTCTCACAAAAAAGAAATCAGCTGTTTCGAAGCTGACTAACCGCATCATTCAGTATCACGAAACAAGGAACGAACGATAGAAAAGACACGATCAGCACTACTTTCTTTCATACAAAAACCGATTGTTTCGTTTGCCTTGCTTATCGTAAGTGTGCTTTATCGTGATACAGACTGAAGGGGTAAGTCTAGATAAGGTCTTTTGCCAAGGCACGTTAACGAGGATCCTCGCTCACTAAACAGCCTCGCTATCACAAGTAGAATATAAGCTGTTTGAAAACTGTCTGAGCTTTTAGAAGATGCATCGCCTTACAATAGTGAGCTTTTGCTCACACATGAACAGCTCTCACAATTAGAAGGAAAGCTGTTTGAAAGCTTAATAAACTTCAAAAAGTAGATTCGCTCAAGTTTCTACCAAGCAGCTCAGCGAGGAAAAAAAAGAAATAATATTTCCAGTTTCTCACATAAAAATGTTTCAATTTCGTTTATTTATATAATTTTTATAGTTTTTTATTTTAATTTTAATATACACATCCGCGTACATAAAATATTAAAAATACTTGAATTAAAATAAACCTTGAACTTGTGTTACCTGGTATTTGAACACAGACTTCGTAGCACTCCGATCTACTACGACACATGGTCAATCAATTACATATATAATTTTTGGCGGTCTCAGTTGACGGGTGGCAGCATACTAGACTGCTACCTCAAAGTTCCCGGGTTCAAATCTCGACTAGGCCATGGTCTCACGCTTTAACCTCTCTGCATTTCTTTCCTCATCGCTCAAAATAACTAAGAAGAAACTAAGATATTCATTTATATTGACGACTTATAAGTTGTAGTGGTTGGTAGAAAAGTTAATGGATGGGAATATCACTTGTTTCAGATCTTTATTCACATGATTTTATTTATGATTTATATAGATTCCGATAAAGTTTCCGCCACGCTTAGAACATCCTACACATGTTTCACTTGATTAACCTTTCTTTCCCACTAATATATCACCAAATAGGTTTAGCACCTGAAATCCTTTCGTTGATAAAAATGTGAAACTTGTGTTCACACGTTCTTTAGACATATTACTACTTACTTACTTACTTATATGGCGCTTACAACCGTAGGTTGGTTTTGGCCTCGTATAAGAAATTGCGCCAGCCATTTCTGTTCTGCGCTTGCTGGCGCCAGTTGGAAACACCAAGCGTGGTCAGGTTATCCATCACCTGATCCTTCCAACGAAGATGTGGGCGTCCTCTTCTGCGTTGACCACCAACGGGCACCGAATCGAATATTTTTTTCGTTGGAGCGTCGTTTTCCATTCGCTCAGCATGACCTTGTCAGCGGAGCCGCTCGATTTTAATGCGCTTAACTATGTCGATGTCAGCGTACAGCTCATACAGCTCGTGGTTCCATCGAATTCGGTACTCGCCATTGACGCAGATTAGACCTAAGATTTTACAAAGGATCTTTCTCTCGAAGGCTCCCAAAGTCTTTTCATCAGAACTGCTCAACGTCCAGGTTTGTGTTGCATATAATAGAACGGGTATGATTAGTGACTTATAGAGCGTGAGTTTTGTTGGTCGAGAGAGGGCTCTGCTTCTCAATTGCCTACTTAGCCTAAAGTAACACCTGTTGGCAAGAGTTATCCTTCGTTTTATCTCAATACTAACATCGTTGAAAGAGTTAATGCTGGATCCCAGGTAGACGAAGTCCTTAACAACCTCGAAGGAGATGTTGTCAACAGTGACGTGGTTTCCAAGACGCTGGGACTGTTTATTTGTTGACACTATGTATTTCGTCTTATCTGCATTCACTGCAAGACCCATTTGACTCGACTCTTTCGCTATTTTGGAGAATGCTGCACTGACTTCGCGCGTATTATGGCCAATAATATCGATATCATCAGCATACGCCAGCAGCATAATACTTTTGTAGAATATCGTGCCACTGCGTCTCAAATCAGCAGCTCTGATAATCTTCTCCATCATCATCAGGTTGAAAAAGTCGCACGATAAGGAATCACCTTGTCTGAAACCTCGTTTGGTATCGAATGGAGGAGTGAGATCCTTCCCGATCTTAACTGTGCTGCTGGTGTTGCTCAGTGTCATTCTGCAAAGACGAATGAGCTTTGCAGGAATACCAAATTCAGACATGGTGGAGTATAGATGATTCCTTATTGGACTGTCGAAGGACTTGGACTTTTATAATCGACAAAAAGATGGTGTGTGTCGATTTGTTTCTCAAGGGTCTTCTCCAAGATTTGTCGTAGCGTAAATATCTGGTCTATGGTGGATTTGCCAGGTCTGAAGCCACACTGATAAGATCCAATCAGCTGGTTTACGATGGGCCTTAGTCTTTCACATAATACGCTCGACAGGACCTTATATGCGATATTTAGAAGGCTTATCCCACAGTTGTTGGCGCAAATTGTGTGGATCGCCTTTCTTGTGAATTGGGCAGAGCACACTGAGGTTCCAATCGTTTGGAATGCATTCTTCCGACCATATTCTGCATAGAAGCTCATGAATGCATTTAAATAGAGCTTCGCCTCCATTGTTGAAGAGCTCAGCCGGTAAGCCATCGGCTCCTGCGGCTTTGTTGTTTTTAAGCCGAGCTATAGCTTTCAAGACTTCACTATGGTCGGGCAGCGGAACTTAAACGCTGTCACCCACAATTGGGGTTTCCGGGATATCATCTCTATTGGCGGAATTGTTGTCATCGTCGCCATTCAGAAGCCTAGAGAAGTGTTCTCTCCACATCATCAGTGTACTCTGGATATCTGTCACTAGATTCCCATTTTCATCCTTGCAGGAAGAGGGTGGCTTTGTAGGCGGCGTCTTTTTCTACAGTGGCGTCGCGACACTCCTGGTTAGACAGCCAAGTTGCTCTATGTATATTGAGATATTTGAATCTAGTGCTACTAACGACCATGTTTCGCGCTGCGGCAAAGTCAATCAGCCTCATTCCGTTGTCGGAGGTATTGTCGTGGAGGCTGAACTTTCCGACTGTTGGACCAAAGATATTTTACACACCTTGGCGTTGAAGTCACCAAGCACGATTTTTATGTCGTGGCGAGGGCTGCGCTCATAGGCCTCTTCAAGGCGCTCGTAGAAGCTGTCTTTGGTCTCATCGTCCTTATCTTCTGTCGGAGAGTGCGCACAAATCAGGCTTATATTGAAGAATCTTGCCTTGACACGGATTATGGCAAGTCGTTCGTTCACAGGTGTGAATCGCAGAACATGATGCCGTAGTCGCTTGCCAACCATGAATCCGCATCCAAATTTGTGCTTCTCCGCATGGCCGCTGTAGTAGATATCACAGGATGCTTGCCGTAAGCAACCCTGTCCCTTCCATTGTATTTCTTGGATTGCAGTGATATCAGCTTTGTATCTTTCTAAAATATCTATCAGTTGGATAGAGGCACCATCTCAATTAAGGGTTCGGATGTTCCAAGTGCATATCCGTAAATCATTATCAGTTTTTCGTTTGCGGTAGTCGTCATCAGATTTGGGGATAATTTTTATCTTTTTTCTTATATTTTTCATTGAAATTTGTTTTTACGTGGTGGGCTTCAAACCCAACGCACAGCCCTTTAAAGGCAGGGAGCCCGCCGCTCAGATTAGCCGTCAAAATAACGGTTGCCAGTTTGCCGTTTCTAGAGGACACCACGTAGAGGTTTGAGTCGACTTGAGGCGAGTTCAACATGGATAATGCTGGCCTCATCAGGTTGAGGCAGTCACACGTTGACATGTGAAGATCGCCCCCTTGACCCTCACGAGTTGCCTTGTGAGGATCGTCCTCCTTTAGACATATTATCGACGGAAAATAAAAAAAAAATAATAGTTAAATTCGCTCAAGCGGAAAAATGTAAGTGGAAAATAGTTATCAAAATGAGACTCATATCATTATTATTATCGGAAGGGATAAGATCTTGCGCCTTTAACATATCAACTTAGTACTCTCATATGTTTTCGTAGACGACTGAACGTGCTCACTGTGAGTGAACTACTGAAGGCACTCGCTTCGTTTTGACGTCTAATTGACATTTTGTATTTATGCTTCTTTTTCGCGAAACAAGTTTCGGCGGCAGTTGTTCATAACCATGATACAACTATTCAAGGTAGGAGTGACAGTGTTTTCGTCTTGCACCAACTGTCAAAAATAGTAATAATTAGAGAAAGAAAAAAGTAGAAAATAAAATAGAAAGTAAAATATACAGGCAAATGACAGTCGGTGCAAGAGACTCGTGAGAAAATAGATAGTTGTCATTCCTACCTAGTATAATTGTATCATGTTTATAACCATGGAATGGGGCTCACTCGAATATCGTGTTGTTATAGTTGGTTTAAAACAATGTGGCATGGAAAGAGGCGATATCTTTCGAACCTTGCCACCACTCGGAGTCACTCGTAATTTTGTGTATCGTACTGTGGAGTTATTTGAGAATACTGGTGAAATAATCGACAGTCCAAAATCTTGCCGTCCACGTCTTGTAAGAACACCACGAGCCATCAAGGCGATGAAGTCTCGAACCAAGCGAAAACCGCTGCAAAAGCAAAAAATCTTGTCGCGGGAGATGAATATCTCGTCACAATCAATCTCTCGCATTCTTAAATATGACACCCGGCACTTTCTCACGGTAGCGTTAAAGGAACAATGTAAGCGGAATCTTCTCAAGCACGCGGATAATGCCCACAGACGAATTCTGTTTATTGACAAAAAATATTCACCGTAGAGGAATCGTTCAATAAACAGAATGCTCTGTCATCACGACAGGCAGCAGAAATCGTTCCGAAAGTTCAGAGAGGTCACCACCCAGCGTCTGTGATGGGTCGGTAGGGAGTCGCCGATGATGGGATGATCAAGCTCCATTTTTGTGAAAAAGGAGTCAAAATTTCGGTGAAAGTGTATGAATCCGACGTCTTGGAATTGTTTGTGAATCCTCTTAACACGACATTATTCCAACACAATCCGTGGAACTTTGAACACTATTCTAATCTGGCCCATAAGGCAAAATTGACTCAAGAGTGGCTCAAAACCAATGTATCGGATTTCATTTCCACGGATCCATGGCCAGCGGGTAGCCCAGAGCGGAATCCATTGGATTACAACTTGTGTTCCGTGTAAGAGGGTATGGCTTGCTCTACTCGACACCCAAATATCGAATCTCTAATGCGCTTTCTTGTCCGAGCAGTGGAGAAATTTCCTATGCATGTCGTGCATGCTGCAAGCGATGATTGGTCGGATCGAGTTCGCTCGTGCTGAAAAGCAAATGGTGCCCATTTTGAATAAGTTGTTCCACAATTTGTAACTATTGAATGACTCAATAAATAACAGCAATAATTTTGAAAACATATTTTGTTGTTTTCATTTTATGAGCAAAAAACCTTGTACCAAAATATATGAGAGTACTAAGTAGAAAGTATTAATATGTTCCTTCCAGGTGGTCCCGGTGGTGCAAATACTAGCGAATACATGCTACTTATGGCTTCAAAGGCTTTAAATAACTAATTTATATTTCTGTTCAACCCACAGATATTAAACTTGGTAAATTTTTTTAGTTTAAACTTTATTTTCAAGCTTAAGGTGAATTATCACGAAGTTCCCATAAAACCAGCCTTCGTTTGAATATAAGTTCATACAAATATTGCTGCAATATATTGTACAAAATGGTGTTATCTCAAAAATCCCACTACAGAAAATCGAGTTTTCATAATAAGTTTCCATAAAATTGGCAAAAGCAATAGAAAAATAGCTAACGAACTCAAAATATCAAAACGAAGAGTTGACTAGAGTGCAAAAAAATTTGTATGTGTTATGAACCTTATCCGCGAGAGACCTAATAGACGTGTTGCAAATAAGAAACCCTTTATAAAAGGCGTAATAATTAGAAGGAACTTCAATCGAATGACCTGAATCGACATTTATAATGTTGTTGAGTTTTAGATTCCAAGAGCCATGTGCTCGTGAGAGTTCATGAGAAGGATTGTGAAACAGTAGATGTCCGAAGATTTTCTGGTATTTTCTGTGAATCATGGCGAAGGTATTGTTATGGTTTGGGAATGTTTTGGAGGTGCTTCTGTCGACAGATATCGTCAAAATAGCATGGATTCTTCTCAATGAAGGATATTAACGAATAATTGAGAATCATATTCTGTCTTCTGGAAAACTCTTAAAGATCGTGGAACTCTTCAAATTTCAGAACAGCAATGACTTAAATCACTCAGTCAAAATTTGTAAGAATGCTTTGCTTTGTTTCAAAATTTATCAAAAATTAGACTTTTTGGATTGTAGTTGTTAAACTCCTTACGCTTATAATTTTCAAATATTAATATGGTTATATATTCAAACGGTAAATATATTCAAACGGTGTTTTTTAATTCGTTGTAATTTTTCTATAGGGACATCTGACGTCTGTGGCAGTAAATATTGAAATTTCAAAGCCTCAAAATCACTCGAGGCATCGTGCGTTCGAAGATTGGGCATTGGCAAATCCCAAAAATGATCCTGATTTCCATTAAAAAATTATATTTTTGAAAGAGTCTCATTTCTGGCTAAATGGGTACGTAAACAAACAGAATCGCCAAATTTGGTGCGATGAAAAGCCGCACGAGTTACTGGAGACTTCATTACATCCGCACAGTTTGATGTGGATTGCACTCAAAAGGCATCATCGGCCCTAATATTTTCAAAAATCACGACCCTGTTGCGAAATTTAACTAAAAATTTATTTGTAAATTAACAAGAAGTGTCGTGAGGGTTTTGACGTGACGTAATTTAATCCATAGCTTATTCTTGTCCCTATTCTTTTATTTTTTTCCAAACTTCTCTTCATCTCTTTCTTTCTTATATTTGTCATAATAATTGTCCTATTTCTTGACCAAACTCTTAATTTAAATAATTCCAAAATCCTGACCTTTTACGTGTTCGAATTCCTTTCCTAATCATCTTTCGTAATCTTTGCCTCAAATGTTGTCCTTAGTGTGTCCAAATCTGTTTTCCATACCTTGTCCCGTTTCATTACATTATCCGTTTCCTAATCTTGTCCTAACTATTGTTTTAGGTTAATACGGCCAACAGTCCCGGATTCTGCTGAACCGTTCCGCAATACCAGTTGTAATCCCGCATTGCAGTTGTAATCTCACATTAAAAAAAATTGTCCCGCAAACTTCTTATGCATCCCGGATGTCGTGCATTTTCCGTACTTCCAAGCAACTGTAATCAACGCACCAAAGGACATTCCAAATACACAATAAATGCACGAAGAGGTATTCGAAAATTTTAAGGAAAGCCAAATATTATCGCCCTCGTCCCGTATCTTATTTGCTTGGCAGGGAAGAACCTACCTACAGAATGAGTATTCTCGTTGATGAATGCCTTATGCACATCGGAAAAATCTTCACTTAAAGTTGACATGTTGCCGCGAATGCTTATTGTAAAATTTAATATGGGCAGCTGTAAATTTTTTATGATGTTCTTCTACAAAATCCAGATTTAATAAAAAATGGCACTCATCTGAGAAATATGATTTTACATTAAAAATTTTTGTTTTATTTTCGTTATGAGGCCACAAATCGACTTTTGCTGATGTAAAATAAAATTTACCGGATCACCTCTACAGGGCGAGTAATAATTCTATGCAACAATAATGCATCTATATTTGTGTTGCATAAGCTGTTACCTACGCAACCTGACGACGTCATAATTTATTTTTCACCATAGCACATATACTTAGAAAGTAATAATTCCATGCAACACCGTTGCATGATTGATCCATTTTCGATATTGTAGCGACTCTCTCCACGGCCGCATGACGTCATGAATTTTGTGTTTATTTTTTTTCATGAGAGCTAAGAAGTAGCTTTTATATAAATAAATGACAATAAACTGGTCATTACAGCCCTTGAAAGGATTTTGACCGATCTTATGATCAAACTGTTTTGTGCGTGCTATTAAATGTTTGAACATAATTGATTGAGAGTTGGATCTAAAGGGTGTTTTTTTTAAAGCTTGATATCTTAAAATAATAATGCAAGACAGAAATATTGTTGGAATGCATTTTTTATTATTATAATCTGGTAGATAATATCATGGCATTTATTTTTTAAATATGATTTTGGGCTGACACAATTTTTAACTACTTTTTCCAATAAATCTGGCCGTATGGCGTCAATGGTGGCTTAAATATTGGCTTCCAATGCTTCAAGAGTTTCTGGTTTCTCGACAAAAACCAATAACTTAACATAGCCCCATAAAAACTTATCGAGAGGCGTTAAGTCGCACGAACGAGGGGGGTCAGTTAACAGAACCACTTCTGGAAATAAAGTCGTCATCAAATTGATTTTGCAATAAAATGATGGTTAAGCGCACTGTATGGCAAGTTGCACCGTCTTGTTGGAACGAAATGTCGTCGATGTTTAGCTGATTAATTTTTGGAAACAAAAAAAGCAGTCAGCATGACTCAATAGCGCTCGCCATTCAGCGTAACGGCAGCTCCTTCCTCATTTCGAAAGAAATAAGGAGCGATGATGCCGCTAGTGTGTAAACCGCACCAAACAGTGAATTTTAATGGATGTAATGGTGGTTCGTAAATGGCTTGAGGATTGTCTTCGCTCCATTTACGGCAATTTTGCTTATTAACCCAGAAATGAGCTTCATCACTAAACACAATTCTTCGGCAAAAATGCTCATCTTTGGCCATTTTCAAATTAGCCCAATCAGCAAAAATGCGGTGTAAACAATAGTCATTTGTCTTTAATTCTTGCATGAGAGGTATTTTGTAGGCACGTAAGCCAAGATCCTCCACTTAGTCGATGGACAAAGGCCAACAAGTTGAGAACGGTGACAAATCGACATTTCGGCGTCTTTATCAACACTTCAAGCTACAGCAGCAACATTGGCTGCATTCTGGCAGAAACAGCGCTCAGGTAGCGAAGTAGCATAAAGTGATACATTCTGCTGAATGGGTTTTCTTGAGAAACGTCAAACTGCAAACAGCTGTTCATGATTCGATTCAAAAAAAATTAATTAAAAGCAATATAATAAGATTAAATTCGCAAGGAAATCATGGAAACGATATTTAATTAAGTATTTTTATATTAAAATACTAATCTTATAATTTTACAGCACAACTTCACAACAAAACACCTTTTCATCTGTCAACATCAAGTGAGCGCAAACCGCTCAATCGAGGTAGCATAAACTATTTTCGCTACCTAAAATGGCGACCGCTCAGGCAACATGTTGTGTGAGCGCTTTATGCTACTTACCATTCAGCCGGAAAGTTGAGCAACAGTTGCGTAGAAAGTATCGGCCAGAATGCGACCATTCTCTTTGGTACGCACATTTCTTTATCTTGTTGATAGTTTTGAATCGAGAAAAGTAAGATAAGTGCGAAAATGATCAATAACTGCACAATTTGCTTGCCCACTAGGCCGATTACGTTGACCGTAAAATGGGCGAAGTGCTCTATGAACTTGAAGTGCTCTATGAACTTCGCGAACAAGTTTGATTTTTTTCAAAGTAAATTTCCACAATTTGGAAGCATTGTTCTGACGTTAAACGATTGATGATGAATTGACAAACCTTACTGAACAGAAACGTCAACACAGTTTGACATTATCAACTGTTAAACCATAGACAACAACCATCTAAACTTCTCATGCAGCTAAAAAAACACCCTGAACTAGTTTTATACCGATTACGAACGCCTAATGTACATGTTCTCAAGAAGCTTTACATGACATTGTTTACTCTCTGAGGTTTGTCATTGTCTGCAGAGAGGTGACGACCGAAAAGAAAAATTAATTCAATTGAAAAAACTTTCTGTGACAGATGGAAATTGAACCAGGGTTCTCTGGTGTATGTGTCACGCACTCTACCCACTGCGCAACGACCGCCACAATAAGTAGCTTTTACTTGTGTGTTATATTTTTTTAACCGTTACACCTACATACCTATAGCGCGTTATAATTCCATGTAACTCCATTGTTTTCAATAAATTTCAAGTTTCGTTGCTTTGGCCCTCCGCGTGCCTATAACGTCTGTAATTTTTTTTTTTTGTATTCTTATGCTAATGCCCAAGTATAGTCGTTTACTATCATTTCATTACTTTTATCAAAACACCTTTTCTTATTGAGTAAAAATTCCATGCAACGCCGATGCATTTTGAAAAAATACTTATTCAACTTTTTGGAAACCGGCATGGTATAACGTGACGTTGTCACTTCGAAATTGGTTTTATTTTTGAGGTCATATAGATACATCTAAAATCCAAGTCATTTAAGCTATTTTATTATACAATTTTGATATTATGCAATATTCAGTATATGGTCTAGACATTCTCATACCAAATATTTGAATCGCATTTAAGCCTTAATACCTACTACACACAAGTGGGAGTAAATAATTTTGCACGACAGTGTATGTATCGCTTATTTTGAAACAAGATTTGATTAGAGATAAATTTTTTCGCTTACAACGAAAGTAGTTTATTAAAAAAAAAAATAAATAAAATGGGATTTATGAAATTCACCTGGAATCTAGTTGATAACGGCAATATAGTTGATCTTATTTGATCGGTGGTCTTAATTAGAAATAACTTTTTCTGAAATAACTGTCAAAATGATCTTC